>OX940802.1:3570631-4170631 GCA_954870605.1 Acer campestre
ACCTTGTTCTTTAAAATGGCAGTATTTGTTCTTTCTAAGGGCAATATATTATGCTGTTTTCAATTATATTTCTGAGATGGTTTTGTTTTGTGATTGTACAATAGTGAGATATTTTAAGATATTTTAAGATAAGAGGTAGTTTGTGTAATTTAGATAAAATTTGGCTATGAATGCAATTATGTATAAATTCTAATTCTATCTAAAGAAATGACTCTTTTACCCTCTGATCCGTTAGTCTGCTAGTTCTGAGTCTTCTGACGGAGTTAAGATATACCTCTTCGTTGATTTGTGGAAACGCATTCGCGGTTTTTATATATTTTGAAAATAACAGGTCGTTTTTGCCCTATACGACAAACTGACTTTTAAAACGACCGCGTATTAGCAAGTTCAAAAAGTCGTCTCTGATTCTCCTCTTCTTTTTTTTATCTTTATTCGTTCACGGTTGAAATTGTTGAATTTGGAATTTGTTAAAAAGGTTGTACTTAGTTGCAGTTGAATTACGTTCTAGGGTTTTTTTTTTTTTTTTTTGGTTCTTTTATGCCGGACAGTTTAACGTTGAAAATGGACGGAGAAGAATTGACGGAGCAGGAAACTGCCTGTACGATCGCCAAATTAGGGTTTGGGGTGCCGATGCTCAACGAAGGTACATTTTTTTTTTTATAATTATTTTTCATTCTTAATACAAATTATCTGTTAATTTTGGAAACTATACTTAGTTTCTTTAATTTTCTTGAAATAGGTTGAGCAAATCTCATATTTTAGTCTGTGGAATGAAAGGGTCTGTTGCTGAGGTAAAATTTGTTTATATTCAAGTTTGAGTTATAATTATTTGTTGAATGCAAATTTATTGAAATTATTGAGAGTTTATTGTATGTGTTAATGGGTTCAAGTGGTTGTTATTGTTGGTAGTTTTGCAAGAACATAGTGCTGGCAGGAGTTGGTAGTTTGACATTGGTGGATGATCGGGTGGTGACCGAAGAAGCATTGTTTGCAAATTTTTTGGTACAGCCTGATGAGAGTATGCTTGGTGGGAAAACAATTGCAGAGGTTTGTTGTGATTCCTTGAAAGAATTCAATCCGATGGTTCGTGTTTCAGTTGAAAAAGGTTTGCTTCTTTTGTAAATGTAGTTTGTTATTTGTATGATTTTTGTTGACGATGCTGATGAGTTGTATAATGTGTATTAAAACTGGTCGTATTTTTGGACTTAAGAATTCTGAATGCTCTATGTACTGCTTTACTTTCATTAGTGGAAATAATGAAGAGACTGTTGTGGTCTTGCAGGTGATTTGTCAAGCTTTGGTTTAGAATTCTATGAAAAATTTGATGTCGTTGTTGTCAGTTGCTGCTCCTTCACAACAAAAGTACTTAGCTAAATCTTCGATCTCTTTAAAAAGTGATTATAGCCTGTAAATATTTCCTGTTACAATAGGATGTTATTTAAAATATTAATTCCTTTCTTTCTCATTTCAATTTTATTGTTTTATACTTTACCCCCAGAAATTGGTCAATGAGAAATGCCGAAAGTTATCAAAGCATGTGGCTTTTTACACCGTTGACTGTAGAGACTCATGTGGTGAAATATTTGTTGATTTACAGAACCATAAGTACTCAAAGGTGATTCATCTTACAAATTTTCGTATGTTATTTCTTCAGGCTTTTATACCATGAAATTGCAACTCGTACATTTGCAAAATTGTAGCATATAAGCACAAGCTGTTTTTTGTTGACAGAGGCAGTAACTTTTCTTTTCTGTACATTTTCTTGCATGACAGCAAAAGCTGACGAAACAGTTGAGTGCCAATTACAGTATCTAAGCTTTGAGGTATGACTTGACTTTTTATGGTTTTTTAAATGACATGTAACTCTCTCTCTCTCTCTCTCACACACACTTTTTTCTAATTTTCCATAAGGCCTTTCCTTTCAAAAGAGACTCAATCTGGGACCGTTTTGTGGTGAATTTGAATCAATAGGTCTCTCTACCCATTTCTAAACCATGCTTATATACTTTGCTCAGTGCGGTCTACCTGAGTGCAATATCCTGTCATGCGTTCCCTTATTACATTGTCTCAGTACACTCCATTAGGTTAGTACATCCCCTTGAACCATTTTCTAAAATGATTAGGACTGATTTGCTGACATTATCCGCCTTTTGAACCAATATATATATATATAGAGTTCATCACCTTGTGTATGTAACATGCATTCTGGATTGGTACACATTCCTAGTCAAGTTAGCATCTGTTTTGAAACTAAATCGTGTTGCTTTTTAATTTTTTATCAAGGTTTAGGACAGATTTTTGACTTCTTAATGATGATATATGTACATTGGTGCTTGTTGATGATTTGTGTATGTTGTCTTCCATCGCAGGAAGCTACATCAATTCCTTGGAGGGCGCTTCCTAAGAAAGTATCAAATCTCTACTTTGCTATGAGAGGTGTGGTAATTTACGCAGTTATTAATTTCTAATTTTAAAAAGAAAATAGGAATGAGGATTTGAAATGTTTTTTCTCCTGTGGTTTCTGACTGAAGGTTAAATTTAGTGAGAAATAGCTGTGTATGATATAAATTGCTCCTTTTCACCAGTACAATAATCGTGCCTTGTGTCCAGCTTATAGATACAATGTCTTTCATGAGATCCGTATTGTGATAATTTTGTAGGGCAGTCTGAATATCTGCTATGCAAATTAGAAATATCATTATTTATACTTTCTTGCAGTAATAGAACAGTTTGAAGAGGCTGAAGGACGTAGAAATGGTGAAATTTCAATTGACGATCTCCCTGGTGTCTTGAATCTTAAAAAGGAGCTTTGTGAGGCAAATGTAAGGCACTTCCATTGTGTTTATTGTGTAATTGTGACGATCTCGTGCATCATCTAATCCTTGCTATCTCAATTCTATGACAGTCGCGTGATGTTCCTGACACCCTTCTGGAAAGATTGATCGCGAGTGCTAAAGAATTCCCTCCAGTCTGTGCCATAATTGGAGGAATTCTAGGGCAGGTACATTTCCAACTATTTTTCTTTTTTATTATGTTTTTTTTTTTTTTTTTTTTTTTTTCTTTTTGAATAACTACTCTCATTTTGATACTATTGACTGTCAAAACCTTTTAGGAGGTTATCAAAGCAATATCAGGCAAAGGGGATCCTCTCAAGAATTTCTTCTTCTTTGATGTTATGAATGGGAAAGGCATAGTAGAAGACATAAAGCTAGAAGACATAAAGCCAAACCCAACAAAGCAAGCTGAGCTTCTTTAGGTATAGGTCAAGTATTTAAGTACAGAGTCTTAATTTATGGACAACCCTCTACTATGGAGGAATTTTATATTTTGGGGATCATTTCCTACGGTAAGCTGACTATCATTTAGGATGTCAAGTTTGTTAGACAACTCAACTTTTCTGCAGTTCTTAGGTGTGACAGCAGTTCTTATTAATCTTAACGCACTGAATGTTTGTAATTTTTATCAGTCTTGTTCGTGTTCAATGGCAGTGGATTATTAGTTGTCCAACCTCAAACGATTTATAAGTAAATTTCATCTCAGAAAATAGGTGTATTATTTAGACAGTAATGGTAGTCACAACAATTATGGGTGAAAACTAATCAGGTTATATCTCAAACATGTCCTCAAAGAACTACCAATTGGATGATACCGATATGGATATCTACAACAAAAGTAGGAGGTCCATACTGTTCTTGGAATGATCGTGAAGGCCTCCTTGCTTTTCTAATATTCAAAATTAGCAATAAGCATCGAGCCCAATAAACATCATGAAGTCGAAGCTTGTATAATGTAATATTACTCATCATCATCACCGGAATCACCAGAATAGATGCCCTGTTGGGTGGTGCTCTCATCTGTGCTATCATGTCCTTCTATACTACATTCTGAATCACTCTCTGGACTATCAAACATTTCTCTTTGTGAGACAAAGCATGCATCATTTTCTGGGGGCTTATAGTCTTTACCCCGCCACACCACAATCTGCTCCTTCTCAAATGTCACAAGGACACAAGGAACCATATCCTGTACCAAGATCAAAAAGCAGTTAAATCAAACACGTGATCATATCAAATTTGATGACCAACAACTAAAAAGCTAAAATGGGGAGAGGGGGTGGGCGAACGAAGGAGGGAAATAATGATCCCATCCAGTCCAGATATTCAACCAAGCAGAAACAGTATCAGACGGGATTTGTACAGACACCCTTAGGCCATCTGCATCGCCTAGGCTAACCATTATTTTAGAAAAGAAAACTATTCTTGAATAAAAATACATGTTCCATCACATTTCCCTCCACCTCTATTATAATCAATACATACACAAGAAAATTAAGTGCTTGTTTGGTTGAGCTTTCTACTAGCTCAAAAGGTTTACCAACGTCTATTTGAGTTTTTTAGAGTTGTTTGGTTGGGTTTTTGAGATTGTCTATTTTAAATTGAGTAGAGGCTAGTAGAGTTTTAGAGCTTGTTTGGTTGGGCTTTTGAAAAACCTCTATTGGGAAAAGATCTACTTGCAGTAGATCTATTAGAAATAGAGTTTTTGAAAAAAAAATCATAGATGTTTGGTTGGTAGACTTTTTTAAAAAAAAGGTCTATTTGAAGAAGCACCTCCCTATGAGCTTTTGCCTAGTAGAGGCTTAAACTCTACTAGCCTCTACTCAATTTAAAATAGACAATCTCAAAAACCCAACCAAACAACTCTAAAAAATTCAAATAGACGTTGGTTGAGCTTTCTGACCTTTTGAGCCAGTAGAAAGCTCAACCAAACAAGCACTAAACCTCTACTGGGCAAAAGCTCATAGGGAGGTGCTTCTTCAAATAGACCTTTTTTTAAAAAAAGTCTACCAACCAAACATCTATGATTTTTTTTTTAAAAACTCTATTTCTAATAGATCTACTGCAAGTAGATCTTTTCCCAATAGAGGTTTTTCAAAAGCCCAACCAAACAAACTCTAAGCCAAGAATACAAAAGAAATTTAAGTTACCCGAAGTTTGCAGCCTATTTTCTTGTAATCACTTTTCTCAAGACCCTTGCAATCTATCTTTACCAACTCAGAGACAATAAAAGCATCTCTCACCATGGGTACCAAACTGCCATAATAGCCATTTTTCGCTGCAGTCGCAACTTGAAAAGTCAAAGACCACAAAAAAATAAAATAAATAAATAATATAAGAATTACCAGGAATAGAAAGTAAGAAGTAATACAAACCAAGTTTTGTTAAAGCAGGAACAGCTAACCCTCGTTTTCTCATCTCCTTCGTCTCCTCGATGCTTAAGCCATCGATTGTAGTTTTGATCAGCCTGGGATATACTGGCTCATGAGGTCTCCACATCATTAATGGAATCACAGGCCTTTTCTTGGGATTATAGTTCCTGCCTCTATACAGAACAAGTGTACCACAATGTCTGAAAATGATTTTTCCGAACGTTTTATCCTGTGACAATGAAAAACTTATAAGAAACCTCTCTTCTTCTGCCACATTAGTATCAAGAACAAAACCAACAAAATGGGGTACAGCAAAATATACTGCAGGGTATTGGTGTTAAGGAAAAATCAATGGAAAAAAAATGTTGTCCATTGAAGAATGACTAGAACCGAAGAAAGGATGTCAATAGATTATAAGGAAGCATGATACCTCAAGCTGGGTGCACACGTTTTTCATATCAACAGTTGGGACGCCCATGCACTTAAATCTGACTGCATCTGTATGTTTCCAATTATTATGAATATCATTCAGCATGTTGTGTGTTAAACCATCTCTCCCTACGAAACAGTAAACCGATAAACATAAGACCAAACAAGTAATACTGAGAAAGAAAACAATTTATTTATCACAACTGCAAATTCTAATGTTCCTTAAGGAGCTAAGTTTGTACTAACAGAGTTAAACTGCAAGCCCCACAAAAAAAGGATCAACAGATCTTGAAAACCTCTCCTTCCATATATGTAAGCCGGTAGCACAGAGAAACTAGACAATATTTTGAACAGCTGAAATAAGAAAATGACATAAAACAACAGGCCTATGCCTATCTAATCATGTCTCGACCTAAATTGAACCAATCTGTAGTGTTCTTAGACATCAAAGAACTGGAATCATTCCCCGGGTAGAACAGACTTCTACTCACAATCTTTATCTTTCAGAAAATTAAGGTAATACTGAAACACCAACGAGAACTTTGCAGAGTTTCAAAGACACTTCTATCGATAATAGTCATAAATATCGAAATAAAAAGCTTTCAGGAGTCCAAATGAGCACAACCTAAACCTCATTTTCGGGAAAAAAATAAAAATATGATCCTACTCTTTCTGCATATTTTCTTGGAAAACAATAATATAATGTTAATTTAACGTAATCTCTTCCTAATAATTAAATCAACATCTTCGAACACCCAGTTAATGAAACGCAAATTATCACTTAAAACGATTTAAAAATTTAAAATTTCATATCCAGATTGAAAAAATAAAAATACCCAATTGGATTTGTCTCTTGGTTCGACTTCGATGACATTTCTCCACCAAAGCCTTCCTCTCAGCATTAGTAAGCGGTGCTCCCTGAATCTTCTCTCTCATGAGCCTCCTCTTTTCCTCCAATTTGGGATCCTCCGATCCCTCCTCCACCGACCTCGCCTTCGGGTCCACGGCCGGGGCGCAGACCCCGGTCCATTCCCGGTCCAATCGCCCCGGCCCGAAAGGTGAATACTTGGGCTCCCGGAGCCCGATTGGCCTGACCGTCGGGCTGCTCTCGGTGTAACTGTACCTGAAATCGAACGGCAAATCGGAGCGTAGCTTCTTGGGCGCGTCGAGAGAGGACGGTGGGCGGTACTTGGGTTTTGACTTCTTTTTGATAGGGTTTGTGTTAGGGTTTTGTGGGGTTGGTGAGAGGGAGGACGGGGGTTTGAAAGAATAGTGGTCGTGGAGCTTAGAGTATGATGTGGAGTTGCCGGTGTCGGTTCCGGTGGCGGAGGAGAGGTGGCGCGTGAGGAGCGAGATGGGGTTTGAGAGTGGAGGGAGTTTTTGGCGGGAGTGGCGCGTGAGGAACATCAGCGTAGGGTTTAAGGAAAATGTTGAATAGAAATTTGGGGGGAATGGTAGGGGTTTTAATTAAGGATCCTCTAAAGTTGAAAAACAAATTAAATTACAATTTTTATTTATTTTTTTATTTTTTTGAACTATTGAACATTACAATTACTTTCAAGTTAATTATTTGAGTGATATAATTGGCAACCCACTAATGATCTAATAATATCCCAGTTTTTAAAATTAAAAAATTTACTTGATTTATTTTCTTAACTACCAATTTTAATTATCTTTCAAACTTAACTCACCTCATAAATGTTTCTATATATTAAAAAAAAAAAAAAAAAAATTCTCTTTCTCACACACACATCCATCACCCCTCCATTGCAATTTTTTTTCCCTTCATTTAGTTTATTACAATATGATCAAATTAAATTCTAATAAAACCTTACATCCATGAATAATATATTTATCTGAATTTTTTTTAATGCTTTAAACCCTAATTTTATTTGCTTATTTTATTGCATACAACTTATATTATTGAAAAAACTGATAACATCATGCATTTCAAAACAATCATACTTTAAAAGTAAGTTTGAAGTTACCTGTATTATTATTATTATTTTCTTTTCATTGTCACTAAGTTTTTTTTCTTCTTTTTTGCTCTCTAATGAACACAATATGATCAAATAAAATTTTATTTATTTATTTTTATCTTCCCTATATGATATACAATGAATGGGTGTTGGATGAGAGTAAACAAAATTAAATGGAGGAAAAAAGGTACATAACTTTATATATATATATATATAGAGAGAGAGAGAGAGAGAGAGAGAGAGAGAGAGAGAGAGAGAGAGAGAGAGAGAGAGAGAGAGAGAGAGAGAGAGAGAGAGAGAGAGAGAGAAGAGTTTTTTTTTTTTTTTTTTTTGAAATATATAGAGAGCATTTATGTAAAATATATAGAGAGCTTTCATGTGGTGAGTTAAGTTTTGAGATAAATAAAAAAGGGTAGTTTTGGAAACATATCAAATAAATTTTTGAATTTTAAAAAATGAGATATTATTAGATCATTAGTGGGTTGCCAATAGCACCACTCTAATTATTTTTATCTTTTTCAAAAATAAAAAGAAGGTTAATATGTTTTTATTTATAGTAAAATTCTTGTA
This sequence comes from Acer campestre, assembly GCA_954870605.1. Lineage (NCBI taxonomy): Eukaryota > Viridiplantae > Streptophyta > Magnoliopsida > Sapindales > Sapindaceae > Acer > Acer campestre. Next base: position 3,578,816 of record OX940802.1, read on the forward strand.
TATTTAAATAAAAATAAAATAAAATAAGCTAAAACAAAATTAAATTAAGTACACCCTTAAGTTAATTATTTGTATTTTATAATACAATGTATTCAACAATCAAAGATACAATTTTGAAATGTGGCTATCCATAACAATATGGTGATTCCTGCTTCGGAAATTTGTGATTGGGTCCACACTTTTAGCACTAAGTTCAGGAGTGCTAATGAGAAGGAAGCTTGGGCGAGTATGGTGGAAGACTCGCAGCCTTCTAGGTGGCAGGTGCCTCCGTTTGGGTATGTTAAATTAAATACTGATGTTGCCCTTTGTTCCCTGAAAAAATCGACGGGTCTTGGGATGGTTGTGCATGACAGCAGTGGTCGGGTGATACGATCATGCTAATTGTATTCAGATATTTATTGTAATGTTATTTTTATGTTTTATTTTGTTTTACTAAGTAATTAAATTATTAAGTTAGTGGGTTTACTGCTCATTTAATTATGGGCGGTGGGTTAGTTAATTGATTAAGTGGGTTATTTAATTGCTTAAGTTTAGGAGAGAGTGAGGAAAGTGAGAGCATTGATATTTTGTATAAATAGCTTCAATTCATTAATGAAAGGCATCTGGAGAATTATTGTCTGCAACATTTGTGTTGTAATTGGGAGGTGTTGGTTCCTCATATAAACCAGCAAAAATACTTGTCCTCTTAGATTTTATCTTTCAAAATATTGACAGTAACAGTTGGTATCATTATTATTTTCTTTTTATCCAAAATTCTATTCTTATAATTTTGTGTTCGTATCAATTGGTATCAGAGCCAGACAGCATGGCAGCAAAGCAATTGAATTGGAAGCTAATCCTACAAGAGATCGATCATATGAAGAATATGGTGAAATACATGTCTATTAAATTAGAAGAAAGTCTGCTCAAGAATGAAGAAAAATGGAGTATGTCTTCTGCAAAGTTGGAATCATCATCAAATGAAAATGCTGCCAAACATTTAAACAAAAATGAAGAAAACTCTACATCTTTGGTTGAAAGTCAAGGTCTCCAACAATGTAACCACATGGCGATTACAATATGCGATGAAGGTGTTCAAAAACACTGCAAGGTAAAGCTAATCACTTCTAAAATTAAAAAATTATCTTGCAAACAACAACAAAATAAGATGGTTGAAAAACCATACAACTTGAGAAAAAAAAAGTCCATCCTTGAGGACAAGGATGTTTTGAAGGGGGAAGGAATGATACGATCATGCTAATTTTATTTAGATATTTATTGTAATGTTATTTTTATGTTTTATTTTGTTTATTTAAAATTTAAAATGTTTGTTTTTGTTTTAAATTCAAATAGTATGATAATATCTTATTTTAAATAAGATTAGATAGGATTTGTTTAGATAGGATTTCTGTTATTTCTTTAGTTTGTAATCTCTATAAATAGAGACTTGTTTTTAATAAAATGTATGAATGAAATTTTAAGTATAATGTGTTAGAGCTTGTTTGGTTGGGCTTTTGAAAAACCTCTATTGGTAAAAGATCTACTTGCAGTAGATCTATTAGAAATAGAGTTTTTGAAATAAAAATCATAGATGTTTGGTTGGTAGACTTTTTTAAAAAAAATGTCTATTTGGAGAAGCACATCCCTATGAGCTTTTGCATAGTAGAGGTTTAAACTCTACTAGCCTCTACTCAATTTAAAATAGACAATCTCAAAAGTCCAACCAAACAACTCTAAAAAACTCAAATAGAAGTTAGTAGACCTTTTGAGCCAGTAGAAAGCTCAACCAAACAAGCACTAAGTCTTTTATGACTTTTGGGAGGTTCTGGTTTCCCTTGAAGTAAACCAGGTTCTATTTTTGGGTCCATTAAATCGTGCTCGTATCATCGGGTTTTGGCTTCCTTGTGTCGAAATGTGAGAGCTAGTTACCAACCTCAGATTGCGGAAGCTTTGGCCATCCTAGCTGGTTTGTGGTTGGCTGTCAGCAGGAATTTTTGGGATGTCATTTTGGAGTTTGATGCGCTTGTCATTGTGCAGGCTATCAACCAAAAGACTCCCCCCTCTTCGGAAATTGGCGTGGTGGTGAGCAATATTCTTTTATTGTCTGAGAGCTTTGTTGATGTTTCCTTTCGTTTTGTGCCTAGGTTGTTGAATAAGGTTGCTCATGGGCTTGCTAAATTAGCTTTAAACTATGTTGGGGAGTTTTTGTGGATTGACGATTGTCCTCTATGTGTGGAGAGTCTGGTTCTGGGGGATGTCCCTATTTCTTTGTAGTCCGTTTTCCTCTTGTTGAGGTTTCTTTCAAAAAAAAAAAAAAAAAAAAAAAAAAAAAAGATACAATTTTGAATTATTTTTTTTTCTCAAATCAAATCTTGCCTTTAGGTTTATACTTCCTCATCCCATGTTTCTTACAGAGGTCTCAATGTTAAATAAACACCATGATTAACGTGACAAAGTAGCTAGCTTAAATGTGTATCCACATAATTAATTAAAAAAAAAAAAGTTTTATAGAAACTTAATACCAAATTATGTCGTTATATATATGATCAGTTTTCAGTCGTCTGAGTAAATAAATATAATTATGTTTAAAAGGGAACAAATCAAAGTTATTTATGTCGAATTTTATTAGAATTTATTTCTTCAGATGTCATAAAACAAATTTTTGTCTTTAGAGACATAGATAGGGGAAGATTTATTTAAATAAATAGAGACAAATTCATACAAACCTAATTCAAATATTCAGTATATAAACAGTGTATATATATATATGGTGATTATCTAGTAAGAACGTCATAAAATTATAAGTTAAGTACGTCCAACCATAACTACACATTTATATTGGGTGTGGAAATTTGTTAACGTGAGGTTGTAGGCTCATTGTGAATGTGCGGCTGTGGTTAGACGTCCTGAAATTATAAAGTCAAGACATTCTTGATTAGAGAAATATTATATATATATAATATTTATTAATTAATATATATATATATATATATAATATTTATTAATTTTTCTTACCTTTGTATTCATTACATCGTAGATTGAGATGACACATATAGATATCATATATATGTTTGGTAGATAAAGCAAAGTAATTTGTGTTAAGTGACACTGAAAGGTTTACTTGCTTGAATTGGAATGTAAGACAAAGCTAGCTTTAGCTATAGCTAGGGCTGGAATGAGGGGTCTTGATGTAATCACCTCTTTTTCTTCAAGCAATCCTTCCCTTAATCTTCTAGGGTTTTTTCACAAATCTTGATTTTGTATAACCATCAAACCATTTTTGGGTATAACAAAAACCAATTAACATATTTAATTTCTTCAAAATAACAAATGTACCTCATCCTAAAGATCAGTAATTAATATAGAACAAAAATAGTCAACAAGAATTTGTTGCATGTCTTTCTTTTACGGTTTCCTAAACAATAGATATGTAAATATGAAACTGAATTATATCTGAAGTAAGATTCACCTCTCGTTTGTCACTCTCTCTTTGTTCTTCTTCTCCTCCTCCTCCTCCATTGAAATATCCACCTTTTTTAGCTCTATATATATATATAACACAGTCTATTAACAAAACAAGTTTTGTAGTACTAGTCTTCTAACATGGCGATGAAACTGATCAAATTCCCATCTCTATTTTCTTATCAAAATCTTCCTACAATTCTTATTATCTTCTTGATCGGTCTTCTCGCTGTTACTGCAGAAAAACAAAAGGTACGTATAAACGTTCATTCTCATCTCGATATATATTACCATTTGTTTGTTTTTAATTTTTTTTTTCCAAGTAATTAACTTTTTGATGTGTTAAATGTATACCAGAGATTATATGTTGTTTACTTGGGAGATCATGAGCTGGTACAGAGAGACTTCGCCGTTGAAAAACATATCAACCTCCTCACATATGTGAAGGGAAGGTAGAGTATATTTATATAAAGCGTTCAAAGTTGAAAACAAGTATATAAATTAATGAGCAAGTTTTTGATTATTTTTTGTGTGTGTTTTGATTTAATGTGTTATTGTTGATTATAATACAGTGATTATGAAGCAAAGGAGTCCCTGGTTTACAGCTACACAAAGAGTTTCAATGCGTTTGCAGCCAAGCTGTCTGAAGATGAAGCTCAAAAGTTGATGGGTGAGTGCTTGAGTGAAAAAATATATAAATATAATATATATATATATATATCTTCAATTTGCGTATATTCTTCCAGTTTTTGATTTTAAAATATTTACAGAATTTTGATACTGGTATAATAATTTTTTCAGACATGGAGGAAGTGTTTTCTGTGTTTCCAAATCGGTATCACAAGTTACACACAACAAAATCATGGGACTTCATCGGTCTTCCTCAAACTGCTAAAAGAAATTTGAAAGTAGAAAGCAACATGATTGTTGCTCTCTTTGATACAGGCATTTTTTTTTTTTTCCGTTTAGGATCATAGTTTATCGCATCTGGCAATCAATCAGTATGATTCTCACAATAATCTTTAATAATATGTTGTGTGTGTTGCAGGGATCACTCCAGAATCAGACAGCTTCAAGGACGATGGATTTGGTCCACCACCCACAAAATGGAAAGGAAGTTGTGGCCACTTTGCAAATTTCTCAGGATGCAACAAGTAATTAACAATGAATCTCCTCTTTAATGGCTTTTAAAATCATTTTCAGAAACAGTAATTTCAGGTCACCTTCTAACAATAATATGAAACCGCGTTAATTACTTGAAAAAGAAATTAAACAGACAATTATAACATTTTAATCGTTTCTTGAAAATGAATGATTGTTATTTTTTGTTGCCATCAAAAATTGGTATGTTAAAGCAAGCTTATAGGAGCTAAGTACTTCAAGCTGGACGGCAACCCGGATCCGGCCGACATCTTATCTCCGGTAGACGTGGACGGGCACGGGACGCACACATCATCAACTCTGGCAGGAAACCCGGTTGCCAATGCAAGTCTATATGGGCTGGCCATGGGGACTTCTCGCGGTGCAGTACCAAGTGCTAGAGTGGCCATGTACAAGGTGTGTTGGGCCAGTTCAGGTTGCTCGGACATAGACATACTAGCTGCATTTGATGCTGCTATTCACGACGGTGTCGACGTGATATCGATTTCCATCGGCGGGGGTAGTCAGGATTATTCTTCGGATTCGACTGCTGTGGGCGCATTTCATGCCATGAAGAAGGGGATCATAACTGTGGCATCAGCTGGTAATGATGGACCCAGCTGGGGTACTGTAGCCAACCATGCACCATGGCTCCTGACCGTTGCGGCTAGTGGCATTGATAGGGAATTCAAAAGCAGAGTTGAGTTGGGCAATGGAAAGTCTGTCTTTGTAAGTTATTTGCAAATTTTGCATTAACAGTAGACATTATTAGACAATTATATTCTAAAGCTAGAATTTTTTTTTGCACATTAACCAAATTTCAATGATCAATTGATATGTTTTTACAGGGGACTGGAGTCAGCCTGTTTGATCCAAAGCAGAAACTGTACCCACTTGTTAGTGGGGCTGATGTTGCCAAGAACTCGGCAAGCAAGGAGAGTGCAAGGTAGTATACCACCCGCATGTATAACAATTCGAACCTGTAACACTAACAAGCCACATTGAGCGGTGGTCTGATTCATTTGTTGAAATTGTTGTTGTTGTATGGGAAAATTCTTGAAAAAATTCGACCACGATTTACAGGTTTTGTATTGACGATACATTGGACCCAAATAAAGTGAAGGGGAAGCTTGTTTACTGCATGCTATCATCGATGTGGGGTGCTGATTCTGTCGTCAAAGGGATTGGAGGTGCAGGCACTATAATTGAAAGCCCGCAGTTTCTTGATGCTTCCGAAATTTTTATGGCACCAGGGACCATGGTCAATGACACTGTTGGCAATGTCATCACTAATTATATTCAATCCACCAAGTAAGAAATTACAAGAATGATAAAATAACGTGTGTTCTGATAAGAATTTATCAAATGTTTGATAAAATTGGCTTGTTCAATCAATGCACATTGCAGATCACCATCGGCAGTAATACAGAAGTCTCAGGAAGCTAAAGTCCCTGCTCCATTCATAGCTTCGTTTTCTTCACGGGGTCCAAATCCAGGCTCACGACGACTTCTTAAGCCAGATATCGCGGCGCCAGGGGTTGACATATTGGCTTCTTATACACTAAGGAATTCACTAACTGGGTTGAAAGGCGATAATCAATACTCAAAATTCACAATCATGTCAGGGACTTCCATGGCTTGTCCTCATGTTGCAGGGGTGTCTGCTTATGTTAAGTCCTTCCATCCAAGCTGGACTCCAGCCGCGATCAAATCCGCCATCTTGACCACAGGTAAAATAAAAACAGATAACTTCTCAAACAATTCTTCTTGGTTCAGGTTTCTTGGACATGGGATTTTGTGATTTTGTCTTACATTTCCATTTAAATTTTTGTCAAGCCAAACCGATAAGCCGGAAATCGCACAATGAAGCTGAATTTGCCTATGGTGCTGGACAAGTGAACCCCCATAGAGCTGTAAATCCTGGCTTAGTCTACGACATGAACGACATGAATTACATCCAGTTCCTATGTCACGAAGGCTACAGCGGATTGTCTCTGGCACCCTTAGTCGGTTCAAAATCCGTAAATTGCTCGTCATTGATTCCTGGACTAGGCTATGATGCTCTAAACTATCCCACTATGCAGCTTAGCTTGAAAAATGAACCAACCACGGCTGTTTTCCGGAGAATAGTCACCAATGTTGGTCCTCCTCTGTCGATCTATAATGCCACCATTAGAGCTCCAAAAGGAGTGGAAATCACTGTCAGGCCAATGATTCTGTCTTTCACTCAATCATTGAAGAAACGAAGCTTCACGGTTGTTGTAAAGGCAAAACCATCAGCAATGACAAGTTCACAAGTGCTATCAGGCTCTCTTGTATGGAAAAGTCCTCTTCACTCTGTCAGGAGTCCTATTCTTATTTACAGTCCACTAGACTGATATATATATATATATATATGTAGATTCACATCAAAATAAAAATTTAGAAAAATAAATGTACAATAAATAATGTGTTGCATTTCCTGCAGTTATAAAATGAAGGGAGAATTGCAAATACGCCCTGACTTTTAACCTAATGCTAAATCAAACCTTTGGTTTAAACAATAGCCAAATAACCTCCTACCATTAAATAGTATCTAGACTTAATTGCACAAACATCCCCTAATTTTAGACGAAACTGTTTTTTTTTTTGCAACATTTCCTTTTATTGCACAAACACCCCCTTTAAAACGTTGACCAAAAGGGAATGACGAAAATACCCTTACACGAAATTATCAATTTATAGACTCAAATGTGTCCTAGTTAAGACATCTTTTGGAAGAGTTGCATCTCTAGATGAAGAGTAAGAGACACAATTTTCTAGTGAAAAGATATGACTCTTCAATTCTATTCAAAATTCCAACACTTATACAAGAGCTATATAATATATAAAAGGAAAAGAGAAAGAAATGTTTGCTTCTGTTTTTTTTATTTTTTTATTTATTTACTAAAGTGACTTGGATAAAAGTACTGAAGCTTGAAAATTTCAGATCAAAGGGAAAAGCATGAGGAAAATCTTCATCATCTGGTAAGATTTGCTCTAAAAGATGTATAATGAATCCTATTGCACGCGTAGAAGTCTCGGTCCACCACCTACAGGCTACAACTAGCACCATTGGAATATCTGTTATGCAATATAAAAAAAAGAGAAAAAAATATATTAACTCAAATTTCTTACCGCAATATCTCAATTATTGGATTACAAAGCAAACGAGTGGTTGAGATATTAACATCAAAAATTTAAGTTAATATAGTTTGACCATATATATAATAATAATAATTCTCAAGTATAATCCATTTTTTGTCTAAATCATTCACATCATGATAACATTTAATGAATTTTTCTTAAATTTTTTACGTATGTAATAAGAAAAATGAAAATTTTGGAAACTACTCTCTCTCTCTCTCTCTCTCTCTCTCTCTCTATCTATCTCTCTCTCTCTCTCTCTCTCTCTCTCTCTCTCTCTATCTATCTCTAATGCTAGATATAAAATCACAACTTTTCCAACACAACACATGTGGCAGTAGATATGTCAATTGGTGAGTGAATACACATTAATAATGATTTATTTCACTTATTCATGTATCCACTTACTTATTGACACCTCAATGACAACATATGTTGTGATAAAAAAGTTGTGATATCTGGCATTACTATATATATATATGGATTTAGATCCTCTCATTACTTTATCTTTTTAAAGCATGTGATTGGTTGATGATAAAGTGGTTATGAAAACCAATCATATCTTAATCACACATTCATGACAATAATTATATGTCATAAGATTAGATGAGGTCAGAAAAAAGATAAGGTAAGGAGATGATCCAAATCCTATATATATATATATAGACACACACATACTATGTGCATCCTGATGCATCGAATGACATAAGCCTTGTATAGTTGTACTCCTCTGTCACACGGTTGTTTGTGTATAGGGTTCAGCTACTGTACATGTATTGTATACTTATTGTGTTAGTTTATAGTCAGATCAATTTCAATCCAATGATACCAACAAAAAAAAAAAAAAAAAAAAACTAGATTCTCAGGGAAGGATATATCCAATCATATTCACTCCTACCATATGGCACCCTCTAAATTTCAATAATATAACTCGAATCCAGGACCTTGCCAGGTTATCAGGTTAAATGAACGTCATGTGTTATAATTCATTAATAAAATTTAATTTCATATTTACACATGGGCCTCTTGCCAATGTGGTCGGACTCTCCCTTGGGAGCCTCCACCACCACGGTTCAACGCTCATTGTGTGCGTGTATATATTTGATTATTTGTCCCCCTTGGCCATTAATCCCAAGGGTGGTTTGGTGTCCCACCAATTGTGGGTCTCTCTCCCCGCTTGTGGGAGCTGTAATCCGGGCTGGTCCCGGCAGTTGTTGTATATTCAAAAAAAAAAAAAAAAAAAAAAAAAATTTAATTTCATATTTGAAAACAAACGGCTGTGATTCGAAGCAGAGACACTAACTGGCTAAATGAGCAATGGGGTTGGGCGGTGATTAACTAAAATCATAATTTTCAGATTTCCTGACATCTCAGGAAATGTCAAAAACAAATTAGCCCTTTACACATGCATTGACAATACTTGCAAAATAACAAAAAAAATAAAATAAAAATTCCAAGCTGTACTTTCCCCTTCCTTTAATAAATAGTTTAAGCAATTTATTACATCTCATTTCCAAATCTGTCATAAAAAAAAAAATATAAACCCATGGCCAATATTTTGCACATTTATTTATTACAGACCTTTTCTAATTTGGGATTTACTTTTCGATAATTTATTCTCCTATCTTAATGGGCTTTTAACCTCATCGGCTCTCCTTCCACTCAACACCCACCTGGCTCCAGCCTCCAGCTAACCATGTCTACTTAGTTAGCGTTTGTATTTTTGTCTGAGGTATGAATAGGTCTGAACTTTACTAAAGTCTGAATAATGATGAAATCTAAAAGGTACATTTGTTTTTTATTCATGACATCTTATTTTTTTAAGACCATTTTTTCTACATTTTAGAGGGCTTAAAAAAAAAAAAAAAAAAGACATCAGGATCTAAAAAACAAACAGCCCTTAATCCTAAACATCCCACATTCCCACCTATAAACCCATCATTTATATCCCAACACACGTGGTAGCTGAGGTGTTACTTTGTGAGTAGACACACATTAATTGATATTTATCTCTCTTACCTATGTATTCACTCACCAATTAATGTTTATCTACTCATCAAGTGACACCTCAACTGTCTCAAATTTATACTTAATTTTGAGAGGAGCTTCCGTGTATCGGGATATACTGTGCATCTCGTTCGATAACATCACGTGATAATATTCCATAGTGATGTTTACTCAATTTCATACTTAACATTGGAGATAATCTTAAGTGCATTGGGATGCAACATCTAATTATATATCGTGACACTCATGATAATATTTATAATATTAAAATAAAGAAGGTATAATTTATATATTTCAGCACCCAAATTAGAAACCTTAATTTTTCTTATTTTTATTTTTAAAGTACAATGATAACAAGGACCTGGTGAGATAAGACTAGCCGGGACCTGATGAGATAAGACTCTACAAGTGGGGATGTCACTACCAAGCTTTATTATTATTTTAGTTAGTGATAGTGTACAGAAGCCAATGCAAAGAGATCAACTTGACAAAATTAATGGTTAATTAAATCATCCCCTCCCAAGATTTTGGTCTATAAAATGAATCTTTTCGCCATTGTCATTCCACACAAATATTTGATCATCACTGTTGTTGAGTCAAGAAAAGAGGTATAATTATTCATCTCTCCATCTTTTGTACATTTTATCTTGAATTTCTTCTTTTTTTTTTTTTTTTTGGTTTTTGTTTTTGTTATGAATTACAACGGTTAATTGATTTAAATTTTATTGTTTTTTGTCACAGAGACATGATGTTTGGGAAGATTTTGCTGTTGTTAGTCCTGGTGACTACCACATACATTGGTGCTGCAATGGCCCAAAATACGTACATAATTCATATGGACAAGACCCAGATGACGACAAATCTGTTTCACGAAGGCGATTCAATGCAGACGTACCAAGCAGTGATCGATTCCATCAATGAAATGTCATTGCAAAAGGATGATGCAGATCAACAAGAAGAAACCATACCAGCAGCAGAGCTCCTCTATGCTTATGAAACTGCCATTTCTGGTTTCTCTGCAAAGCTCTCAACAAAACAACTCCAAATACTTGAAAAGGTTGATGGTTTTCTCTCTGCCACTCCTGATCAAATGCTGCAACTTCACACTACAAATTCCAAGCAGTTTCTTGGCCTACAAAATGGCAAAGGACTCTTGTCTGCTTCAAACGTGGCTTCCGATGTGATAATTGGCGTTATCGATACTGGAATCTGGCCGGAACACGTCAGTTTCCAAGATAAAGGCATGTCTGCTGTGCCTTCAAGATGGAAAGGTGTTTGTGAGAAAGGTATCAAGTTCTCGAAATCAAATTGCAACAAGAAGCTAATTGGTGGAAGAGCCTTCTTCAAAGCTTATGAGGCCAATGGTGAAACAATCAAAGAACCAAAGGAGTACCGATCTGCCCGAGACGATGATGGTCACGGTACACACACGGCTTCAACTGCTGCTGGTAATCTTGTAGAAAATGCAAACTTTTCAGGTTTAGCGAAAGGCGTTGCCGGTGGGACGAGCTACAAATCAAGAATTGCAGCCTATAAAGTATGCTGGAGATTTGGTTGTTCTGGTGCTGATACGTTGGCTGGAATTGATCAAGCTGTTAAAGACGGTGTTGATGTTCTGTCAATCTCTATGGGAAACGGCGCTACACCTTTTCACAGTGATATGTTAGCAGTAGGATCATTTGGGGCTGTCAAAAATGGGGTTTTTGTTTCAAGTTCAGCTGGCAATTCAGGGCCCTCTAGTTCATTTGTGGGCAACACGGCACCATGGATGATGACTGTTGGCGCAAGCTACACAGATCGAACATTCCCAGCCGTTATCAAGCTTGGAAATGGAAAAGTTGTTGAAGGGATATCTTTATATTCCGGTAATGCATTAGCTAAGCCAGTGCCGCTTTTTTATCCGCTATCCACATTCTGTCTCGAGGGTGCATTCAATGATACAGAGGTCAAAGGGAAGATTGTTGTGTGCCATAGAGGTAGTGGTAGCGCATATACAAAGTCAGAGAATGTTAAACGAGCAAAAGGTATTGGAATGATACTGGTAAATTCAAAAATGGAAGGTGATGAACTTACTGCTAACCCTCACATAGTGCCAACCGCTAGAGTAGGTGTCACTGCAGGGAAGTTCGTTAGACAGTACGCTAGAACCGCGAAAAAACCAACTGCATCGATCATCTTCAAAGGGACTGTTTATGGTAGAACAGCACCGGTGATGGCAAGATTTTCATCAAGAGGACCCAGTTCAGTTGATCCAGATGTGATCAAACCAGATGTGACCGCACCAGGAGTGAACATATTGGCTGCCTGGCCACCAAACCTCAGTCCAAGTGGACGTCAAGACGATACGAGAAGTGTTCTGTTCAATATATTGTCAGGCACTTCTATGTCTTGTCCTCATGTTAGTGGTGCAGCTGCCCTTCTCAAATCAGCCCATCGAGATTGGTCACCGGCTGCCATCAAATCAGCCTTGATGACAACAGCATATACTCTCAACAACAAAAAGTCTCCGATTGTTGATGTTGATTCCAGTAACTCTACCGGACCGTTTACCTATGGTTCAGGCCATGTTGATCCAGAGAGAGCAACTGATCCAGGGCTAATCTATGATATAGCCGCGGAGGACTATCTAAAACATATATGCAGCCTAAATTATACTTCTGCTGAGATAGCTTTATTTGCAGGGGGGAATTTCATATGTCCTAAAAACGCAGCCATTCGGGGTAGTGAGTTAAACTACCCTTCATTTGCGGTCAACTTCAGAGGTGGTGTTCAAAATGGTAGTTTGGAATACAAGAGGACAGTTACAAATGTAGGGATCCCTACAAGTTCCTTTGCAGTGCAAGTGGAAGTCCCCAATGGAGTTTCAGTGATTGTGAAGCCTAAGATTTTAAATTTCACAAAGCTTGGCCAGAAAGTGAGTTACAAGGTGACTGTTGTTGGAAAATCAAAAAGATCCTCAGACTCATCTTTTGGATCTTTGACTTGGGTTTCAAGTAAATTCAAAGTCAGAAGCCCTATAGCAGTAACCTGGCAATAACTCATCTTGTACTCTTTATTTTCTAGTTACAAGTATTTGATGAGAAGTGCTAGGATCAATAATCATCAAATGACTAACCACGAACAGCCGCTGCCTTCTTCAGTGTGACATTTGTGTTTTTTCACTTGAATAATAGTATTTTGGAATGTTGAAAATATTATATCTTAAGATATATAGTTGTTTTTGATGGCGTGGCCACTACAATATTGATCGATATATAATGATTGCAGAGACTATGCATTTGTATCCACTACTCATGTCAATTGGATAATGTTGAAAATTGTAATTGAAGTTGGAAAGATTTGTCTATGCTATGAGATAAATTAAACAACAGAATCTTTAATCACTAGCTCTACCTATCTTATTCCGATTACATCAAAAGGAGGAAAAAATCTTTATCCGGTGCTTCAAAAATTTTCTCTAAGGCCATCTCTAACCAGTCTTCAATTTTTCTTCAATTTGAAGATTGAAAATAGAATATTCTATCTTCATAATTTTACTACTCCAACCATTCTTTATTTTACAATATCTAAATAATAAATTATTATTATTTTACTTTATAAATAATATTTCAAATTTTCTTTAATAAAATTGTTTTCTCTACGCTATCTTATTAGATAATAATTTGCTCACTTTTATTACATCTAAAATTTTCTAATTTTTTTTATAATTTGTCACACCTAACTATTTTTACATGTAATGATTTTGATAAACAAAGATAATCTGCTACATTATCCATGACAATTTTAATAGTTCCGCGCAATTTCAAGATGGGTTATCGGGTAATTTTAGTAGTTTTGATCGGTTTCCAAATTACTGTGGTTGAAGTGGAGATGACTTAACTAGTGTTAACTTTTAAGTTTCAATGTTATTTTTATTGGTTTTATTTTCATTTTCAATGTACTTTTTCTATCCATTGTAATATTTTAATTTAAGAATGTTAATGTTATTATTTGGTTTTACTGAATTATTTTGAGTTAATTATTATGATATATGTTAATTACATATAAAAATTGATGATTTGAAAACATTTTTTTGAATTAAAAATACATGTTAGTTCATTAATAAAAAATTTAAAATTAAAAAAGTAATTAAAATATAGTTAATATTATACTCGGTTGAAATATCTCAACATAATATTTCTAATAGTATAATTTTTATACTGCTTACATTTATAAATTAAAAATTATATGTAATTAATTGAGTTTAATTAAAAATGTGAAAAAAGGAGATGGGAAGAAAAATAATATTATTTTAATGGAACAGTGAAATGAAGATCCAAAATTGGATCTCCAATTTTGAAGAACCAAAACCAATCTTCATTTTGGAGTCTTCATTTTAAAGATTGATTGGAGTCAATCTAGTCTTCATTTTGAAGAAATGAAGATTAGTTGGAGATGGCCTAAGAGATCTATGATGCATTCCCGAAGCTCATTTCCATGGAAACCTCGGTCCACCAACTACAACTAGTATCATTGGGATATATTGGTAATGCAACTATTGCACCATTGGGAATATACTAGGAAGCACGGATACTTAATTTGGTGGAGGTAACTCGTATCGAACTCGTATCCAGTTTCGATACTTCCCGGATACTACAGGATACGTATCCGATACGCCAAATAGCGTATCCGTTGACTTTTTCACAAGTTTGACTGGAGGATACTTAGGGGATACTTGAGGGATACTTGGAGGATACTTGGGGGATACCTGGAAGATACGTTTGGGGCAATATTATAATTATTTTAGTATAAAAAGTGGTCAAATTATAATTTCAAAATATTAGGGGTCAAAATGAAACTGTAAAGAAATTTTGGCTTTGATTCCATTGACATGGAGCATAACAGAATACTTGAGATTGCAAACCTTTCACTTGATGAATTAGAGTTAGATGCCGAATTATTTAGATCCTTTAACAATATGAATGATGATAATGAAGTTAATTAGGAATTTAAAATATGTTTTATGAGTTTTTATTTTATTTTATTTTTTTTATATTATTTGGATTTTGTAATATGTTATGGTTTATGTGACGTATGTTTTATTTGGATTTTGTAATATATTCGACTTATGTGACATGTTTTATTTGGATTCTGAATATGTTTTGATTTTAAATGAATTATCAAATATGTTTATATATATATATTAAATATAAATATAAATTATTTTAATTGACGTATCCTGCTGTATCCGTATCATAGTTTTTGAAGATTTACCGTATCCCCGTATCGTGCCGTATCCATATCCATGCTACATAGGGAATATATCACTAATGCAACTTGGAAGTGTTATGCAATATATAGAAGTAAAGGAGAAAAGATAGTTTATTTTTTATTTTCCCAACCTCGTAAAATAAAAGTATATTTTTATGATAGATTAAATGAACGTCCTTCACCTCCAAAGTTGTTAGGTTTTTTTTTTTGAACATCATAAACTTTATCGATAAAAAGGCAACGGCAGCCAGGGGAGCAACCCCCCACACACCAAGCACTCAGCACACATCCAAACAAAAAGGCCCAACCAGAACAAGGCAACAACCGACCTAAACCCCCAAAAAACAGCAGGGCAAAAGCACCACAAAGAAAAGCAAGAAAAATAGCAGAAACACAGCACCCTTACCAAAAGACCAGAAAAAAGAGCAGAGAAAAACAAAAAAACAGAGAACAACAGAAACAAAAAAGCATCAATCCACTTCCCATATCACCATATCCCCCTCCATATTCGATCTTCTCTTTGCCAGAGAATCAGCAAAGCAGTTGCCAGACCTTGGATTGAAACAAACTTCTGTTCTGCCCAAGTAGCTGATGTAATTGCGAATAACGTAAATTAAATTGACATGATTCAGACTTCCAAAAGCAATCCCTTTAACCCAGGAAACAGCCACTTTAGAATCACTAACAATTATGACTTTCTTTCCCTTCAAAGCAGGTGTATTGGCACACAAGAAACATGCTTGATGAATAGCCATTATTTCCGCTGTAATAGCATCCGCAAAACCCACATATTTGGTAAAAGAACCAATCACCTTGCCTCTATGATCACGAATGACTCCCCCTATACCTGCAGCTCCCGGATTTCCTTTCGCCGAACCATCCACGTTGAACTTCAACGAACCTTGCAAAGGAGGGGCCCAATCGGCAGTCTTGGCAATCTTCCTTGGTTTCGAAACAGAGCAACTCTCCATAATATTCTGAAGCATAGCTGTAATCGAGTCAGCACAACCATCCGAATGGTGTTTAAACCACCAAGCGACTCTGAATTTTATGATATCAATGTCTTGTGTAACCTCTTGCACAGAATTTTGAAAAACCAATTTGTTCTTTGACTCCCAAATAGTCCAAACTATGGCAAAGAACAAAGTTTTCCAAGCTCTACTCTGGCTCTCTTTCGGAATTAATCCAAACCAGCCTGCAGCCCATTCCGAGAGGGATTTGTTAGCGCACCAGGACACCCCCCACCAGTCCATACATTTACGCCATATTTCTGAAGCCCTTTTACAATGCAGAAAAAGATGATTAGTCAACTCCTCTTCGCTTCTGCACCAAAGGCACTCGCACAGCCTGTTAGGTTTGAAACCTAAATTTTTCATCATTTGTCTCACCATTATCCTGCCCCTTAACAACTGCCAGGTGAAAATCTCCATCTTGTGAGGACAAATTCCTTGCCAAATAATCGAGTAGTCTTTCGAATCAGCCACAAAATCCCACTCCTCCAAACTACAACGAAAAGAACTCACAGAAAAAATTCCATTTGAACAAAAAGACCAAGCAAGCGCATCCGCAATAAGCTTCCGAGTTTTGAATTGATCAAGTCTACAAATGAAAGTATTCCATTGCTCTTTTTCCCAATCAAAAACCTGTCTTCTTAAAGGGATATCCCATTGCCATTTCCGTCCTTGCCAAGAGCCAAACTCTTCAACCTTACCAGATTTATTAGAAGAGAGGGCATAAATTCTAGGGAAAGCACTCCCAAGGGCCATATCCTCCCCTCCCAACTCCTTCCAAAAGTCAATCCTTCTACCATCTCCTAAAACTAATTTCATCCCCTTCTTGAGAACTTGATCAGTTAATGACCTTGCAGCAAAAAGGCTGTTCACAGCCCTCACAAAGTAAGAACCCGACCTTGTATTTCTCCAATTCCACACCAACGTCTTAATACCAACACCATACTTGGCACAAATGATCCTACTCCACAACGAGGTCTCCTCATTTCCAAACCTCCACACCCATTTTGCTAACAAGCTTCTGTTTTTGTCCTTCATTCTCCCTATTCCCAAACCCCCATTTTTCTTACTCCTACACATCGAATTCCAGTCCACTACGTGCATTTTCTTCTTCAAAATCTCGTCTCCCCAAAAAAACGAACGTTGAAGTTTTTCTATACTTTTCGCAACGCCTATGGGAAGATTGAAAACTGACAGAAAATAATTTGGGATCTTGATAATACTGCTTTGATAAGCACCAAACACCCCTCTTTATTCAGGAACTTTCTCTTCCAAGGTGCCAACTTATTGCTCATACGAGTCAATAAAGATTCCCAAAAGGCTTTGACACGAGGTCTTGCTCCCAGAGGGAAGCCAAGATACAAAATGGGGAGTTCCACCCTTTTACATCTAAAGGCCTCAGCCCACTCCATACTACTCGATCTTTTTTTCCCCACTTTAACCACGCATGATTTATGAAAATTAATTTGAAGACCGGAAGCCAGCTCGAAACATCTGAGAATTCTCCTAGTATTACGAACAAATTCTAGATTAGGTTGAAGAAAAAGGATCGTATCATCTGCGAATTGCAAATGTGTCAAGTGGACCTCATTGTCCCCAAAAACCACTCCTCTCAGTAAGCCCATCTCAGTAACTTTTCTAAGGAGACAATTGAGACCCTCGCTTGCAATGTTAAACAAGAAAGGGGACAAAGGATCTCCTTGTCTTAATCCCCTCTCAACCCCAAACTGATGCGAAGGACTACCGTTCACTAGAACCGACATCCTAAGAGTGGATATGCAACTCTTCATCCACATTGTCCACCTCTCTCCAAAACCCATTTTTCTCAACATAGAATCCACAAACTCATGATCCACACTGTCATAAGCTTTCTCAAAATCCAGCTTAATGATTAGATCCCCCTCTGAATCCTTCCTCCATAAATGAATAACCTCTTCCGCAATCACAAAGCTATCCGTAATCTGACGACCTTTTACAAAAGTCATCTGCGTTTCACCTATGACCGAGTCCATCACACCTTTCAGACGATTTGCTAAGACCTTAGAGAGTACTTTATACAAAGAACTCACTAAACTGATGGGTCTGAAATCCTTCATGGATTCAAGATTCCCACACTTTGGAATAAGAGCTAGAAAAGTGTTGTTCAGGCTTTTAACAATAGATCCGTCATGAAAAAATTAATTAATAAATCTCCCAAAGTCTTCATGTATCTCCCCCCAATTAATTTTAATAAAGTTTAGATTCATACCGTCTGGACCTGGAGCTTTATTACCATCACAACCGCTTACCGCTTCCCAAATCTCTTCCTTACTAAAAGGTTTTTCCAACCAATCCCTTTCCTGAACAGACAGCTGCTTCACCTCCAAATTAGATAAATCCGGCCTTTGATATAAATTCTTCTGGAAGTGGTTTTTAAAGAAATCCGCTATCCCCTCTCTAACCTCTGAGGGCTTTGAAATCTTTCTCCTTTCAATATTAATCTCCCCAATGTAATTCATTCTTCTTCTACCATTCGCCAAGCTATGAAAAAACTTGGTATTTTTGTCCCCCTCCTTTAACCACTTGACTCTTGATTTTTGACACCACATTTGCTCCTCCAACCTAATACCTTTCCACATCTCCCCCATGATACCCAATCTTTTCTGCCTCAAACTATCAATCCACCCTCCCATAATGGCTTTTTTATCCACCTCAAGCAGACGACCTTCAAACTCTTTCAAAGAAAAAGACTCCCTCTTCCTACTAGGCAGAAATCTCTTCATATAACCTTTTGAAGCCCTAATTTTTGCCGCCAAAACAACCCCATTGGAACCTCTCACTTTACACCCCTTCCAACCCTCCATCGCCCGTTTCATCATTTCCTTGTCTTCCAACCAACTATTGTAAAATCTAAACGGAGATGGACCCCAATCCTCCTTTGGTTCCCTAAAGTTATCGCATTGTGGTCGGATACAGTTCTTGGAATGGAAGACTGAATCAAATTAGGAAACTAAGAGAAAACATTCGGAGATATCAAGAATCTATCAAGGCGCGCCCAAGAGGCCTCCTCTCTATTATTCGACCAAGTAAAACTAGAACCACACATAGGGAGATCCACCACTCTCGCTTGCTGAATAAAATTATTGAAATTTCGGATGGAACCCATATCACACACACGACCTCTCCTCTCCGAAGGATTGAGAACTGAATTAAAATCCCCCCCTATGTACCACGTACGGATACGGAAACGAAGATTGAGCATGGATAATGAAGTCCCACAGCTCTTTTATATCTCTCTCAGTATTTGCCGCATACACATTACAAAACACCATAATTTTTTTAATTTTCAGCAGCTCTCCCGCAACTATAATGCACCTTTGATTATTACGAAAGTTGTTAGGTTAAGCTGTTGTTATCTAAAAATTATAATTTTCAGGTTCCTTGACATTTCAAATGTAAAAACACAAACCAGCCCTTTAAAGAGACTAGTACACAATACACATGCATTGACAATGCTTGAATAATAATAATAAAAATAAATAAATAAATAATAAATTCCAATCTGTACTTTCCACTTCCTTTAATAGATAGTTTAAGCAATTTACATCTCATTTCCAAATCTGTCATATAAAAAATAAAATATAAACCCTAGTAATCGACAATGTCTTGCACGTGTATTTAATAAAATATAAACCCTAATCTGGGATTCACTTTTCCATAAAATATTCTCTAATCTTACTGGGCATTTAACTGGCCTCATCGGTTCTCCTCCCAGTCTCCCACTCCACATCTACCTGGCTCCAGCTAACCATGTCTACTCAGAGCTTGTTTGGTTGGACTTTTGAAAAACCTCTATTGGTAAAAGATCTACTTGCAGTAGATCTATTAGAAATAGAGTTTTTGAAAAAAAAAAAATCATAGATGTTTGGTTGGTAGATTTTTTTTAAAAAAATGTCTATTTGGAGAAGCACCTCCCTATGAGCTTTTGCCCAGTAGAGGTTTAAACTCTACTAGCCTCTACTCAATTTAAAATAGACAATCTCAAAAGCCTAACCAAACAACTCTAAAAAACTCAAATAGACATTAGTAGACCTTTTGAGTCAGTAAAAAGCTCAACCAAACAAGCACTCAGTTTCATACTTTTAATCTTGAGAGGAGCTTCTGTGTATATCGGGATGTATTGTGTATCTCTATTCGATAATGTCACGTGACAAGATTCACTCGATTAAAAGTATGAAACTGAGTAGACATGGTTAACGTTGGAGAGAAGCTTTAGCGTATAGGGATGCAACATCTAATTATGTCTCGTGGCACTCATGATAATATTTAAACTGATAATGCATTATTTAATTATATATTTTATGCACCGATATTAGAAACCTTAACCTTTTTTTTTAGAGTCGATATTGACACCCATAAATATGATAAACACACTTGTATTTTAATAAAAAATTTAATTACAAAAATATCACAATAGAAATTTACCAATAAGGACAAATTAGTTTAATTAAAAATAAACAAAATATTATTTACACCCATTAATTACTCTCATACCTTCAACTATATCACTTTATTTTTTTTTTAAAAAAAAAAAAAAAAACAAAATGAAACATAAAAATCTGGGAACTAGTTTTTCTTATTAAAAATAAAATAAACCCTCTTAACAGGAAAAGGTTTATGGATGCAAAATGAAAATTTGACGGGAAAAGATGTGTGCATTTAGCTAAAATATCAAACTTTAAACCTAAGTAAAGATCTAAGGGCGTGGGTTTGGGGATTAGTGGTGTACTGGCGTGTGATTTGCTTTTCCCAGGATTAAAGCTCAAAAGAAGAAATAGCCAATAGTTAAAAAAAAAAGGGGTGAAAACCACGTTAAGTGAAATTAAACATGGGTTATGTTAATAGTTTGAATATTCTTAATAATTTTTTTTTTTTTTTTAATATTTACTATTTTTATTTATTAATGATTCCCCCCGTTCACGTTTCTTCAAAATAGCTTCAAACATCAATAATAACTGATCCAGCCGATGGTTTTCCAGCAAGTCGGATAGCATGCAGTTTCAAACTACATCTTAGTGATACGTGTGCAACTGTGTATAAGGAACCCCTGATAGGCTAAGTACTCCCAAGATGTGCATGTGGTAGCTAAAATGTGGACTTGAGAAGTATTTAAGTATCAAACTCAACAAAAATTCACTTCCTCATTGTCAATTCTCACATAATGATCAATAAATTTGGACAAAAGCTTGCTATAACTTATGAGTGTTTTCGAGTCTGAAGAACTTAAAAATTTATCATTTGTAATATTGAGTGTATTAATAACTTATGAGGGTTTATAAATAAATTGTATTAAAATGAAAATATTCATTTAAACAAGGGTACTATTGGCATTAAGATGAGTGTTTCTAGTAATGTTTTAATTTTAAATTTTAGACATGAATATACTTATATATATGGGTGCGCTTATCATTTTTATGGGTGTTAATATCCGTATTTTTTTTTTTTACAGCAAATGTGGATGTCAATAATCAATATGTCACTGCCAAGGTTTTTTTTATTTTATTTAGTGATAGTGTACAGAGTAGCCAACGCAAAGAGCTCAAGTTGACAGAATTAATTATTAAATCATCCCCTCCCAAGATTTTGGTCTATAAAATGATGATCTTCACCATTGTCATTCCACACAAATATTTGATCTCTCCTGTTGAGTCAAGAAAATAGGTATAATCATCTCTCTTTGCTACATTTCATTTTGAATTTCTTCTACTTTTTTTGTTGTTGTTATAAATCATAACTGTTAATTGATTTGCTTATTTATTTATTTATTTTTCCACAGAGACATGATGTTTGGGAAGAATTTGCTGTTCTTAGTCCTGGTGGTGACTACAGCATCCATTGGTGCAGCATTGGCCAAAAATACGTACATAATACACATGGACAAGACCAAGATGGCGGCAAATCTTTTTCGCCAAGGCGACTCAATGCAGACGTATCAAGCAGTGATCGATTCCATAATGAAATGTCATTGCAAGAGGCTGATGTAGATCAACAAGAAGAAAGCATTCTAGCAGAGCTCCTCTGGTGTAGCGGAAGCTCTACGAGAAAAACCTGCAAGAAACAATTAGTTCAACCTACTAATATTCTGTTGATCCGTACTAATATTCTGTTGATCCGCGCACGGATGCCAGAATATCAGGCTTCAATACGACAATCTTCGCGCACGAAGGATGTGGAATTGGATAGTTGGAGAATAATTCTCTGAAATTTTATTGAATCAAAAACTGAATGGCCAATTCGGCCTACATCTTTATTTAAAGCAAGCAAAAACCTAAACCTAATCGGATTCCTTGGAAAGCAAGAAAAACGAATTAAAAACGGAAAATTGCCAAAAAAGGCAAAAACGAGATTAAAGCAAAAACTGATTCTACTGAGAATCCTAAACACTCCAGAATTGACGGAAGTCGATTCGGAATTGGGAAACTCAAATTAAAGCAAAAACAAAACTTTCCTAAAATAGCAAAAACACCAATTTAAAGGCCTAAACGACGGAATTTGCCTAAAAAATGACGTGCTTACGTAGCAAAGCTACGTAGTAGTTCCGGAAACGCCGAAACGCATCAGCTGTCAAAATTTCAAATCAATCTGATTCCGTCGCCCGGGTTTGGTCTTACTTGGCTTGTTTCAAATCCGACCCCTCCAAATAGTCTAATGCCAGTTGGTCCACTGCTGCTACATCATCCTCTATGCTTATGAAAATGCCATTTCTGGTTTCTCTGCAAAGCTCTCAACAAAACAGCTCCAATCACTTAAAAAAGTTGATGGTTTGCTCTCTGCCACTCCTGATCAATGCTGCAGCTCCACACTACAAATTCCAAGCAGTTTCTTGGCCTACAAAATGGGAAAGGACTCTTGTCTGCTTCAAACTCTGCTTCTGATGTGATAATTGGCATTATCGATACTGGAATCTGGCCGGAACACGTCAGTTTCCAAGATACAGGCATGTCTGCAGTTCCTTCAAGATGGAAAGGTGTTTGTGAAAAAGGCACCAAGTTCTCAAAATCAAATTGTAACAAGAAGCTCATTGGTGCAAGAGCCTTCTTCAAAGGCTATGAGGCTGATCATGGAAAAATCAATGAAGCAAAGGAGTTCCGATCTGCCCGAGACGAAGATGGTCACGTTACTCACACAGCTTCAACTGCTGCGGGGAGTCTTGTAGCAAATGCCAGCTTTGAGGGTTTAGCGAAAGGTGTGGCCGGTGGGACGAGTTACACATCAAGAATTGCTGCCTACAAAGTATGCTGGAGACTTGGTTGTTCTAGCTCAGATATGTTGGCTGCAATTGACAAAACTGTTCAGGACGGGGTTGATGTGTTGTCAATCTCTCTGGGTTCCGGCCCTTCGCCTTTTCACAGTGATATGTTAGCAGTAGGCTCATTTGGGGCTATGAAAAGCGGGGTTTTTGTTTCAATTTCAGCTGGCAATTCAGGACCATCCAGTTCATCCGTGGACAACAGCGCACCATGGATGATGACTCTGGCAGCAAGCTACACTGATCGAACATTCCCTGCAGTTATCAAGCTTGGAAATGGAAAAATTGTTGAAGGGATATTTCTAAATTCCGGTAATACCTTAACAAAGCCAGTGCCGCTTGCTTATTTGGAATCTGCCGGTGGGGCATCAGCCAAATTCTGTCTTGAAGGGACACTCAATGAAACGCTAGTCAAAGGGAAGATTGTTGTGTGCCACAGAGGTAGTAAAAGCAAATATGTAAAGTCAGAGGTTGTTGAAAAGGCAAAAGGTATTGGAATGATAATGGTGAATTCTAAATTTGAAGGTGACGAACTTACTGCTTACCCTCACATGTTGCCAACCGCTAGAGTAAGCTACACAGGAGGTAAGTTCGTGAGACAGTATGCTAGCACCGCGAAAAAACCAACTGCTTCAATCATCTTCAAAGGGACAGTTTTTGGTAGGACAGCGCCAGTTATCGCAAGATTTTCATCGAGAGGACCAAATTCAATTGAACCAGATGTGATCAAACCAGATGTGACTGCACCAGGAGCGAACATATTGGCTGCCTGGCCACCAATTCTCAGCCCAAGTGGACGTAAAAGCGATACTAGAAGTACTGTGTTCAATATATTGTCAGGCACTTCAATGTCTTGTCCTCATGTTAGTGGTCTAGCTGCACTTCTCAAATCAGCACATAGAGATTGGTCACCAGCCGCGATCAAATCAGCTTTGATGACAACAGCATATACTCTCATTAGTGATATTGATTCCAGTAACTCTGCCGGACCATTTGCCTATGGTTCAGGCCATGTTGATCCAGAAAGAGCAGCTGATCCAGGGTTAATATACGATATAACAGCGGTGGATTATCTAAAATATATATGCAGCCTAAATTATACTTCTGCTGAGATTGCTTTATTTACATGGGGGAATTTCACTTGTCTTCCAAACGCAGCCATTCGGGGTGGTGACGCAGAACGGAAGTAAAGGATTTACCAGCGTAAACCCTAAGTTCTCACAATCTGGAATCCACCAGCAAATTCAATTGAAACGAAAATAATAATATTATTCAATGCCTCGAAACTGATAACAAAGAGCCTTAAATAGACTCGGGAAACCCTAAAATAAGCAAAAAAGACTAAAATATCATCAAACTAAACCAAAACGGAAAACAAATAAAAACACTAAAAACTTCGGCTGCCCGACAACCTAACTTAAACAGCTCCGTTGAGGATGCCAATGACGTCAACCGGGGCAATCCTAGTTGCCCTGCTGTGGAGCTCTGAAAACCCTTTCCGAAAACATATTATAATAGGAAATCTGACAACCGAGCTAAAAGTTATGCCCGTTTCTTCGGAGCACCCCTTTTGGACAGTTTTCTGTCCATCTCTTCTTCAAAATCTAACGCCAACTGTCCTACATCAGGTGGTGAGCTGAACTACCCTTCATTTGCAGTCAACTTCAGAGGTGGTGTCCAAAATGGTCGTTTGGAATACAAGAGGACAGTTACAAATGTAGGGACCCCTACAAGTTCTTATGCAGTGCAAGTGGAAGGAAGTGCCCAAGGGAGTGTCAGTGATTGTGAAACCTAAGATTTTAAGCTTCAATAAGCTTGGCCAGAAACTGAGTTACAAGGTGACTATTGTTGGAAAATCAAGAACACCCTCAAACTCATCTTTTGGATCTTTATCTTGGGTTTCTGGAAATTATAGAGTGAGAAGTCCTATAGCAATAACTTGGCAGTAACCTGGCAGTAACCTGGCAGCAAGATCCTCCAACTCATCTTCTGCTCTTTATTTTCCAGTTACAATTAAGTATTTGATGATAAATGTTAACATTAGTCATCAAGTGGCAAATCCAACATATTGATTGCAACTATATTGAGTGATAGTGATTGCACTTGCATAATAATTGATTAAATTACCCTACAAAATAATATTAGAAAGATCCTCATTAAAATAGGTCAAATAAACACAACTCATTTTCACTCGCTCTCTCTTCTCAAAATTTTCTCTCCATCCAAACAGGAAAAAATAGGAGATCCCAAAAATCATTACATGATTTTTTTAAAGCGTTTATTTTATTTTATTTTTCAATCTAAAAGTACTGTCTAGTAGCATTACAAGAGATAATTATACTTTATTTTGGTTGACTACACAACATAATTTCTGTGGGGCTAAACTTACAAAAATATTTTTCAAACTACAAACTTTAATATAAAAATGAAACTTCCCCTACCTTTTGTATGACAAATTATTTTTTATTTTTTATTTTTTCAATGTGCTCATTACTCACTAGGAAGATAATTGTATAACAATTTTTTTTTTTCCTTTTCTTTTCATAAATTTATCTCCATGTGCTCATTAGTACTATATAATATCAATTAATGGAAAATAGAAGAATTGTTTATTTTTTTTTCCTTGGTTTGAATAAATGTAATTCTTGGAGCTTAAACAATTAACTTTGTATCAAAAAGGAGGAGAAAATCTTTTTCATTTGCTGCACTGAAGATTTTCTCCAAAATATGTATAATGATTAATGCATCCAATGAACAAAGTTCATTGGAATATATCACTAATGCACTTGCAATTACCGTAATATATAAAAGAAAACGAGAAAGAATAGTTTATTTTGGATACCCAATTCTTATTTTTTACTTTTTGAAGAAATCGATTCCAACATTAAATTTTTTATGGCAACACGTATTGATATAACAATTTGTATCTGAGACATTAACATTTTGAATTAGCACTTTTTACTATCAAATTGCATTAAGTGTTGATTTCAATGTTCAATTTGAGGTTTGAAACCTTGTACTTAGGGATAAGCGTTTCCCCATGGGGCCCCATCCCCCACGGCCCCCATGGGGTTTTGGGGGTAAATTTTGCCCCCAAATGGAGGTTGGGGTTGGGGGTGGGGGTACCTCCCCCCAAATCCAAAACCCTATTTCCCCCAAATAAATAAATAAATATATTATTTATATTTATACAGTATTTATATATAAAAATTATAATAATTTAAAAAAATTATAAATTATAATATTAATATTAATATTAACATGAGTCACTGGATAGTGGTTATAATATTAACATTGTATTTTGCGATTATTTTGTATTGTATTTTGTATTATGTATTATATTTTTATTACTTTTTGGATTGAATATTTTAACAGTGTCAAATTAAAGATTGGAATGTCTGGATTCCAAATTTCGAATTCTAATTTTCGAATTGGAAATTAGAAATTTAGAATTGAAATTAAAAAACAAAAATGGGGGAAATGGGTTTTAGGGGTAGGGGTGGGGGAGGGGGGATCTGCCTCCAAAACGCCTCCACCCCTAGTCCCCCCAAATGGGTTTTGGGGGAGGTGGTGGGGGGAGGTTTGAGGAATGAGGGTGGGGGTGGTGGTACCCTCCCCCACCCCATTGGGCCCCTACGCCCATCCCTACTTGTACTCCCTCTACCACATGCTTGAATGTGTTTATGTTAACTGAAAATACAATATCGTCCATACAAACAACATGTGGGTTCCAATAATATGCCCCTTACAGACCTTACATCTATGCTATAAAGTTATGGGTTCGAATCGTGTCATTTATTTGAAATCTCAAATTATTATAATATTTTAAAAAACACATGGTCATAATTGTACTTTCAGATCTAGTATTATTTCAAAGGTAAAATAACAAACAAGACCTATTAATTATTAAATGATATTTAAAAATATCAAAATTAAAATAATATATATATATATATTGATAGAAAGAAATTAAAATAATATTTTAAAATAACAAAATGTCAGAATTATACTTTTCACATACTCTTAGATTTCACATGTGAAAAATAAACAAGCCCCAAAGAGACATTAACACATGCATTGACAATACTTGAAAAATAAAAAAACAAAAAAATTCCAAGCTGTACTTTCCACACCCTTTTCCCTTCCTTTAATAAATAGTTTAAGCAATTTAGATCTAATTTCCAAATCTATCGTTTAAAAAATATATACCCCAGTAATGGCCAATGTTTTGCACATTATTTATTACAACTTTTTTTTTTTTTTTTTTTTTTTTTTTTTTTTTAATTTGGGTTTCTCTTTTCGATAAAATATTCTCCCATCTTAATAGTCATTTCAGGTTTCAGCTTATGGATTCTCTTCCCGTTCCACATCTATGTGGTTCCAGCTAATTATGTCTTACTCATTTTCATACTTAGAGGGTGTATTGGATTAGGATTTTAATAGACAATTTTAGGGTGTTAGGATTTTATGGATTTGTATATCCAACTGTTCGATTAAGGAAAACTTTTGGCATCCCAATTAGGTTGGCACCCGATTTTAAAGACAATTATGACTATATGTACTAGACTTTTAGGATTTTAAAAGAGTTTTTGGACTTTATTTATAGACTATTAGGATTTGTTCATGGGAATATTGTGTTAGATAACTGTGTTTGATTACACGTTAAATTTATTTTTTACATTAAAAAAACTATGACTATAATAATTATTTTTTTCACAATCTTCTTGCCTTCAAGTCCCATTCTCTGTCTTCCACCTCCTCACCCACACCATCTTCCCCAACAGTCCACCACCCACTCTCTCATCATCATCCCCCCTAGCCACTTTCAATTTTCTAATTAAAAAGCCAAAAAAGGCAACAATAGGAAAGCAACGGGCCAAAGCCAACAAAGAGAGAAGCAAAGAAAGCAAAACATTAGACCAGCCTAAAGAAAAGCAACAATAGCAAACATGCTGCGACCCAGATCTTCACCAATTTAATTTTTTATTTTTATTTTCATCTTTTGGTGAAGAGATTTTCAAAAGAATGGCTTCACCATAACCAGATCTGGGAGAATTTTTAAATTTTTTTTTCCAAGTGATTGTAGATTTGTGATGAAGATCTGATGAGGTATGGAAGTTGAGGAAGCTGAAAATTTACGATGAAGATCTGATGAGAATTGCAAAGCATATTTGAGAAGCCTGAAAAGAGTGGAAAGTCCAGAAAGCACTGTGGAAGAGGGCAAGACAATTTTGGAGTCTAGCTATTTATACACAATTTGATGCCTCTTGATAGCCTATATCCAATACCACAATACAGTATGAACATTTAAAAAAAATCTTAAAAGTCTTGATCGAATAACACAAGACTTATTTAATTTATTAAAAAAAAATCTCAATCCAATACCAACATACTTTTATTTGAAAAAATTGTCCATTAAAATCCCAATCTAATACACCTATGTAATCTTGAGAGCAGCTTCTCTGTATCTTGATGTACTGTATATCTCCGTTCAATAATGTCACATGACAAGATATTCAACATCAAATTAAGTCTCGTGACACTCTTGAATCTTTGATAATATTAAACCGAGAATGTATAATTTCTTAATATATTTCATGCACCCAAATCAGAAACCTTAATTATTATTTTTCTTTGCTGCAAATGGGGATGTCACTGCCAAGCTTTTTTATTATTATTTTATTTAGTGATAATATTGTACAGAAGCCTAAGAGCTCAAGTTGACAGAATTAATTATTAAATTATCCCCTCCCAAGATTTTGGTCTATAAAATGATGATCTTCACCATTGTCATTCCACACAAATATTTGATCTCTCCTGTTGAGTCAAGAAAATAGGTATAATCATCTCTCTTTTATAAATTTCATCTTTTTTTTTTTTTTTTGGGTTTTTGTTATAAATTACAACTGGTAATTGTTTTTTGGTCACAGAGGCATGATGTTTGGGAGGAATTTGCTGTTCTTAATCCTGGCGGTGACTACCACATACATTGGTGCTGCTATGGCAAAAAATACGTACATAATTCATATGGACAAGACCAAGATGGCGGCAAATCTTTTTCAACAAGGCGATTCAATGCAGACGTACCAAGCAGTGATCGATTCCATCAACGAAATGTCATTGCGAGAGGATGATGAAGATCAACAAGAAGAAACCATGGCAGCAGAGCTCCTCTATGCCTATGAAACTGCCATTTCTGGTTTCTCTGCAAAGCTCTCAACAAACAACTCCAATCACTTGAAAAACTTGATGGTTTTCTCTCTGCCACTCCTGATCAATTGCTGCAGCTCCACACTACAAATTCCCAGCAGTTTCTTGGCCTGAAAAATGGCAAAGGACTCTTGTCTGCTTCAAACTTGGCTTCGGATGTGATAATTGGCATTATCGATACTGGAATCTGGCCGGAACACGTCAGTTTCCAGGATACAGGCTTGTCTGCTGTGCCTTCAAGATGGAAAGGTGTTTGTGAAAAAGGCACCAAGTTCTCAAAATCAAATTGTAACAAGAAGCTCATTGGTGCAAGAGCCTTCTTCAAAGGATATGAGGCAGAGATTGAAAAAATCGATGAAACAAAGGAGTTCAAATCTGCCCGAGACGAAGATGGTCACGGTACACACACAGCTTCAACTGCTGCTGGTAATCTTGTTGCAAATGCCAACTTTTCGGGTTTAGCAAAAGGCGTGGCCAGTGGGACGAGCTACTCATCAAGAATTGCAGCCTATAAAGTATGCTGGAGATTTGGTTGTTCTAGCTCAGATATGTTGGCTGCAATTGACAAAGCTGTTCAAGATGGGGTTGATGTGTTGTCAATCTCTCTGGGGTTCGGGCCTACACACTATCCAGGCGATATGTTAGCAGTCGGATCATTTGGGGCTGTCAGAAGTGGGGTTTTTGTTTCAAGTTCAGCTGGCAATTCAGGTCCATATAGCTCAACTGTGGGCAATAGCGCACCATGGATGATGACCGTGGCCGCAAGCTACACTGATCGAACATTCCCAGCAATTATTAAGCTTGGAAATGGAAAAACTGTTGAAGGGATATCTCTGTATTCCGGTGATGCCTTAACAAAGCCAGTGCAGATTGCTTATTTGCAATCTGCTGGTAGTGCATCAGCAGCCAAATTCTGTCTCAATGGGACACTCAATGAAACGCTAGTAAAAGGGAAGATTGTTGTGTGCCATAGAGATAGTCGTAGTGCATATGCAAAGTCGGAGCATGTTAAAAAGGCAAAAGGTGTTGGAATGATACTAATAAATTCAGTAGTAGATGGTGATGAAATTACTGCTCAGCCTTTCCAATTGCCAACCATTAGATTAGGCGCAACAACAGGTCAGTTCGTAAAAAAGTATGCTAGAACCGCGAAAAAACCAACTGCTTCGATCATCTTCAAAGGGACGGTTTATGGTAGAACAGCACCAGTGATGGCAACATTTTCATCAAAAGGACCAAGTTCAGTTGATCCAGATGTGATCAAACCAGATGTGACCGCACCAGGAGTGAATATATTGGCTGCCTGGCCACCAACGATCAGCCCAACTGGACGTGTAAGCGATAAGAGAAGTGTTCCGTTCAATATAATGTCAGGTACTTCGATGTCTTGTCCTCATGTTAGTGGCATAGCTGCACTTCTCAAATCAGCTCATCGAGATTGGTCACCAGCCGCGATCAAATCAGCCTTGATGACAACAGCATATACTCTCAACAACAAAAAGTCTCCAATTGGTGATTTTGATTCCAGTATCTCTACCGGACCATTTGCCTATGGTTCAGGACATGTTGATCCAGAAAGAGCAGTTGATCCAGGGCTAATATATGATATAGCACCAGAGGACTATCTAAAATATATATGCAGCCTAAATTATACTTCTGCTGAGAAAACAATAATTGCTGGGGGGAATTTAACTTGTCCTAAAAACGGAGCCATTCGGGGTAGTGAATTGAACTACCCTTCTTTAGCATTTAACTTCAGAGACGGTGTCCAAAATGGTAGTTTGGAATACAAGAGGACAGTTACAAATGTAGGGATCCCTACAAGTTCTTATGCAGTGCAAGTGGAAGTGCCCAATGGAGTGTCAGTGATTGTGAAGCCTAAGATTTTAAATTTCAATAAGCTTGGCCAGAAACTGAGTTACAAGGTGACTATTGTTGTTGGAAAATCAAAAACATCATCAGACTCATCTTTTGGATCTTTGACTTGGGTTTCTGGGAAATTCAGAGTCAGAAGCCCTATTGCAGTAACCTGGCAATAACTCATCTTCTACTCTTTATTTTCTAGTTACAGGTATCTGATGAGAAGTGCTAAGATCAGTAATCAAGTGTGACATTTGTGTTTTTTCAAATTTCTCTACTGTCCTTTGAAAAATAAAACATGAATAATAGTATTTTGGATAAATGTCATTTGGTTTTTCCCTGTATGTATTCGAAATCCAATTATATTGATGGAAGGTTGAAGATAGTTGTTGTTTTCCAATACAATATAATTGCACAGACTATGCATTTGTGTTGAATCTTCATCATTAGCTTTTTGTCAAGAATGAGTCCCCACCATTACCAATGAAGAAGTGGCTTGTTTAAAAGATTCCATTTCAGCTTTGAAGGATGATTGTGTACTGTACTGTGTCTCTCACATGACTGTGCATGTCTCTCACAGGCTTTTTAAGAGATTTTAATATCAAAGATTCGCCATGCTTTTTATTTTTGTTTTTATATATATAATATAAATAGCTTCAAAAGAGGATTATTCAATCGTTTAATAAATTAATATTGACTCCTAGTCTTAGAATGTATAATATTCTGCTATCTTAATGGCCATTTTAGCTCATTGGCTCTCCCACATCAACCTGGCTGCACCTAACAATATTGTCTACCCAGTTTAGTTTCATGATTAACCTGTGAGACGAAATTCGGTGCATCGAGATGTACTATGCATCTCTATTGGATTATGTCACGTGACAAGATTCAAACTGATCATGTTTATTCAATTTCAAATTTAACCTTAAAGGGGACTCCAGTTAATGTACTATCTAATTAGGTACCGTGTGTTGTTTGTATAATTTCCAACACCGTGACACTCATATTAATATTAAAACGGAGAAGGTATAATCAATAATGTACTTCTGGCACCCAAATTAGAAACATTAACCTTTTGCGGCAAATGGGGATGCCACTAATGCCATGCCAGGTTTCTTTTATTATTATTTTATAGAGCTCAACTCAACTCGACAAAAATAAAGGGAAATTATTATTCTCCTCCATGTAGTTTGCCGTATTCTCTAGTTTTAAAATTCTCTAATTTCTCCCCTCCCATTTATAAATACAAATAATTTTACCATATAAAACTAGGCATAGGTGGGGGGAAATTGGAGAATTTTAAAACTAGTGGGGTGAAACTGGAGAATACGGCAAACTACAGGGTAAGAATAATAATTTTCCAAAAATAAATCATCCCCTCACAAGATTTTGGTCTATAAAATGATTCTCTTCACCATTGTCATTCCACACAAATATTTTGATCTCTCTTGTTGAGTCAAGAAAATAGGTATAATCATCTCTCTTTTCTACATTTCATCTTCTACTTTTTGGGTTATTGTATTTGTTATAAATTACAACTGTTAATTGGTTTTTTTTTTTTTTTTTTTCAACACAGAGGCATGAAGTTTGGGAGGAATTTGCTGTTCTTAGTCCTGGTGGTGACTTCCACATACATTGGTGCAGCAATGGCCAAAAGTACTTACATAATTCACATGGACAAGACCAAGATGGCGGCAAATCTTTTTCGCCACGGCGATTCAATACAGATGTACCAAGCAGTGATTGATTCCATCAATGATATGTCATGGCAAGAGGATGATGCAGTTCAACAAGAAGAACCCATGCCATCAGCAGAGCTCCTCTATGCTTATGAAACTGCCATTTCTGGTTTCTCTGCAAGGCTCTCAACAAAACAGCTCCAATCCCTTAAAGAAGTAGATGGTTTCCTCTCTGCCACTCCAGATCAAATGCTGCAGCTCCAAACTACAAATTCCCAGCAGTTTCTTGGCCTACAAAATGGCAAAGGACTCTGGTCTGCTTCAAACTTGGCTTCAGATGTGATTATTGGCATTATCGATTCTGGAATCTGGCCAGAACATGTCAGTTTCCAGGATACAGGCTTGTCCGCTGTGCCTTCAAAATGGAAAGGTGTTTGTGAAAAAGGCACCAAGTTCTCAAAAACAAATTGTAACAAGAAGCTCATTGGTGCAAGAGCCTTCTTCAAAGGCTACGAGGCTGATTTTGGAAGAATCAATGAAACAAAGGAGTACCGATCTGCCAGAGACGAAGATGGTCACGGTACACACACAGCTTCAACTGCTGCTGGTAATCTTGTAGCAAATACGAGCTATTTGGGTTTAGCGAAAGGCCTGGCCCGTGGGACGAGCTACATATCAAGAATTGCAGCCTATAAAGTATGCTGGAGTCTTGGTTGTACTGGCTCTGATATGTTAGCTGCAATTGACAAAGCTGTTCAAGATGGGGTTGATGTGTTGTCGCTCTCTCTGGGATCTGGTCCTACGCCTTTTCACAGTGATATTTTAGCAATTGGCTCATTTGGGGCTATCAAAAGTGGGGTTTTTGTTTCAAGTTCAGCTGGCAATTCAGGCCCCTTTAGATCATCTGTGAGCAACAGCGCACCATGGATGATGACTGTGGCTGCAAGCTACACTGATCGAACATTCCCAGCGATTATCAAACTTGGAAATGGAAAAACTATTGAAGGGATATCTTTATAT
Source organism: Acer campestre (assembly GCA_954870605.1). Classification (NCBI taxonomy): domain Eukaryota; kingdom Viridiplantae; phylum Streptophyta; class Magnoliopsida; order Sapindales; family Sapindaceae; genus Acer; species Acer campestre. The sequence continues at coordinate 3,612,886 of OX940802.1, forward strand.
TCAGGTAAAGCATTAACAAAGCCAGTGCCGGTTGCTTATTTGGAATCTGCCGGTAGCCCAGCATCAAAATTCTGTCTTGCAGGGACACTCAATGAAACGCTAGTCAAAGGGAAGATTGTTGTGTGTCATAGAGGTAGTGGTAGCGCATTTGTAAAGTCGGAGAATGTTAAACAAGCAAAAGGTGTTGGGATGATACTGATAAATTCTAAATCTCAAGGTGATGAACTTTCTGCTGACACTCTCCAATTTCCAACAGCTAGATTAGGTGTTACATTAGGTAAATTTGTCAGAAAGTATGCTAGCACCGCGAAAAAACCAACTGCTTCGATCATCTTCAAAGGGACAGTTTTTGGTAGAACAGCACCGGTTATCGCAAGATTTTCATCAAGAGGACCCTGTTCAATTGAACCGGATGTGATCAAACCAGATGTGACCGCACCAGGAGTGAACATATTGGCTGCCTGGCCACCAACGCTCAGCTCAGTTGGACATATAAGCGATAAGAGAAGTGCTATGTTCAAGATAATATCAGGCACTTCTATGTCTTGTCCTCATGTTAGTGGATTAGCTGCACTTCTCAAATCAGTCCATCGAGATTGGTCACCGGCCGCAATCAAATCAGCCTTGATGACAACAGCATATACTCTCAACAACAAAAAGTCTCCAATTGGTGATGTTGATTCCAGTAACTCTACCGGACCATTTGCCTATGGTTCAGGCCATGTAGATCCAGAAAGAGCAGCTGATCCAGGGTTAATCTACGATATAACAGCGGAGGACTATCTAAAATATATATGCAGCCTAAATTATACTTCTGCTGAGATAGCTTTATTTGCAGGGGGACATTTCACTTGTCCTAAAAACACAGCCATTCGGGCAGGTGACTTGAACTACCCTTCATTTGCAGTGAATTTCAGAGGTGGTGTCCAAAATGGTAGTTTGGAATACAAGAGGACAGTCACAAATGTAGGGAGCCCTACAAGTTCTTATGCATTGCAAGTGGAAGTACCCAATGGAGTATCAGTGATTGTGAAGCCTAAGATTTTAAGTTTCAATAAGCTTGGCCAGAAACTGAGTTACAAGGTGACTTTTGTTGGAAAATCAAAAAGATCTTCCAACTCATCTTTTGGATATTTAACTTGGGTTTCTGGAAAATTCAAAGTCATAAGCCCTATAGCAGTAACCTGGCAATAACTCATCTTCTGCTCTTTGTTTTCTGGTTACAAGTATTTGATGAGAAGTGCTAAGATCAATCATCAAGTGCCTAACCAAGCATAGCCGCTGCCTTCTTGTGTGTGACATATGTGTTTTTTCACTTTTCAAAGTTCTCTCTTGTCCATTTTCAATAAAAAATAAAAAATAAAATAAAAAAAATAAAATAAAAAAATAATAGTATTTTTGGATAAATGTAATTTGGTTTTTCCCTAGAAACACACCTCCTGTTGCACAATTTCACCACTCCAAGAACATCTGATTCAATAGTACGTGGAAAACAAACACAATCTAACATTTTTTGCACAATCAACATCACCGCATTGCATCAACCCAACAATATGATGTGAAAATATATCATGTTCATGAATTTGATTTAATAAATATATAGCTTCATAACTTCATTGAGCAACCAAATTTGCATCAATCATTGTGTTGCATGTGGCGTTCGCTGGACAATTTCACTGATCAAGTGGTTGCCATGATAATGAAGGTCCCAAGCAACATCTTAAATATCGAGCAAGGAAGGAACAAAATCAATCAATGAATCTATCTCTACATAATATATAGCGATCTAGGAGGAGAAATAGAGCCAAATCCCCTGCTAATGGAGGAGATTAATCTCCTTATTTTGGAGGAGTCCATTTGATCTCCTCCAAAATACAGAGGAGATGGATTCAATGTTCGATCTCCTTCAAATATGGATGTTATGCTATTATGCTACTGTAACACCCCAAATCCAATACCAACGGATTAGGATGATACTCGGTCAAAATTTTAAAAATCTTCCAAACTTACAAACTATAAATATTATACATTCCCAAAAAAGAGGATTTAATCCTGAATAATTTAAATGTAAACTCCAAAATAACCTTTAAATAAAATTTAATCCTTACAATACAAAAATCCAATAAGGGAAAAACTAACAATGTTCTCCAAGCAACATAATATAAGACAATAGGCTCTCTAGAGATCAAATCCGATACTGAAGCAAATTCCAGGACTCTAATTACCCACCTCCCATAAACCGGTACTACTCTGTAAAATAGTGGTGACGAGGGGTGAGCCGTCAACTCGGTAAATAAATTCATGCATGACATTTGATATTGATGAAAATACATTTATATACCGAAGTATAAGTTTATGAGCATATGACAATATTTTCAACTGCCAAATTCATTATCATTTTCACAAACATTAATAGTAAGCAAAGTAGTGAACAAAAGCTTCCTTTAAAACAATGTATACACATCTATATATAGTAATAAATATAGTAATAACAAAAAAATCAATATATCAGTTAGCTCACGTTCCATAGTGTCACAAGTACTAGTGTGACACGGTAACATTACATCACAATTAACCCAAGTGACGCGGCAATAACAATATGTGTGCACACAAAATCCCAGCTAGGCCAGTATCAATAACGGTAACTACAGAACGATGAGCCCAAAACAATTTTATAAATTCATATATATTTAAATCAGTAGCATTTTTATATATTGGTACAAACGGTAGCGGTAGCATTTTTATATAATTATCAATACAATATTTATATAACAGTAGTATTTAAGTAAAACTATATGAGTTTAAATAATAGTGATCAAAAGGTATTTGACAGAATATAAGAAATAGATCAATTTCAAAATAGTTTATGTACAAGTGTTAAACAACGTAAATACTTGATCAAAGCCAATAATATCTTTGACAAATATAATAGAGTAAAATAAAATAGAGAAAACAGTAATTTTGGTGATTTAAAACGTAACACATCATGAATGAATCTAATTACCTCGAACCCGTTCAAATCCGTTCTAGCTTTAGAAACTCAATAATCACTCAAACCTATCAAATATTAATTTGGATTAACTGTCATAATCTCATCATCACAGCCATTTAAATCAACATAAGCTTCACACATATATAACTAAACTTAGAAATCTCTTTCCCAGCTAATTATCACCACTGACCATCCTCTGATCTACGATTTTTAATTAATTCTCTATAGCTCCATAATTTACAAAACTTTGCAGATTTAATATAGACATATAAGGTAATCTGTATTAAAAGTTTCAGATCAATACGAAGTCATTAGAACATACAAAAATACTGATCTTTCATGGTTTCCAGAAACTGTCTAGCAGAATTCAATTACTGACCTCCTTCTATTCCAAAAATCATAACAATATTTCTACACACTTAAAAATCATAAAACTTAACAGAATGATACTAGACATATACATATACCATCATAAAAAATTTCATAATTTTTAATGATTATCCACCAACCCAAAATAATTATACGAAATCTGCCTAGTTTTGTAAAAACAGAGGATCTATAGAAATCTCTATGATGGTCCGAAAAATCTAATTAAAATCATGCTCATTCTCATAAATAATTCACCCAAGAACAGCCTACTATAGATAGAGAGTCTATGACATGAAAATAATACATGAGAAGAAGAGGTACACTTACTAGGAATCAAGTTCTTCGAACTAGGGATATGCTCCTATTTTTGTTGAGAAAAGAAGAGTAGAATTGAGTAGAAAAGGGAGAGAAATTTGTTTTGAATGATTAGGCTTACATATGAAATGATAAATAGAAGAAATAAGAACTAGGGTTTGAAAAATAGGTGTATTATAATAAGGTAAGTGGGTTTGGTGGCATTAATTCATGATTTGATTTAAGTCTTGTTTCATGCCCCTATGAAGAAAAATGTGCATAATGTGGGCCCCTTTGTCTCCCATTATCTTTACACTTCAATTACTTACAAGATGTAGTACTAGAAATACAGAGAAAAGATTGGGTTGGGACATATGCACTCTTGAACATTACGGTTATTACAGCTACAGTGCTAGCGAGTTTACTTTTGTCGGTGAGCATTACCTCCCTCCCAAAAACATGGCATATGTCTATGGAAGAGTAAATTTATCTAAACCATGTTATATTTTTAGATAATTTTACCCTTATATGAACACATATCAAGTGTTTGGGAGGAGAGTAATGCTTATCCCTCTTAAAGGGGTGAGTAAAAATGGACTCAGTGCTAGCTTTGCCTCAAACGATATCTTTTTTGCTCTTGCACATTTTCAATCATAAACTTGTGAGGTTGACACAAATGCCAAAATATATAGTTGGCACTTTAAATATATGATATAGACTTTGATAGATGCAACATTAAACAAGGCAACTTTGTGGAATAATAGGCCTTGGCTGAGGTTGAACTTTCAACTGTCCCTTGCCATTCAACAAGCACAAAGAAAATCTGCAAATTGCTAAGAAACTAAAACCAAATTCAAAGAATAAGTTTGACAAAGAAAACAAGTCAAATGAGGCTCCTACATTCTGTAACATCAATAACCTGTTGATGAGTTTTTGTCTATAAAATTAATGATTTTCTTCACCATTGTCATTCCACAGAAATAATTGATCTCTTTCGTTGAGTCAAGAAAACAGGTATATTACATCTCTCTTTTCTACATTTCTTCTATAATTTCTTCTTTTTTTTTTCTTTTTTTTTTTTTTGGATTTTTGTTATAAACTTGAATTGTTAATTGATTTATTTGTTTTGTCAGAGACATGATGTTTAGGAAGATTTTGCTGTTCTTAGTCCTGGTGACTACCGCATACATTGGTGCTGCAATGGCAAAAAATACGTACATAATTCACATGGACAAGACCAAGATGGCGGCAAAGCTTTTTCATGAAGGCGATTCGATGCAGACATACCAAGCAGTGATTGATTCCATCAATGGAATGTCATTACAAAAGGTTGATGCAGATCAACAACAAGAAACCATGCCAGCAGAGCTCCTCTATGCCTACGAAACTGCCATTTCTGGTTTCTCTGCAAAGCTCTCAACAAAACAACTCCAAATACTTAAAAAAGTAGATGGTTTTCTCTCTGCCACTCCTGATCAATTGCTGCAGCTCCACACTACAAATTCCCAGCAGTTTCTTGGTCTACAAACCGGCAGAGGACTCTTGTCTGCTTCAAACTTGGCTTCCGATGTGATAATTGGCCTTCTCGATACTGGAATCTGGCCGGAACACATCAGTTTCCAGGATACAGGCATGTCTGCTGTGCCTTCAAGATGGAAAGGTGTTTGTGAGGAAGGCACCGGGTTCTCAAAATCAAATTGTAACAAGAAGCTCATTGGTGCAAGAGCCTTCTTCAAAGCCTATGAGGCCAATCATGGAAGAATCAATGAAACAAATGAGTTCAAATCTGCCCGAGACCAAAATGGTCACGGTACACACACAGCTTCAACTGCGGCTGGCAGTCTTGTTGCAAATGCCAGCTTTTTGGGTTTAGCGAAAGGCCTGGCCCGTGGAACGAGCTACACATCAAGAATTGCAGTCTATAAAGTATGCTGGAGGCCTGGTTGTTCTGCCATAGATATGTTGGCTGCAATTGATAAAGCTGTTCAAGACGGGGTTGATGTGTTGTCAATCTCTATTGGATCCAGCCTTTTGCCTTTCCACAGTGATCCTGTTGCAATTGGCACATTTTGGGCTATCAAAAGTGGGGTTTTTGTTTCAAATTCAGCTGGCAATTCAGGCCCTTTTAGTTCATCTGTGACCAAAACCGCACCATGGATGATGACTGTGGCCGCAAGCTACACTGATCGAACATTCCCAGCAATTATCAAGCTTGGAAATGGAAAAGTTGTTGAAGGGGTATCTTTATATTCCGGTGATGCATTAACAAAGCCAGTGCCGGTTGCTTATTTGGAATCTGCTGGCAGTGCAGCATCCAAATTCTGTCTCAACGGGACACTCAATGAAACACTAGTCAAAGGGAAGATTGTTGTGTGCGATGGAGCTAGTGGTAACAGATATGAAAAATCAGAGAATGTTAAACAAGCAAAAGGTGTTGGAATGATACTTGTAAATCCCAAATTTTACGGTGATGGACTTACTGCTAACCCTCACATATTGCCAACAGCTGGAGTAGGCTACACAGCAGGTAAATACGTCACACAGTATGCTAGTACTGCGAAAAAACCAACTGCTTCGATCTTCTTTAAAGGGACAGCTTATGGTAGAACAGCACCGGTTATTGCAGCATTTTCATCGAGAGGACCAAATTTAGTTGATCCGGATGTGATCAAACCAGATGTTACCGCACCAGGAGTGAATATATTGGCTGCCTGGCCACCAATTGTCAGCCCAACTAGACATCCAGCCGATACGAGAAGTGTTCTGTTCAATATAGCATCAGGCACTTCTACGTCTTGTCCTCATGTTAGTGGCATAGCTGCACTTCTCAAATCAGTCCATCGAGATTGGTCACCAGCCGCGATCAAATCAGCCTTGATGACAACAGCATATACTCTCAACAACAAAAAATATCCAATTTCAGATGTTGCTTCTAGTAACTCTGCCGGACCGTTTGCCTATGGTTCAGGACATGTTGATCCAGAGAGAGCAGTTAATCCAGGGCTAATCTACGATATAACCGAGGAGGACTATCTGAAATATTTATGCAGTCTAAATTATACTTCTTCTGAGATAGCTTTATTTACAGATGGCACTTTCACTTGTCCTAAAAACGCAGCCATTCAGACTGGTGACTTGAACTACCCTTCTTTTGCATTCAACTTCAAAAGTGGTGTCCAAAATGGTAGTTTGGAATACAAGAGGACAGTTACAAATGTAGGGATCCCTACAAGTTCTTATGCAGTTCAAGTGGAAGTGCCCAAGGGAGTATCAGTGATTGTGAAGCCTAAGATTTTAAGTTTCAATAAGCTTGGTCAGAAACTGAGTTATAAAGTGACTGTTGTTGGAAAATCAAAAACATCTGCAAACTCATCTTTTGGATCTTTAACTTGGATTTCTGGGAAATTCAGAGTCAGAAGTCCTATTGTAGTAACCTGACAATAACTCATCTTCTGCAGTTCTTCTCTTTGTTTCCATGGTTAGTTTTCTTCCGGCCTTTGGGCTCGATGAATAAAGCTTTGCCCTTCAAAAAAAAAAAAAAAAAAAAAAAAAACTATTTGATGAGAAGTTCTAAAATCAATCATCAACTGACTAACCAAGCACATCGATGCCTCTCTCGTCCTTTGAAAAATAAAACATGAATAATAGTATTTTGGATAAATGTCATTTGGTTTTTCCTTGTATGTATTGCTTAGCTTCCAAATCCAATTACATTGACGGAATGTTAAAATAGACGGTGCTTTAAATATAGGGGGAATTGCATTTTAGTCCCCGTAGTTTGCCTTATTCCAGGTTTAGTACACGGTTTTTTTTTATTATAACTTTTAGTCCTTCTGTGACAGAATCCGTTAAAAGGACGGATTCTGACATGTCAGGCGTGTAAAATGACTCTTCTGCCCTTGATGACTGCTGCTCCCTCTAAAAAGACTAAAATACCCTTATTTATGTCTTTTACTTTTAATTTCTTCTTAAAAACCGAAATTAAAATAATTAAAAAAAAATTAAAAAAAATTGTGTATTTGGTGGAAGTCCAGATTGGATATCCACCGTTCATCTCATCAGATGAACGGTGGAGATCCAATCTGGATTTCCACCAAATCCATCTCTTAAAAAAAAAAAAAAAAAAAAAAATTGTGGATTTGGTGGAAGTCCAGATTGGATCTCAACCGTCCATCTGATGAGATGAACGGTGGAGATCCAATCTGGACTTCCACCAAATCCATCTCTTCATAAAAAAAATTCAATTTTTTTTTTTTTTTTTTTTTTTGGATCTGGAAACCAAGAACACAACACAACACAACACCCACTCAACCATCATCGACAGTCAGTCCATCACCATCATCATCTTATTCAAAAAAAAAAAAAAATTGGATCTGGAAACCAAGAACACAACACAACCACTCAACCATCATCGACCCTCAGTCCATCACCATCATCATCTTCCATCACAACACCCACTCAACCATCATCATCATCATCGATCCTCAACCATCATCATCAAAAAAATCCTCATCACAACACCCACTCAACCATGGGCTTCACCATCACCATCGACCCTCAACCATAATCTACCCACTCAACAATCAAATCCCACAAAAAAAAAAAAAAAAAAAAATCAACAAACCCAAATCGAGATGGCCGCCGGCGATAGGGATCTCCTCCAAACCCAAATCGAGACACAAATCGAGACTCGGATCTCCTCCACCAGCGCGGAGACGGTGGCCGACGTTGGAGGTTGTCGACGGTGGCCGCGCGATACGGTGTAGAGAAACGGATTCGTGACAGAGGGAGAGGGTGGGTGGCTATGGTTTTGGTGTTCAGCGGCGGCGGCGGCTAGGGGTGGTGGTGGCTAGGGTTTGGGTGTTTGATTTGTGGTGGCTAGGGTTTGTAGGAGATATGGTGGAAGATGATGATGATGAATGAAAATGGGTGTTTGAGTTGTTATGAAGATGGCTGTTGTTTTGATTTATTTATTTAATTTATATTTATTTGTTTTTTTTTTTAATCTGATATATATATATTATTAAATATGTTTTTAATTATAGTTTTTTTAATTAATTAATAAACTTGTTTTTTTTATTTTTTTAGTTTAGTTTTGTATATTTTATTAATTATTTTAATATTATTTAATATTTTAAAATTCAATTATTATTAATTTTTAAATTACTATTATACCCTTTGGTTACATAAGCTTCTAGAATATTTGATGTTATTTTACCTTTTTACCCTTGTTGACCCTCGTTGACTTGACGAAACCCTAACAGAATTGGACGGTAGGGACTGGAATCCATATTGTCAGAATACAGATGAACTGAAAGTTATAATACCAAAAAACCGTGGACTAAACGTGGATTAAGGCAAACTACAGGGACTAAAATACGATTTTCCCTTAAATATATGATATAGACTTTGATAGATGCAACATTAGACAACCTTGTGGAATAAGGCATTTGCAGGGGTTGAAGTGTCCCCTTCACTACAACTTGCAGAAAGAAACAGTGCATGTCTTAGTCGGGCCACAATAAAACTCAAAACTGTGCCTTATTAAAACAATTTATATTGAAAACATACAAATGTATTTTAAAATTTTAATTCGATAAATTTAAGTTGACGATCTCACATTCACATACAAGTTTTTCTCTGTGACTTGATTGCTAAGAAACTAAAAGCAAAGAAAGTCAAATGGTTTTCTCTCTACCACTCCTGATAAATTGCTACAGCCATTGTAAAAAAAAGTGACATATAATGACACATTTCTTTATGATAAATTTTGATTGTATCACTATTTGTCAAATTTTACTAATTGTCATTATGTTTTATTCAATTGAAACTTTTTAAAAATAATTGTCACAATTAATTACAAAACTTGATAATTTATGACAAATAAATATAATTAGTCACAAATTACCTTTTTAAAGGGAAATATTTTATTTTATAAATAATTAGGTTTTTAAAAGGCATCAGATTAATATTTACATTAAAAAAAATCAATTACTATTTCCTTTTAAAAAAAAAAAGAAAAAAAAAAAGCCACATTTATGCTGTGTTTTTTTTTCTTTACCTTACAAACACTTTTTAGGTTTAAAATATTGTTTCATTCGAATAAATACCAAGGTTATAGAGAAACTTTTGTCCGAATAAAAATATAAACTTCTCTTTTTAGGGTTTGTTTTCTTATACTTGTTTTTTAGCTCATCATCAGCTCTCCCATTCCACATCTACCTGGATCCAGCTATTGATGATCTCCTAATCTTCACTGTAATACTGTATCGGATGTGTTTAATACATTTCTGTCCCATTATGTCACGTGACAATATTCCAACCAATAATATTTATCCAATTTCATTTCATCCTATATTCTCATGTAATTATATTATTATATCATGTGACACTCATGCTAATATTAAAACAGAGTCCAAATTAGAGACCTAATCATTTTTCAACAAATGGGGATGCCAGCCTTGATTATTATTATTATTATTATTATTTATTTAGAGAACCAAATGCAAAATGATCCCCTCCCAAGTTTTTGGTCTATAAAATGATTCTGATCTTCACTATAATTGTCATTCCACACATATATATTTGGCCTCTCCTTTGTTGAATCAAGAAAAGAGGTATATAAAGTATAAACATCTCTCCTTTCGACACATTTCATCTATAATTTCTTCTATTTTTATTATAAATTATAACTGTTGATGGATTTTTTGTTTTTTATTTTGTCACAGACATGATGTTTGGGAAGAGTTTGCTGTTCTTCGTCTTGATGGCTACTACTACATACATTGGTGCTGCCAAAAATACGTACATAATTCACATGGACAAGACCAAGATGGCAGCAAATCTTTTTCGCCAAGGCGATTCAATGCAGACGTACCAAGCAGTGATCGATTCCATCAATGGAATGTCATTACAAGAGAATGCTAGAGGTCAACAACAAGAAACCATGCCAGCAGAGCTCCTCTATGCCTATGAAACTGCCATTTCTGGTTTCTCTGCAAAACTCTCAACAAAACAACTTGAATCACTTCAAAAAGTTGATGGTTTTCTCTCCGCCACTCCTGATCAAATGCTGGAGCTCCACACTACAAATTCCCAGCAGTTTCTTGGCCTACAAAATGGCAAAGGACTCTGGGCTGCTTCGAACTTGGCTTCGGATGTGATTATTGGTATTGTGGATACTGGAATCTGGCCAGAACACATCAGTTTCCAAGATACTGGCATGTCTGATGTGCCTTCAAGATGGAAAGGTGATTGTGAGGAAGGCACCGAGTTCTCAAAATCAAATTGTAACAATAAGCTCATCGGTGCAAGAGCCTTCTTCAAAGGCTATGAAGCCAGTCGTGGAAGAATGGATGAAACAAAAGAGTACAGATCTGCCCGAGATGGAGATGGTCACGGTACACACACAGCTTCAACTGCTGCTGGTAGTCTTGTAGCAAATGCAAGTTTTTTGGGTTTAGCGAAAGGCCTGGCTGCTGGGACGAGGTACACATCAAGAATTGCAGCCTATAAAGTATGCTGGAGACTTGGTTGTTTTGGCTCAGACATGTTGGCTGCAATTGACAAAGCCGTTCAAGACGGGGTTGATGTGCTGTCGCTCTCTCTGGGATCCGGCTCTTTGCCTTATCACAAAGATATGTTAGCAGTAGGCTCATTTGGAGCTGTCAAAAGTGGTGTTTTTGTTTCAAGTTCAGCTGGCAATTCAGGGCCCTCTAGTTCATCTCTGAGCAACAGCGCACCATGGATGATGACTGTAGCCGCAAGCTACACTGATCGAACATTCCCAGCAATTATCAAGCTTGGAAATGGAAAAGTTGTTGAAGGGGTATCTTTATATTTCGGTGATGCATTAACAAAGCCAGTGCCGGTTGCTTATTCGGAATCTGCTGGTAGTGTAGCATCCAAATTCTGTCTCAACGGGACACTCAATGAAACGCTAGTCAAAGGGAAGATTGTTGTGTGCGACGGAGCTAGTGGTAACAAATATGAAAAGTCAGAGAATGTTAAACAAGCAAAAGGTGTTGGAATGATACTTGTAAATTCCGTTGGTGATGAACTTAGTGCTGACCCTCACATATTGCCAACCGCTAGAGTTGGCGACACAGCAGGTAAGTTCATCAGACAGTATGCTAGCACCGCAAAAAAACCAACTGCTTCGATCATCTTCAAAGGAACAGTTTATGGTAGAACAGCACCGGTGATCGCAAGATTTTCATCAAGAGGACCAAATTCAATTGAACCAGATGTGATCAAACCAGATGTGACCGCACCAGGAGTGAACATATTGGGTGCCTGGCCACCAATGCTCAGCCCAAGTAAACGTGAAGGCGATACGAGAAGTGTTCTGTTCAATATAGCATCAGGCACTTCTGTGTCTTGTCCTCATGTTAGTGGCCTAGCTGCACTTCTCAAATCAGCCCATCAAGATTGGTCACCAGCCGCGATCAAATCAGCCTTGATGACAACAGCATATACTCTTAACAACAAAAAGTCTCCACTTGCTGATGTTGATTCTAGTAACTCTACCGGACCTTTTGCCTTCGGTTCAGGCCATGTTGATCCAGAGAGAGCAGTTGATCCAGGGCTAATCTACGATATAGACGGGGATGACTATCTGAAATATTTATGCAGCCTAAATTATACTTCTTCTCAGCTAGGTTTATTTACTGAGGGGACTTTCACTTGTCCTACAGACGCATCGTTTCGGGCAGGTGACTTGAACTACCCTTCTTTTGCAGTCAATTTCAATGGTGGTGTCCAAAATGGTAGTCTAGAATACACGAGGACAGTTACAAATGTAGGGACCCCTACAAGTTCTTATGAAGTGAAAGTGGAACTCCCCAATGGAGTGTCAGTGATTGTCAATCCTAAAATTTTAAGTTTTAATAAGGTTGGCCAAAAACAGACTTACAAGGTCACTTTTGTTGGGAAATCAAGAAGATCCTCCGACTCATCATTTGGATCTTTAACTTGGATTTCTGGAAAATATAGAGTTAGAAGTCCTATAGCAGTAACCTGGCAGCAAGATTCTCCAACTCCTCTTCTGCTCTTTACTTTATAATTAGAAGTATTTGATCATGTGAAGTGCTAAAGATCAGTCATCAAGTGATTAACCCTCAGTGTGTCAATTGTCTTTCGTCCTTTCAATTCACATGAATAATAATATATAATTTTCATATCACACGCTATGATTCATGATTAAACGCCTAATCCTACTAAAAAAATTCTTATAATCTCATACCTTAAAAACTATCAATCTCAAACTCAACAAAAGCTTGAAACTTTGGAAAGCCGAACCTAGCTATCAATCTCAAACTCTAACAAGTAAAGCACAATGTCGATAACCTTAAAAACTCCTAATTATCTGCACATGAAATTAAAACAAAACAAAAAAAAAAAAAAAAAAAAAAAAAAAAATCAAAAACATAAATATATACCTCATTTTTTAGACAAACAGCTCGTCGATGCCCCACTCGAAATTTCAACTTGGAAACAGACCTTGCCTCCTCATCTTGAGTTCTTGACTTTGTTGTCGTAGACGACCAAGTTCAGAGTCTGCCACCAGAGACGGAAATTGTCGCCGACACGACACGTCGTTTTTAGTTGGGAATATACGATTTGGGAGAGAGAACCGACTTCCATATTCATTCTTCTTTGGTCAGATCCCATGACGTGTCATGACATGTCATCACACATTTGATGACGTGTGTGTACACGTTAAACCAATGGGACGATGTGTTATATGATGTGTTATGTCGCGTCAATACATACTTAATTACTCGTCTTGGTAATACTCATTAAATAACGTGGTCAGATACGTCAACACAAAATCGATGTAGTTTTAGACACATTGTCGTCTCCATGATGATGTGACATGACACTTCAGCCAAAGGAGATGACACGCTCAAACACATAAACACTCATACCATGACATGAATGGACATGTCGACACCCTTGGATGACATGCCCGAGCATTGATTCGAAATTGTGATGAGGGACCAAACTGCCTTTGATTCCAATGACGATTGATTTGAAAGACGGAGACGAAGACACTTGATCGATGCTTCAATTGATTTTAGATACACATTTTTCTGATTCATCATACGTATAAATAGAAACAGAAACAAAAACTAAAACAAAGATTTTATTAGAATCGAAAGCAAATATTTTGTAAATCTTGAAAGTTTAATTCCAAATCATGAATTTTCAAATTTCAAATTAGTGTTGTTTAAAATCAACAATTAGGGATGGTCATGGGGCCTAATGGGACGGGGGAGGGTCGCCCCACCCCCACCCTCATCCCCATTCCTCAACACTTCCCACACGATCTCCCCCAAATGGGTTTGGGGGGGATCGGGGGTGGGGGCGTTTTAGAGGGAGGTTCCCTCTCCCTCTCCCCAAACCTCATTTTCCCCATTTCTTTTCATTTTCAATTCCAAATTTTTTATTTTTAGTCCAAAAATCTTAATTCAGAATTTGAAATCCAACTTCCTTCTTCATTCTTCTTTGGGTCAGATCTCATGACGTGTAATGACATGTCATCACACATTCAATGACATGTGGACATGTCACACCAGTCGGATGATATGTTATGTCGTGTCAATATATACTTGGTTACTTGTCTTTGCAGCACTCATTAAATAACGTGGCTAGACGTGTCAACACAAAATCGATGTAGTTTTTGACACGTAATCATCTCCATAATGATGTGACATAACACTTCGGCCAAAGGAGATGACATGCTCAGACACATAAGCACTCATATCATGACATGACTAGACACGTTGACACCCTTAGATGACATGCTCGAGCATTGAATCGAAATTGTGATGATGGACCAAACTGCCATTGATTCCAGTGATGATTGGTTTGAAAGACAGAGATGAAGACACTCGACCGACGCTTCTATTGATTTTAGATGCACATTTTTCTGATTCATCATATGTACAAATAGAAACAGAAACAAAAACTAAAACAAAGATTTTATTAGAATTGAAAACAAACATTTTGCAAATCTTGAGAGTTTAATTCAAAATCATGAATCTTCATATGAACACTTGTGCAAATTCAAAATCATGTAGGGTGGATTTGAGACTTTAGAGTATGTTTTAAATTAGTGCACATTTTCAATTTTTCAAATTTCAAATTAGTGTGTTTTAAAACCAACAATACCAACAGGGGCATAATTTAGCTGGTAGATAGACGAGCTTGGAGCTTGAATAAATGATTTCTAGGTCAGCGGTTCGAATTCTACCAATGTCGAAACTTTTGAAAAAAATATCTGATCCCAAATTAATAGATATTGTCAAAAAAAAAAAAAAAAAAAAAAAAACATTGGAGATTGGATACCAAATTATTGAGGAACAAAGTATACTTACAAATACAATAACTCTATCAGATTAACAGTGTATCCAAATTCTTATTATTATCTTTTGAATACAACACTTACGCTTTATATTTCACTTATTTATCTACCAGTCATACACAAGCACTTTACACTTGCAATTACACAACTAACTCGCTCACACTTCTCTAAACTGTCGGCCGCTCAAGTGATTTTCACTTTGATTCCTTTTTGGGTTTCAACTCTACACACAAAACCGTGAGTTTATGGCTCTATTTATAGAGAGCACTTGACTTGAGCGTCCAACTCTATCCGGCAACAAGAAATACCAAGCTGTTTTGCTAACAAAAGACCCTCTCTAAGAGCAATAATTTCCCTTGTTTCTGCTCATAGAAGGAACCACAAATGACAAGAGAACATTGAAAAGTGAAAAAACACACAAGTATCACAATAAGGAAGGCAGCGGCAGTGCTTGCTTAGTCACTTGGTGACTGATCATACCACTTACTCATCAAATACTTCTAACTAGATAATAAATAGCAGAAAATGAGTTATTGCCAGGTTACAGCAATAGGACTTCTGACTCTGAATTTTCCAGAAACCCAAGTCAAAGATCCAAAAGATGAGTGGGAGGATGTTTTTGATTTTCCAACAATAGTCACCTTGTAACTTAGTTTCTGGCCAAGCTTATTGAAACTTAAAATCTTAGGCTTCACGATCACTGACACTCCATTGGGCACTTCCACTTGCACTGCATAAGAACTTGTAGGGATTCCTACATTTGTGACTGTTCTCTTGTATTCCAAACTACCATTTTGGACACCACCTCTGAAATTAACTGCAAATGAAGGGTAGTTCAAGTCACGAGCCCCAAATGCTGCGATTTTAGGACAAGTGAAATCCCCCATTGTAAATAAAGCAATCTCAGCAGAAGTATAATTTAGGCTGCATAAATATTTCAGATAGTCCTCCGCAGCTATATCGTAGATTAGCCCTGGATCAACTGCTCTCTCTGGATCAACATGTCCTGAACCATATGCAAACGGTCCGGCAGAGTTACTGGAATCAACATCAGTAATTGGTGACTTTTTGTTGTTGAGAGTATATGCTGTTGTCATCAAGGCTGATCTGATGGCTGCTGGTGACCAATCTCGATGGACTGATTTGAGAAGTGCTGCTAGGCCACTAACATGAGGACAGGACATAGAAGTGCCTGACAATATATTGAACATAACACTTCTCGTATCGCCTTCACGCTCACTTGGGCCGATGATTGGTGGCCAGGCAGCCAATATGTTCACTCCTGGTGCGGTCACATCTGGTTTGATCACGTCTGGTTCAATTGAACTTGGTCCTCTTGATGAAAATCTTGCGATAACTGGTGCTGTTCTACCATAAACTGTACCTTTGAAGATGATCGAAGCAGTTGGTTTTTTTGCGGTTTTAGCATAATGTGTGACGTACTTACCTGCTGTGTAACCTACTCTAGCTGTTGGCAATATGTGAGGTTGGACATAAAGGTCATCACCATCAGATATGAAATTTACCAGTATCATTCCAACACCTTTTGCTTTTTTAACATTCTCTGACTGTATATATGCGCTAACATTACCTGTATGGCACACCACAATCTTCCCTTTGACTTCCGTTTCATTTAATGAACCATCGAGACAGAATCTGGATAGCGGATAATAAACTGGCACTGGCTTAGTTAATGCATTACCGGAATTTAAAGATATCCCTTCAATAATTTTTCCATTTCCAAGCTTGATATCTGCTGGGAATGTTCGATCAATGTAGCTTGCAGCCACACTCATTATCCATGGTGCGTTGTTGGTCAGAGTTGAACTAAAGGGGCCTGAATTGCCAGCTGAAGTTGAAACAAAAACCCCACTTTTGATTGCCCCAAATGAGCCAATTGCTAATACATCACTGTGAAAAGGCAAAGGGCCGAGTCCCAGAGACATTGACAACACATCAACCCCGTCTTGAACAGCTTTGTCAATTCCAGCCAAAATATCTGAGATAGAACAATTAAGTCTCCAGCATACTTTATAGGCTGCAATTCTTGATGTGTAGCTTGTCCCACGGGCCATGCCTGGCGCTAAACCCGAAAAGCTGGCATTTGCGACAAGACTACCAGCAGCAATTGAAGCTGTGTGTGTACCGTGACCATTTTGGTCTCGAGCAGATAGGAACTCTTTTGTTTCATTGATTTTTCCATGCTCAACCTCATAGCCTTTGAAGAAGTATCTGGCACCAATGAGCTTCTTGTTACAGTTCGATTTTGAGAACTTGGTGCCTTCCTCACAAACTCCTTTCCATCTTGAAGGCACAGCAGGCATGCCTTTATCCTGGAAACTGGCGTGTTCTGGCCAGATTCCAGTATCGACAATGCCGATTATCACATCAGAAGCCAAGTTTGAAGGAGACAAGAGTCCTTTCCCATTTTGGAGGCCTAGAAACTGCTGAGAATTTGTTGTGTGGAGCTGCAGCACTTGATCAGGAGTGGCAGAGAGAAAACCATCAACCTTTTCAAGTGTTTGGAGTTGTTTTGTTGAGAGCTTTGCAGAGAAACCAGAAATGGCAGTTTCGTAGGCATAGAGGAGCTCTGCTGGCATGGTTTCTTGTTGTTGATCTCCATCAACCTTTTGTAATGACATTTCATTGATGGAATCAATCACTGCTTGGTACGTCTGCATTGAATCGACTTCGTGAAAAAGCTTTGCCCCTATCTTGGTCTTGTCCATGTGAATTATGTAGGTATTTTTGGCCATTGCCGCACCAATGGATGCAGTAGTCACCAGGACTAAGAACAGCAAAATCTTCCCAAACATCATGTCTCTGTGACTAAAACAAATAAATCAGTTAACAATTCAAATTTATAACAAAAACCCAAAAAAAAAAAAATAGAAGAAATGTAGAAAAGAGAGATGTTTATATACCTGTTTTCTTGACTCAACGAAAGAGATCAATTATTTGTGTGGAATGACAATGGTGAAGAGAATCATTAATTTTATAGACAAAAACAAGTCATCGGGTTATTGATGTTACAGAATGTAGGAGCCTCATTTGACTTGTTTTCTTTTGCAAACTTATCCATTGAATTTGGTTTTAGTTTCTTAGCAATATGCAGATTTTCTTTGTGCATGTTCAATGGACAGTTGAATTCAAAGTTCGACAGTTCATTATTTGTGTGGACAGTTCAAACTTATTCATTATTTGTATGGACAGTTCAAAGTTCAAAGTTCAAAGGCCTCTTAGTCCACAAGGTTGTCTGGACCTAAGGCACTCTCTAATGTTGCATCTATCTCCTCTGTATTTCGGAGGAGATCAAATGGACTCTTCCTAAATAAGGAGGAGATAACTAATCTCCTCCATTAGCAGGTGACTTGGCTCTATATCTCCTCCTAGATCGCTATATATTATGTAGAGATAGATTCACTGATTGATTTTGAATCGGATATTATTTTATTTTGTTCAAAGGCCAACACTTCCTTCCTTGCCCGATATTTAAGATGTTGCTGGAAACTATGCTTCATCACCTTCATTATCGTTCGCCACACGCAACACAATGAATGGCCTTACTTTCAACTTTTTGCGGCTTCCTTACTTTCAAATTTGGTTGCTCAATGAAGCTATATATCCATTTATTAAATCAAAATCATGAAAATGATATATTTTCACATCTTATTGTTGGGTTGATGTTGATGGTGTAAAAAATGTTAGGTGGTGTTTGTTTTTTTTCTTTTTTCTTTTCTTAAGATCTTATTTTAATCAAAGTAGAGTAATTCAACTTAATATTTAAGACACTCTCATTTTTTTTTTCCTTTTAAATTATCCCACTCCCAATTTTAACAAACCATTTAACTTTTAGGATACTTTATTTTATTTTTATTTTTATTTTTTATTGTATTTTCAGTTTTTAACAAATATATATTTTTATAGTATTTGTTTTTATATATAATTATTTATTAATTTAAATATTTTATTTAAAATAAAATATTTTACTTTATTTTTTAATTTCTTTTTTTGAAAATAGTGGAAGGAGGCTGCATCAAGAGGAGGCCAGCGATGGAGGCTGCCGGCCTTTGTCGTCGAGTTTCAAGGAGGAGGAGGAGGAGGCGCCTCCCTTCAATCGAGAGGAGGCCGGCCAACCTTCTCCCTTCAGAGGCAAGGAGGAGGCCGGCCGACCCCGGCCTTCTCCGGTCAAATCTCAGGGAGGTGCCGTTGTCGCCTCCTCATGGGTCAATTTAGGGTTAGGGTTTAATAAAATTTGGATTTGTAGGGTAGGATTTGAGTTTTTTAGGAAATTGGGGATTTTTTTTTTGTTTAGGGGTATTTTTGGTAATAGATTAATTATATGAGGTTAATTTTGAAAGTAACTATCAATATGTTAATTTAAAAATAAATAATAATAATAATAATAATAAAACTATCAATATGTTAATTATGACTTATTAAATAAGTGAAAACTCAAAATTTTTAACTTTTTGTAATGTTTGAGTATTGTCATAGAAATTAGCTATGGGTATGGCTACCTTGTTGGAAGATTAAATCCCAACCTTAATTACATGCATGGGAAAAATTAAGGGGTTACCAATACTTGGTTGACATGTGACACCAAATGAATATATTTGTGAAAAATTAAGGGGTTAATATACCAACCTTCTAAGTTTGAGTTAATTACATGCATGATAGAGCAAGTTTGGGTTGATTATACACAGTGTTCTAGTAAACGCTAGGCGCTGGTCGGGCGGTGGACCAGCGCCTAACGCCTAGGCGGCCTAGTGGGCGTCTAGGCGGATTTCTAGGCCGTCCGTTTTTTTTTTCGTCTTTTCCACCTATAAAACCAATATTAAAACTCATATTATGACCAAATTCAATCAAAATAATCAATATCTAGTCCAAATCCACACGAACCAATAATAATATATTAAGTTATTAACAAATCATTGTATTCCAAAATCCAAATCAATCAAATTGGCAAATTCAATCAAAATCATCATCTAATCTATTCCAAATCCACACATTTCACATTTCACAATCCAAGATTCCAATTTCACATTTCACAATCCAAGATTCCAATTAAAGTATTGACATTTAAACAAAAATCAAAAGCCAAAAGCAAATCAAACTCCAAAAGTCCAAAGTTTCCAACAAATTCAAGCAAGAAATTAAAAGCAAATCCAACAAAGTGACATTCAAAAAATCAAAAGACATATAACTATATAAGTATCTAACTATCTAATTCTTCATCTTCTACTACATATTCTTCCATTTCAAAGACACCATCATCATCGGATTTGAACTCCACATTTTCTTCGACTGCTTCATTGTCAGATTCAAATTCATCTACAAGATCTCTCACTTCATTTCTACCACTCCTTCGAGGTTCTATGAATTCATCCGCCCCGGCCACTTCTCCAACTAATGGCATGGTAAAGCCCGAACCAAGCTCAACTTCATCATCACCATCCTCAACAATCCATCCTTGTGCATTACTAGCATCATTTGCTAGTAGTATATCTATTTTTTTCTCGGTCCCCCTTTTTCTCTTGTCCATTAATCTAGAATTAAATTGGACGTACACTAGATGGTTCAATCGAATCGTATCTAATCGATTCCTTTTCTTCGTGTGTATCTACAAATAGTCAAATACAATACATAAAGTAAAAATGTAAAATAATTAATTAATTAAATATTTAAATATTTAAAATTAAATGTAACTTGCTAGTTAAGTAATTATCACTTACCCCTTCAAACGTGCTCCAATTTCTTTCACACCCGGATAAACTAGAGGTTAAGGAGAGGATCCTTTTTGCTATTCTTTGCAAGTTTGGTGTGTGAACTCCATAGTTAGTCCACCAAGTTACTACATCAAAAATACAAATGCTTTAAAAAAAATACTAACTACTAAAAAAGTAAAAACTAAAAACTAAACTACTAAAGTAATAAGTATTCATTATTATTTAATATTTAAGTACCTGGATTGTAAAACTCATCATTCTTCTCACATCCTTTCATTGTCAATGGCCTTCTGAAAGAACCCTCTTTGTCCAAATACTTTCCAAACTCGATATTCACTAAGAGATTTTGCTTTTCAAGGTCATCGGGATATAAAATCTCCACAAATTCACAAAACCCATTGAAAACTTCATTAGTATAAATGCTTGAAGTTGGGCCCTTGAAGAAATAGTAGGCCGGCAATTACTCTCAACATTTTTCAACGCCCCTCTAATCTCTTCCTTAGCTCTTTTTAGCTCCCCATATAAAAAGCTCATTGATGGCTTTTGGTCCCCATCAACTAATCGAAGCACCCTTACCAAAGGAGCGAAAACCCTCAAGCAATAATTCACACCATTCCAAAACATGGTACTCAATACAGTTGAGTAGGCTACTTTTCCCTTAACACTCTTTGACCATTTGCATTTATCTCAATCGGAGCTAGTAAACATTGCCCTCAACCTATCTTTTTTCTCTAATATAGATTGCAATGTTAAGAATGCTGAGGCAAATCTAGTAACTTCCGGCCTTACTATATCCCTCTTCCTTGTAAATGTTCTCATTAATGCCAATGTTGTGTGGTGGGCATAAATGAAGATAGTTAAACTCTTGGCCGAATCAAGTGTTTTTTTGAACCTTGGTAGCTTTCCAATACCTTTAAGCATGAGGTTAATGGTGTGAGTAGCACACGATGTCCAAAATATAGATGGCATCTTCTCCTTCAACATCTTTGCCGCAGCCATATTATTGGATGCATTGTCGGTCACCACTTGCACAACATTTTCAGGGCCAACTTCTTCAGTTGCAGCCAACACATAGTTAAAAATGTGTTCATCGGTATGTGCCACATCAGAGCTTTCTTTGGAGGAAAGGAAAGTGGTGCCTTCCTTGCAATTCACACACAAATTCATAATGCTTCTCCTTTTCCTATCCGTCCAAGCGTCCGTCATTATTGTGCACCCATCAATCTTCCATGATTCTTCTTGTTTTTTAAGGGCCTCTTTGGTTGACTCAAACTCTTCCTTCAAAAATGGTTCCCTTAATTGCCATTGACTTGGTGGTTTGAAGCTCGGTCCAAATCTACCAATCGCCTCAACCATTTGTAAGAAACTGTCATTGTCAATGGCATTAAACGAAATCCCTGCTTGATACACCCATTTGGCCATATATTTTTGCGTAGCATGTGTCCTTTCCTTAAGGATTGTATCATTTAGGGTCCGTTGTTGCATATTCTTTCCAGAAATGGAGGAACCATGGTTGATAGGGCTAGCAAATCTATCCATAGGGCCAAGAATATTAGGGTTTTTCCTTGGCCCTAACCCTTCTATTTCCTCTAATTATTCTTCATCACCAATATTCACCTCAGCTCTTAACACTTCTTCTTCCTTTTTCTTGTTTTTTGCATCTGCGATCGCTTGTCTACACCTCATTTGATTATCACTTGTTGCCATCCGACACGGCGCAACATTCTCTTGTATGTTGGCAACATGCTCTTTCAAATGATAAACTCCCCCAGAAACCACCTTTTTACACAATATGAATTGCACTTTATCTTGATTCTTCTCATCAATCAAAATCCCAAACTCTCACCCAATATCATTTGATTTCCGTTTCCTTCCGATCCCTGAATTGGAGTTAGAGGTAGCCGAAGATGAATGACCGACGGCATTGGGGACGGTATTACTATTGGGCTATGAAGTCATGTCTAAAGTCTAAACTAGTAAACTCCAAACTCTATACAGAAATTCTGATTCTCTAAAATCAAATTAAAATATGACAGCAATAAGCAATTAAGAATTAAGCAATAACCAATTACAATTTACTAATTTAAAAAAGTAAAAAACAATACAACACTAAAACAATAAAACATGGCAACCAGACAACCAGCAACAGTCCAGCAGACAGACTAACAGAGCAAGCTAACCCAGTTACCCAACCAGCAGTTCAGCACACGCCTACAAACTCACAAAGGCACAAACAGCAGAACAAGTGAACAACAGAGCAAGCTAACCCAACCACTCAACCAGCTAAAAGGGCAGTCAAAAACTCAAAACTAAAAAGAATAAATTGTTGTAAAAGTGTAAATATATAATCACTAATCAGTAATGTAAGTTAAACAAATTAAAAAAACACTAACAACTAAAATTTAAATTTTAAAACTTCAAACATCAGTCATCAGATATTCAGATCATCAATTCTTCATCACAAGTCATTTTAGTCACTAAAAACGTAGAACCAATTTGAAACTTGAAAGAAACCTCAAATGGTCAAACCTTTAACATGCAACTTCCAGTTCAACAATTCAACATGCAACTTCTAGTTCCAGCTTTTATCGGAACTCAGAAGCGTGGAGAAGGAGAAAATATTCAAATAAGAAATGGAGATTGGAGAACAGAACATTGAAATAAATGATAAATCAATAATCAATAATCAAATAACATATAATCAAATAAATAAATAATCAAATCAGTCAATAGACTCAATACTCAATAACTAATAGTTTCGGTAAAAATTAAGCATTAAGTATTAAGTTAGTAAGTAATATTCTAATAACTTAATAAGCATTAAGCAAAGACCCAAAGAATAGAACTTATAGAAGGAACTAGGAAGTTAGTAATAGACCAGTCATACCCTAGATGAGTTGATGGTGGCGACGAACGGCGCGGCGACGACAAACGAGGATGGAGGAGCCTAGTTTGGTCGGAGAACTGGAGAAGTGAACTGAGAGTGAGAAGAGCGTCGAGAGTCGAGAGCTGATCAGTTTGGTTTGTGCTTTTGCGATTGCCAATTGAAACTTTGAAAGGGAATAATGGAAGAAATATAGAAATTCAATTAAAAGGCTGGTGAAAAATGAAAAGGGGTTTGCGATTTGGGGAAGAAATTGGAATTAGGGATTTGGATTTTGATTTGGTTCGTTTGGGATTGAAATATTGAATTGAAAGGCTTGTGAAAACTGAAAACTGAAAACTGAAAAGTGGTTTGCAATTTTGGGGAAGAAATATGAAAAGAAGAAGAAGAACGGCGACGTTTTGATGGGTGTTATTTTTTAACAGTGTTTGACTCAAAACGACGCCGTTTTACACAACCCGGTTTAAAAAAAAAAAAAAAAAAAAAAAAAAAAAAAAAAAAAAGGGTCTAGGCGGAGTCAATGACTTTGACTCCGCCCGGACCGGATTAAACGGCCAGACCGAACTAGGCGGCCAATTTTTTTGGTGTTGACCGTTGACCGTTGACTTCACATTGACCAATTTTTTCCATCGATTTGGACCAAGTTGGGACGCCCGACCAGCGCCTAGACCGATTTTTCGAACACTGATTATACATAAGGAAAGGTGTTATGCCAAGAGACATGATTATCTAAAACCAGATAGCAGGTCCAACATTTTGCAATTACAGTGAATCTTCATTTCAACACTTGTGCAAATTCAAAATCATGTAGGGTAGATTTGAGACTTGAGAGTTGGGAACTCTCTCACATTTTCAAATTTAAATTTATTATGTTTTAAGATCATATGTACTCAAATATTAGGTCAGCATATAACAAGATGATGTAATCATTATATGATAAATATAAATATATATATATATATCCCATATATAATATATTAGCAAACAGAAATTGACAAACTTCTGAGTACCAAAAGACAAAAGAGTCACAATAATTTTTTCCTTACAATTTTATCATGATCTGAAATTATTTGAGGGTGGTAGAGCCATTTTCATTTTGGTTCTTTCAAATTAGTCCACATTTCTCTCCAAAAAAACAAAAAACAAAAAAACAAAAAAACAAAATCAAAAGTGTTTTGAGATTGAAAAGACTTGCTATTACAAATTTGGAAGACAGCTAGATTAAAGGATTCTCACATTATGCACATATAGAAACCTTTTTTTTAAAAAAAAATTATTTTTATTTTTTAAGTACAACAACAGTCGGAACTTGACGAGATAAGACTCAAGCACAGTTCGGAATACTACTCTCACTATCGATGAGAGGTTATAACTTGGATTATAACTATCACAATCAATTGGAGAGAGGGCTGATCCCATAATATCAGGATAGAACTACCCACACTTTAGGGGTTAATAACTAAAGATGGGACAATAATTATTTACATACCAAGGTATTGAACCTTGGTGGTGGAACCACACTTAGGAGATTCCAACCACCAAGGCAAGAGGTCATTGGTAAAAACCTTTTTACATCTTTTATTTAGAACTACCTCAATTTTATCGGCATGATTGTCTTATTATATTTATAATAAGAGTAATTAATGTTAGTCATCTCAATTTGTAACGTATTAATATCCACAGATAAAATCAAATAATTTGAAATATCTTGATAAAAAAAAATAAAAATAAATTAAATTTTAAGTGCATATATATATGTGCCCCTCCACAGGTCTTTGAGTCATGTTTATTAGTTCATCAAAGATTTGTGTGTAGAAATCTACACTGATTTAGCTCCTCTCTCTCTCTCTCACACAATCACAAATTCTCTTGTGGGTTCTGCTCTGGATTTGCATTTGTCTGCTTTAACTTTCTTTGGCTGGCTGGCCCCAGGAGCTTGTAGTTTGTGCTTGAGCTTGTGTGGTGTAGGCGTGTAGCGTTACTCTTTCTTGTCTACTCCTTTAGTCCTTTATGCTTTATTGTTTTTTTTTTTTTTTTTCTTTTCTTTTCTTTTCTTTTCTTTTCTACTTTTCTATTAAGGGAGACTGCAAAAATTACTCCTAAAGTTTGGCTTTTTTTAAAAAAAAAAAAATTCTCTAATTTTGGATTAGATGAAAACCCTATATTCTCTCCCACACACAAATTCTCTAGTAGCTAGCTTCTGCTGTTAATCGGTTTGATAGTTCAAATTATTAGTTTATTGGGTTGTGAGATCTATTCGAGTCTTCCTATTTCACATGGGAGACCTCGCACCTCACCTGAGAGACTTCTCTCGCTCATAAGAGGTGCAAGCCATGTTCAATCTCGACCTAGCTAGCTAATCAAACCCTCGAGTCGATCTCAATTCTCACCCAATATCATCTCGCAATTTTGGTTTGCGGAAAATTTACAATCAACAATAATAATATTTTGATCAGTAAACTATTTTAATCTTTTTAACACCCCATTTCAAAAAATTTAATGTAACAATAGTTTTATCTTTAATGGAAATCATATAATATAACAAAAGAAATATTAAAACACAATAATCATGAACAAAATCAATTTACACTTAGCTATAATATAATTGTCACAAAGCTTTAAGCTTCTCCACTTTCTTGTTTAAACTATACCGTGTAACACAGTTCTTATTTTATATACGTGTAATATGTGTTTCTATTTGTCCCTATTTGCATGTGTTTGCTTAGATGTGTGTTATAGCTCATTTGCTTCAATACATTAACTTTTTCAGCGATTAGACTCAAAGACCAAACCCATGTAATCATCGAAGTAGTTATCATTTCATATAAATCATGAAATGATGCGGTGAATGATATGATAAGGATAAATCACTCGTCACATTATTTTTAGTTATCAATCGTTATTTTTTTATATATATATTTAATTTAGCGGTACTGTGCATAAGCCAATGCAAATTGAACCCCTCCCAAGTTTTTGTCTATAAAATGATTCTCTTAACCATTGTCATTCCACACAGATATTTGATCTCTTTTGTTGAGTCAAGAAAACAGGTATATATATAGTCATATAGACATCTCTCTTTTGTACATTTCATCTTCATTTTTTTTTGGCGTTTTTGTTATTAATTAGAACCGTTAATTAATTTTTATTTTTTTTCACAGAGACATGATGTTTGGGAAGATTTTGCTGTTCTTAGTCCTGGTGACTACCACAGCCATTGGTTCTGCAATGGCCAAAAATACTTACATAATTCACATGGACAAGACCAAGATGGCAGCAAATCTTTTTCGCCTAGGCGATTCAATGCAGACGTACCAAGCAGTGATCGATTCCATCAATAAAATATCATTACAAGAGGATGATCAAGAACAACAAGCAGAGCTCCTTTATGCCTATGAAACTGCCATTTCTGGTTTCGCTGCAAAGCTCTCAACAAAGCAACTTGAATCGCTTGAAAAAG
Source organism: Acer campestre (assembly GCA_954870605.1). Lineage (NCBI taxonomy): Eukaryota > Viridiplantae > Streptophyta > Magnoliopsida > Sapindales > Sapindaceae > Acer > Acer campestre. The sequence goes on from OX940802.1 coordinate 3,639,982, forward strand.
TTGATGGTTTTCTCTCTGCCACTCCTGGTAAAATGCTGCAGCTCCACACTACAAATTCCCAGCAGTTTCTTGGCCTACAAAATGGGAAAGGACTCTTGTCTGCTTCGTACTTGGCTTCGGATGTGATAATTGGCTTTCTCGATACTGGAATCTCGCCAGAACACGTCAGTTTCAAGGATACAGGCATGCCTGCTGTTCCTTCAAGATGGAAAGGTGTTTGTGAGGAAGGCACCAAGTTCTCAAAATCAAATTGTAACAAGAAGCTCATTGGTGCCAGATACTTCTTCAAAGGCTATGAGGCCAATCTTGGAAGAATCAATGGAACAAATGAGTTCCTATCTGCCCGAGACAACGAGGGTCATGGTACACACACAGCTTCAACTGCTGCTGGTAGTCTTGCAGCAAATGCCAGCTTTTCAGGTTTAGCCAAAGGCATTGCCCGTGGGACGAGATACACATCAAGAATTGCAGCATATAAAGTATGCTGGAGACACGGTTGTTCTAACTTAGATATGTTGGCTGCAATTGACAAAGCTCTTCAAGATGGGGTTGATGTGTTGTCGCTCTCTCTAGGACCCGGCCCTTTGCCTTTCTACAGTGATCCTTTAGCAATTGCCTCATTTTATGCTATCAAAAGTGGGGTTTTTGTTTCAAGTTCAGCTGGCAATGATGGCCCTTTTAGTTCATCCGTGAGCAACACTGCACCATGGATGATGACTGTGGCCGCAAGCTACACTGATCGAACATTCCCGGCAGTTATCAAGCTTGGAAATGGAAAAGTTGTTGAAGGGGTATCTTTATATTCCGGTGATGCATTAACAAAGCCAGTGCCGGTTGCTTATTTGGAATCTAAAGGTATCCCAGAATCCATATTCTGTCTGGGGACACTCAATGAATCGCTAGTCAAAGGGAAAATTGTTGTGTGCCGTGGAGATAATGTAATTAACCCATATTTAAAGTCAGAGAATGTTAAAAAGGCAAAAGGTGTTGGAATGATACTTGTAAATCCCAAATTTTACGGTGATGAACTTACTGCTGACCCTCACATATTGCCAACCGTCGGAGTAGGTTACACAACAGGTAAGTACGTCATACAGTATGCTAATACAGCGAAAAAACCAACTGTTTCGATCATCTTCAAAGGCACAGTTTATGGTAGAACAGCACCGGTTATTGCAGCATTTTCATCGAGAGGACCAAATTCAGTTGATCCGGATGTGATCAAACCAGATGTTACCGCACCAGGAGTGAACATATTGGCTGCCTGGCCACCAATTGTCAGCCCAACTAGACATCCAGCCGATACGAGAAGTGTTCTATTCAATATAGTGTCAGGCACTTCTATGTCATGTCCTCATGTTAGTGGCATAGCTGCACTTCTCAAATCAGTCCATCGAGATTGGTCACCAGCCGCGATCAAATCAGCCTTGATGACAACAGCATATACTCTCAACAACAAAAGATCTCCAATTTCAGATGTTGCTTCCAGTAACTTAGCCGGACCGTTTGCCTATGGATCAGGACATGTTGATCCAGAGAGAGCAGTTGATCCAGGGCTAATCTACGATATAGCCGCACAGGACTATCTGAATTATTTATGCAGCCAAAATTATACTTCTTCTGATATAGCTATATTCACAGATGGCACTTTCACTTGCCCTCAAAACATAGCATTTCGGGCTGGTGACTTGAACTACCCTTCTTTTGCATTCAACTTCAAAGGTGGTGTCCAAAATGGTAGTTTGGGATACAAGAGGACAGTTACAAATGTAGGGATCCCTACAAGTTCTTATGAAGTTCAAGTGGAAGTGCCCAAGGGAGTATCAGTGATTGTGAAGCCTAAGAATTTAAGTTTTAATAAGCTTGGACAGAAACTGAGTTACAAGGTGACTGTTGTTGGAAAATCAAAAACATCATCCCACTCATCTTTTGGATCTTTGACTTGGATTTCTGGGAAATTCAGAGTCAGAAGTCCTATTGCAGTACGCTGGCAGTAACTCCAACTCATCTTCTACTCTTTATTTTCTAGTTACAAGTATTTGATGAGAAGTGCAAAGATCAGTCATCATCAAGTGACTAACCAAGCACAGCCACTGCCTCCCCCAGTGTGACTTTTTTTTCTTTTCTTATTTTTTTCACTTTTCTAATTTCTCTATTGTCCTTTCAATTCTGGAACAATAATATTTTGAGTGCTTCCAATTAGTAAACAATTTTAATCTTTTAACACCCCCATGATAATATTATTATTATTTTTTTTTTTTTTTTTTTTTGTGCATTGGAGGGCAGCTAGCCCAGAAAAGAAAGAACAAAAACAAACAACAAGGCCTCTAGCAACAAAACAATTATTCCATAATCCCCATGATAATTTTCATTTTGTATGGATTGATCATATATAATTTTCATGGCAATTAATTACAGATAAACTTTGGCTGTATTACTTGGTAAAAAAATATCTAAAAATGTCTCAATGCTCTTAACTAATAATCCCACCAAGCAGTTTGGGATTGAAAAATGGCCAAAGAGGCAAAGAACATACTACAGGGGTCACAACTCCCAACATCAACAGAGCAAAGACAAAGGCTCTCTTTCTGGATGACAAATTCTAGTTTTCACATTGCTTTTATGCTCCCAATAATGATCCCCACTCCCCATTCCCCAACAGTGCTTTTTGGAAGTGTTTTTGACATTAAAAAAAAAAAAATGTTACTTTTATATGGAAATACTCCCAGAAAAATATATATATATATATTGAATCTTCCTTTATTCCAACAACTTCAGCACTACGCGTCTTCATCACACTACATATTGTCCCTTGCATTCTAGTACATATTTTAATTATAAATTATTGGGTTAATTGCCTAAACATCTCCAAGTTTAGGCCTAATTGTAAACATATAGACCTTTTACTAAAAATAACACAAGTCGTCAGTTGACTTCCATCCAAATCAGTAGTTAATGAGGCTTTCCAGATGAAATATCTAGCATGCCCTTAATTACTTATTTTAATGAATATATTATTACTTTTAATCTAATTACTTAAAGAGTTAAAGGTTTAATTTTAAAAAAAACGAAAAAAAAAATGTTTAAGGATTCTCAACCATCTAATCAATTAGAGCAGATCTCTTTCTATGGAGGAGCGATCCACTCCTTCCATCCTCCTCCCCGATGGAGGAGATCCACCACGGTGCGTTCTTTTTTAAAAAAGAAATAATAATAACGAATATCCTTAAACCACTTAAAATAATAATAATAGCAATTCCAAGGTGTACTTTTGTATCTCATTTCCAAATCTTTTATTAATAAAAGAGTGGTTGAATTGGCACCACTTTAATCATTAAATAATACCCTCCTTTTTTTTTCTTTTCTTTTCTTTTTTACAATATCTATTACTCCGGGATTATATATATATATTTTTTTTAAGTTTTCGTCATTGGTAGGATTCGAACGGCCATTGATCACGAAGTCATTTACCCAAACTCCAAGTTTGTCCATCTACTAGTTGAGCTGCACCACATTTTCAAATTTTCACATATTCTTTTATTGAGCATGATGCATTAAAGTGATACACTTTTACAACTCCAACAGTTGATGATTGAGACCGTTTATATGAAAATTATATATATATATATAGATATATATATTTTTGAAGAGAAAATATACATAAAACAACAAAACAAACAGCTAAGAAAAAACTTCAACTTGGATCAGCCTTTCCACAGAAGGAGGGCTGTCCTTCCTCAAGGAGAAACAGATCATCCGAAGATGATAAATACATGATTTTATATGAGGACAAACATATTGCACTTCAAATCAATGAAGATATCACATACACCACAAATAAAATTCAAGAAAATGGATCATATATATTCAAATATTAGGTTAGCATATATTAACAAGATGAGGTTGGTCCGGTAATAATGTTGGGGATAATTCCTATACACCGATGAACGCGAAATCGCCGTACCTAATATACGCCTATAACTCATAGCAAATAATAACGTCAATAAGCAGAAAAATAGATGAGAGAGAATAAAACAATCACAACACAAGATATACGTGGAAAACCCAAAACGGGTAAAAAACCACAGGCTGTCAGGACGATAGAGAAAGCTCCACTATATGATAAATTGTTACAACTATATACTTCAGGATTCTCTCTCACACCTAACCCCAAACTCCACTCACAAGATCCTCACCAAAAACCCCACAATATCCCCTAGGTCTCCCCTAAATATCACCCACGGATCTCTAACTTGATCCACAGATATTCCCTTGGATCCCTCCTCGGATATTCTCATTGGATCTCCTCGGATCTCACTCACACTCTCTGATGTTTACATGGTGTTCTTTTTCTCCACAGCCTTCAACCTAATTACAAGGTTCTATTTATACTAGTTACATGGAGTTTAAGATAAAAGGAAATCTTACTCCTAAACGTACAAGACTTACTTGTTCCACATAAATACTATTTCCTTTTATGACAAGTCTTCTTGTATGGAGTAAATCATTTTCCTTCAAGCACAAGAACTTCCAGAAGAATACCTTTTCCTATTCTGCGCAATATTCCCGATCTCAGCAATATATCGTCTTCGCCGTATAGGTCACGGTGTGCACCCCGCTTCCAACACCACGAAAAACTATTCTGCTCATGACCGCTCCATGTGCCGCTGCCTAGGCACTTGCCTATGCCGCGGTCCTACGCTGCACCTGATCCTCTGGACTTTACCGCTCCATGTGCCGCTGCCTAGGCACTTGCCTATGCCGCGGTCCTGCACAGTGGTACCTGTCAGATTACACTTCTTCAGTTCTTCTTCAATCTTCAATCTCCCTTAACCACCACCATTCAAACTTCCAAACGTATCCCACGTCTCCAGGAAACTCCACATTAGTTGAGTCTTTGTTTGGTTCTCATTAGGTTCATTTGAGAATACGAGCCAAACCTAACAAATAAAACGTCTCGCAACCACACCATAAGGTTATGGGTTCGAATCTCTCTCTCCTCCCTCATAAAACCTCGAATTATTGTAATATTTTTAAAATAAAAAATAAAAAAATGAAGCAATCATGTGGTAAATATCTCATATATGATAATATAATATATTAACAAACAGAAATTGACAAACTTCTGAGTTCTGAGTACCAAAAGACAAAAGAGTCACGGTAATTTTTTCTTTACAAGTTCATAAACTGAAATGATTGGAGGGTGGTAGGGTCATTTTCATTTTGTTTCTTTTAAATTAGTCCACATTTCTCCAAAAAAAAAAAATCAAAATCAAAATTAAAGTGGCGTTAAAGGATTTCTCACTGCTGCTTTAACTTGCTTTGGCAGTTTGGCTGATTGGCCCTAGGAGTTTGTAGTGTGTACTTTGATTATCTATTAATTCGAAACCAGGTATTTTTTTTGAAAACTTTCTTTATTGGTAGGATTCGAACCGTTGAACTGGGAGTTCCTATCTGCTCGAGACCAAAATGGTCACGGTACACACACAGCTTCAATTGCTGCTGGTAGTCTTGTACCAAATCCCTGCTTTTCAGGTTTAGCGCCAGGCATGGCCCGTGGGACAAGCTACACATCAAGAATTGCTGTCTATAAAGTATGCTGGAGACTTGATTGTTCTACCTCAGATATTTTGGCTGGAATTAACAAAGCTGTTCAAGACGGGGTTGATGTGTTGTCAATGTCTCTGGGACTCGGCCCTTTGCCTTTTCACAGTGATATGTTAGCAATTGGCTCATTTGGGGCAATCAAAAGTGGGGTTTTTGTTTCAACTTCAGCCGGCAATTCAGGCCCCTTTAGTTCAACTCTGAGCAACAGCACACCATGGATAATGAGTGTGGCTGCAAGCTACACTGATCGAACATTCCCAGCAATTATCAAGCTTGGAAATGGAAAAATTGTTGAAGGGATATCTTTAAATTCCAGTAATGCATTAACTAAGCCAGCCCGCTATCCAGATTCTGTCTCGATGGTTCATTCAATGAAAAGGAAGTCAAAGGGAAGATTGTTGTGTGCCTTAAAGGTAATTTTAGCACATACATACAGTCAGAGAATGTTAAAAAAGCAAAAGGTGTTGGAATGATACTTGTAAATCCCAAATCTGGTGCTGATACATATTTCCAACCGCCAGAGTAGGTTACACAGCAGGCAAGTTCCTGAGACGGTATGCTAGCACCGCAAAAAAACCAACTGCTTCGATCATCTTCAAAGGCACAGTTTATGGTAGAACAGCACCTGTTATCGTACGATTTTCATCAAGAGGACCAAATTCAGTTGATCCAGATGTAATCAAACCAGATGTGACCGCACCGGGAGTGAACATATTGGCTGCCTGGCCACCAATACTCAGCCCAAGTGGACGTCAAGGCGATATGAGAAGTGTTTTGTTCAATATAAAGTCAGGCACTTCTATGTCATGTCCTCATGTTAGTGGCTTAGCTGCACTTCTCAAATCAGTCCATCGAGATTGGTCACCAGCCGCCATCAAATCAGCCTTGATGACGACAGCATATACTCTCAACAACGAAAAGTCTCCAATTGCTGATGTTGATTCTAGTAACTCCGCCGGACCCTTTGCCTATGGTTCAGGACATGTTGATCCAGAGAGAGCAGTTGATCCAGGACTAATCTACGATATAACCGTGGAGGACTATCTGAAATATTTATGCAACCTAAATTATACTTCTGCTGAGATAGCTTTATTTGCAGGGGAGAATTTCACTTGTCCTTCAAACGAAGCCATTCCTGGTGATAAGTTGAACTACCCTTCTTTTGCGGTCAACTTCAAAGTTGGTGTCCAAAATGGTAGTTTGGAATACGAGAGGAAGGTCACAAATTTAGGGACCCCTACAAGTTCTTATGCAGTGCAAGTGGAAGTCCCCAATGGAGTTTCAGTGATTACAAAGCCTAAGATTTTAAGTTTCAATCAGCTTGGCCAGAAACTAAGTTATAAGGTGACTATTGTTGGAAAATCAAAAACATCCTCCTACTCATCTTTTGGATCTTTGACTTGGATTTCTGAAAAATTCAACGTCAGAAGTCCTATTGCAGTAACTTGGCAATAACTCATCTCCATATCTTTTTTTTTTTTTTAGTAGCAAGTAATTGTTGAGAAGTGTTAAGATCAGTGAAACATTTGTGTGCTTTCAGTTAACATGAACAATAATATTTTGAGTGCTTCCATTAGTAAACTATGTTAATCTTTTAACACCCCACGATAATTTTCATACCACATGATATGATTTCAGTGATCCAGAAGTATACTAAAAAATTCATTAAAATCATCATACCTTTTATACTATTATTCTCTATCTTTAGGGTGGAGTGGTTTCTGACATCTTAGACATGGACCTTATATACCTTTTGTCATTATATGTTTAATCAAAACCAAAGGTGAAGAAGGAAGCTGAATTTGGCATCATTTCCAGCCAAGTGAACCCAGAGATATCTATGCTATTGCAGATCATCTTTGGCCGGTTTAGTGGATGAAAAATCTATTAAATTGTTAAATGCTCTGAACTGTTAATCCCACCAAGCAGCTTTGGTTGAAAAATGACTAAAGAACAAACTAGAAACTACAGGTCACTGGTGTCACAACATCAACAGATAGTGATCTCAAATTCCAGTTTTCACATTGCTATTATGCTTCTGTGGCCCACTCGCCAACACCAATTAGAGTACTTTTTGGAAGAGTTTTTTCTTACAAACGATAAGATTAGTTTATTAATTTGTGTGCATGTGTGCTCAAGTCTACTTTCACTTCACTCTCTCTATTGACTACTTGAAGTTGCAGTCTTTACAAGTGCCGTGCCTTAAAATATACTCAATCCCACCATTTATTTTTTTATCATGATCTTGTAACAGGTTGCATTTCTTTTTGCCAAAAGAAAAAAGAGAAAGAGCCACTCTGATCAGCAGCTGCACTCCACCAACCAACTAGCTTTCATGATTTTCTATCATGAAAATCTAATGTCAAACACTGATCATCATAATATATATATATATGAATGTCAACTTATTAGATATGCATTAAGAAGCGATAATGAATGTGTAAACTGCACAGATAATCACCATTAAACTTCTTGAATGTTCAATTTAAACCATGTTGCACAAGATTTACAGGTTATTAATCTAAACGTGACATTTTTAATTAGTTGGGTTCCACTGTTGAAGATATGTTGCCTGTCCCACTCCCCATGTCACACATCTCTGTGTCTCTAGCTAACAGAGGCACCAGAAAGCTCCATATATGCTTACCCTTTACGGAAACTTGAGACTAGGCGTGCACATTCGAAGAAAAAAGAAATAATGAACAATGCAAAGAGCTCAAGTTGTCCCCTCCTTTTGGCCTATATATAATAATCATGTTCAATATGTTAATTCCATGTGTTTCACTTCTACATTCTCTTATTTCTATTCAATAAGAGAGGTATAAACATTTCTCCATTTTTAGCTATTAGCAGTTTAATTCATGTTTGCTGTGGAATATTTACATTTTGGGTAGAAATTTTAACTGTTTGTGTTGTTTCTCTCTTTGTTTTTTCAGCCACCATGATGTTTTGGACATCTTTGTTGTTGCTAGTCGTCATAGCTACCGCATCAGTTGCTTTAATAGATGATCAGGCATATATAGTTCACATGGACAAGAACAAGGTTGCGGCAAATTACAGAGAATTTTATCAAGCATTGATCGATTCTGTCAACAATTTCTCATCCCAAGATGAAGATGAAGATCAAGAAACATCGTCTCCCCAGCTCCTTTATGTCTATGAAACTGCCATTTCAGGTTTTGCTGCAAAGCTCTCTATAAAACAACTTGAATTACTAAAACAAGTTGATGGTTTTCTCTCTGCCACTCCTGATGAATTGCTAAATCTGCACACAACACATTCCCAACAGTTTCTCAGCCTAGTAAATGGCAGAGGACTGTTGTCTGTTACAAACTTGGCTAAGGATGTGATAGTTGGAGTTATCGATACTGGAATCTCGCCAGAACACATCAGTTTCCAAGACACGGGCATGTCTCCGGTGCCTTCAAGATGGAAAGGCGTTTGTGAGGAAGGTACCAAGTTCTCACAATCAAATTGTAACAAAAAGCTCATTGGTGCAAGAGCCTTCTTCAAAGGCTATGAAACTGTCGCCGGAAGAATCAATGAAACAGTAGATTTTCGATCACCACGAGATGCACAAGGTCATGGTACACACACTGCATCAACTGCTGCTGGTAATCTTGTATCAAACGCCAGCTTTTTCGGTTTAGCAAAAGGCTCTGCAGAAGGGATGCGGTACACGTCGAGAATTGCTGCTTATAAAGCTTGCTGGTCACTAGGTTGTACCAGCACTGACATACTTGCTGCAATCGACAAAGCTGTCGCTGATGGGGTTGATGTGTTGTCACTCTCTCTAGGAGGCTCCTCGAGGCCTTATTACAGTGATCTCATAGCCATAGCCTCATTTGCCGCAACCCAAAATGGGGTTTTTGTTTCATGTTCAGCCGGCAATTCAGGCCCATCTAGTTCAACTGTGAGCAACACAGCGCCATGGATCATGACTGTGGCTGCTAGCTACACGGATCGAAGCTTCCCAGCAATTGTAAAGCTCGGCAATGGTCAAGTCTTTGAAGGGTCATCTTTATACTATGGCAAAGCAACAAAGCAACTTCAGGTTGTGTATGCGAAAACTGCAGGCAGCCGAGGAGCTGAATACTGTATGGAAGGGACACTCGATCAAATGCTAGTGAAAGGGAAGATTGTTGTTTGCCAAAGAGGAATCAATGGCCGAGCTAAAAAGGGAGAGATGGTGAAATTAGCAAAAGGAGCTGGAATGATAATAGTAAACAACAAAGGTGAAGGCGAAGAACTCTTTGCTGATCCTCACATATTGCCAGCAGCTGCATTAGGAGCATCAGCAGGTGAAACCATCAAAAAGTACATGAACTCAACGAAAAATCCAACAGCTTCCATCGTCTTCAAAGGGACAGTTTTTGGCAAAACTGCACCAGTCATGGCAGCATTTTCATCAAGAGGACCAAGTACAGTTGCACCGGATGTGATCAAACCAGACGTGACTGCGCCAGGAATGAACATACTAGCTGCCTGGACACCAATGAATAGCCCAACTATGCTGAAAAGTGACAAGAGAAGTGTTGTGTTCAATATAATTTCAGGCACTTCAATGTCTTGTCCTCATGTTAGTGGCCTAGCTGCGCTTCTCAAATCAGTTCATCAAGATTGGTCACCAGCCGCGATCAAATCAGCCTTAATGACAACAGCATATACTCTAGACAACAAAAAATCTCCAATTACTGATGTTGCTTCTATCAACTCTTTGTTAGCTACCCCATTTGCCTATGGTTCAGGCCATGTCGATCCAGAGACTGCTTCTGATCCGGGACTAATCTACGATATATCCACCAACGACTATCTGAACTATCTATGCAGCCTAAATTACAGCTCCACTGAAATGAATTTATTCTCAGGAGGGAATTTCACTTGTCCGAAGAAGAATGGTGACCTGAACTACCCTTCATTTGCAGTGAATTTCAAAGGTGATGGTCAAAACATCACCATGGAATATTATAGGACTGTGACGAATGTAGGGACCCCTACATGTTCTTATGCAGTACAAGTGGAGCAACCCAAAAGAGTGTTGGTGACAGTCAAGCCTAAGATTTTAAGTTTTACGAAACTTGGCCAGAAATTGAGTTATAAGGTGACTTTTGTTGGACTCGGAGGATCAACTAGAGCATCCTCCGATTCTTCTTTTGGATCTTTGACTTGGGTTTATGGGAAATATGTAGTCAGAAGCCCCATTGCAGCAATTTGGCAGTAGCTTTTCTGGGTTTGTTATAGTTTTCTGTTGGGGGGAGTTTTGAACTTTTGATGTAATAAAAAGCAATTAAAGACGTGGAATTGGATATTGTTTCACAAAATCTAGTAAAAAAAATAATGAAAAGTCTTTTGCTTTTTTATATTCTTTTTCGACCAATGCTGGGAATTCATTGTACTGCACTCCTAAATCATTGTAGCAGAATATTCTTTGCTTACTATTTTAGGTAACACAACGTACAAAATGAGGTTGGTTCGATGGTAAACTCCTCACACCTACATCATTAAAGTTGTGAATTCAAGTCTTCCCCCTCCCACAAAAAACCCTGATTTTATACAATATTATACTTAAAACAAAATAATAATAAATGGCTCATTTAGTCTCTCATTTTAATTGCATATTTGATATACAAGTGTTATATATAGAGTAGTTCTCTTATAAAGGAAGGATCCATTATTTTAATTTCAGTAAGGAAATCATGTCGATTGTTATGAATTTTGATCTGATTTTTTATTTTATTTTTTATTTTTTTATGATAAATTCAATAAAATCTACCGAATAAAAAAAATTTAAGAATTTTTCAAGCACTATAAAAATGTCAAGAATTTTTTGATACCTCACATATCACATGTGGTAGGATGAAAAATGTAGGATTTTATGTGGGATGTTTAGCATTATTGATAATTATTTATCCCGATTTTGTTAAATATGAAGGCATCCGAAAATTGATGAAATATAGGAAAATTCAAGAAAAATAGTTATAGTGCTTGAAAAAATCTCAAATTTTATTTATAGGTAGATTTCATTGAACATACAAAAATTCAAATCAAAATTCATAAAAATGGATATGATTTCATCAAAGTCATTACCGAAATTAAAATAAGAGATCTCTTATGAGAGAAACCCTCGTTATATATATATATAAAAAAAAAAAATTAATGATAGAAACAAAATAAAAATAAACAAGAAGGAAATATCATGTCAAAATCACATGCTCAAGTTTGGGTGAGGTTTTATGGTTTATGCTTGGAATACTGGCATCCAACTACAATCATGGAGATTGCACGAGTAGTTGGCATCCCTCTGTAACTAGATCAAGCTACAAGGGATCAAACATATGGGTTTTATGCCCGAGATTTTGTGAACATTGATTTAACTTCGAATCAACCATCATTTTTTAATGTGGACAGAGATGACCATAGAGGTTTCTCTGTCGATGTTATATATGAAAATCTTCCAAAGAGGTATACGAAGTGTAAAGCTTTTGGTCATGACTCTGCTAGATGCCGCAAAAAAAAAAGGAGATTAATTATAACAGAGGTCGATCGTGATTAAGAAATCCAAGGCAAACCTACCGGCCTACCAATGACCTCCATAATGGGCAGAGGAATGCAAAACAGTCCTAAAAAATCAGTAAACGATAGAGGAAGAGGAAATTGTGCAGATGCAAAATTTTAAAAATCTCATAATTAATGTGGAAGACAAAAATGACAGCATCCAATTATCTCCACATTTATTTAAATTAAATGTGATTGATACTCATGAAGTGAATCGGGAAACAACAGTCAATTTTGAAGTTGACAAATTTAGGTCTTAAGAAGTTGACCCAATCTATGAAGTGCAGTTTCTAGTTACAACCGGCACATCTAATAATGCACTTGCGGAAGATCAGGATCTAATTGAGAGTTTTTCTCCGATTCAAATTCAAGCAGCTGAACAATTTCCTAATCAAGATGTGGGGATTAATGTTAATATCTCCAATGATTTGAATACCATGTATTTAAATCTAGAAGATAATAATGAGAATCCTCAATGTTCTCTAGAGAATATTTCCATTAATAACAAAGTGATTATTGACAATACAAGATTTCAAACATCTAGAATTTTGATCAGCAAGTTTTGGATGAGGTTTCAAGAGATAAAAGAGGACATATTAATTTGGAGCATATATTAGAAGACCAAAATATTAATACTTCAAATTCTAATCATGGTCCAATAGATCCTGTGTTTGACAATATTTAGATTCCCGTGATGACCAAATCAAAAAGGAAAGTGAAGCCAACTTTTAAGATTTTATCTAGTTCTAAGTCTCAAATGAGTAAAAAAAAGTTTTACAACTTCACGCATTATCGTTAATTGGGGCTCACATAATGAAACATAAGTAAATGATTTTGCTGATCTTCTTAATTAAATTCATGTTTTTATATTTTTAAAACCTGCGTGCTTTTTTAGATTAACGTGTTCTAGAGCACATTTGCCTCTTTTTTTTTTTTTTTCTCTTTTTATTAATAAAAATGTTCTACAAAAAATGTCAAAATCAAATTGTCGACCAACCTTGTGGAATACCGTGGATTTTATTTAATTATCTGCTGACGTAATTACAACTTGCAAAACTCAATATTACGTGTTTAATTAAAATTTGAAAACCATACAAAAAAAACAAATACAGTATAAATACCACGCTGTATCTCTTAGCGGGAACAACCACCAATGAAGAAACTCCACGTGACATGAATAAGGTTTAACCGCCTTTATTTTCGTTGAAGATAGAAATTAAAAAATGAAAATCAAAGACATTTGCAGACTTAAAAATGGCTGTTGTACACGTTGTTGACGCGACTAAGATTATCTGGCAATCTTTTCTTCTTCGTTGAAGTCACCGAACACATTTGAATAGGCAAATATTTTCTGTTTCTCTGTCTGCAGAGAAAGTACATTGGTATTTCCGATCTTTGGATTTCCGGTTCTGTTTTATTTACATCAATTTCAATTCAAGATCGGAGTCGTGAATCAGAGATTGTGTTTTTTTGTTTAGTCTATTTGAAATCTTGATGTGTAATATTGAATCTATTTGATTGTTGTTGTTTGTATTAATGGACAATTACCCACATCAAAACCCATACCCGTATCCGTATCAGCCTCCTCCTCCGGGTTATGGACTACCACCACCACCACCCATTGCAGATCCATATAACCAACCACCACCACCACCTACATATCAATACCCATACAACCATCCACAACCTTATCCGCCTCCAGCGTCGGCGGTGGAGTCGCCTCCCTATTCACCATCAGCACCACCACCACCGCCACCACAAGCTTCTCATTCTCATTCCGGGTCATTTGATTATCACCACCACCACCACTAGCAGTACCCTCCACCTCATCATTCGGCACCCCTTTTGGGTCCATTGGATTATCATTATCGCCGACCAACACAAAACAATACCGGGCCAATTCCAAATCCCTATTCCCGCCCAACTTCTCCTCCGGTGGTATCTGTTTCTACGTCTCCGGAACCACCACTTCAAAAGCATGGTAGTTTTAGTATGATCCTTCACATTACTATTATTCGCAGCCTCCTGCAAGTAGTCAAGAATTGCAATCTCGAGTCAGTGGTTTGGCCAATCATCATAGTCATGATAGTATGAGCTCTATAGGAATTGGTTCGTCCCCGAATGTTAAGGACAATAACCCCTCTTACCCTTCTTTGTACCCGCCTGTGGATGATCTATTGAGAAATACGCATTTGTCGGATAATTATAACGATGAGAACAGTTTTAATCACTCTAGTGCCCCAGCATCGCCCCCAGCACCTTCAGTGCCACCATTTCAAGGTTCGAATTTGAGTAGTCATGCAGTTCTGACTCATCAAGGTTCGAATTTGAGTATTCAACTTCAACTCTGAATCATCAGGGCAATCAAAAGTGGGGTTTTTGTTTCAACTTCAGCTGGCAATTCAGGCCCCTTTAGTTCAACTCTGAGCAACAGCGCACCATGGATAATGAGTGTGGCTGCAAGCTACACTGATCGAACATTCCCAGCAGCATTAACTAAGCCAGTGCCGATATATTATCCGCTATACAGATTCTGTCTCGATGGTTCATTCAATGAAAAGGAAGTCAAAGGGAAGATTGTTGTGTGCCTTAAAGGTAATTTTAGCGCATACATACAGTCAGAGAATGTTAAAAAAGCAAAAGGTGTTGGAATGATACTTGTAAATCCCAAATCTGGTGGTGATGAGCTTTCTGTTCAACCTCACATATTTCCAACCGCCAGAGTAGGTTATACAGCAGGCAAGTTCGTGAGACGGTATGCTAGCACCGCCAAAAAACCAACTGCTTCGATCATCTTCAAAGGCACAGTTTATGGTAGAATAGCACCAGTTATCGCACGATTTTCATCAAGAGGACCAAATTCAGTTGATCCAGATGTAATCAAACCAGATGTGACCGCACCGGGAGTGAACATATTGGCTGCCTGGCCACCAATACTTAGCCCAAGTGGACGTCAAGGCGATACGAGAAGTGTTTTGTTCAATATAAAGTCAGGCACTTCTATGTCATGTCCTCATGTTAGTGGCTTAGCTGCACTTCTCAAATCAGTCCATCGAGATTGGTCACCAGCCGCCATCAAATCAGCCTTGATGACGACAGCATATACTCTCAACAACAAAAAGTCTCCAATTGCTGATGTCGATTCTAGTAACTCTGCCGGACCCTTTGCCTATGGTTCAGGACATGTTGATCCAGAGAGAGCAGTTGATCCAGGACTAATCTACGATATAGCCGTGGAGGACTATCTGAAATATTTATGCAACCTAAATTATACTTCTGCTGAGATAGCTTTATTTGGAGGGGAGAATTTCACTTGTCCTTCAAACGAAGCCATTCCTGGTGATAAGTTGAACTACCCTTCTTTTGCAGTCAACTTCAAAGTTGGTGTCCAAAATGGTAGTTTGGAATACGAGAGGAAGGTCACAAATTTAGGGACCCCTACAAGTTCTTATGCAGAGCAAGTGGAAGTCCCCAATGGAGTTTCAGTGATTATAAAGCCTAAGATTTTAAGTTTCAATAAGCTTGGCCAGAAATTAAGTTACAAGGTGACTATTGTTGGAAAATCAAAAACATCCTCCTACTCATCTTTTGGGTCTTTAACTTGGATTTCTAGGAAATTCAAAGTCAGAAATCCTATTGCAGTAACTTGGCAATAACCCATCTTCATATCTTTATTTTTTTTTTTTTAGTAACAAATAATTGTTGAGAAGTGCTAAGATCAGTGTAACATTTGTATGCTTTCAGTTAACATGAACAATAATATTTTGAGTGCTTCCATTAGTAAACTATGTTAATCTTTTAACACCCCACGATAATTTTCATATCACATGATATGATTTCAGTGAAGACATATACTAAAAAATTCATTAAAATCATCATACCTTTTATACTATTATTCTCTATCTTTAGGGTGGAGTGGTTTCTGGCATCTTAGACATGGACCTTACCTTTTGTCATTATATGTTTAATCAAAACCAAAGGTGAAGAAGGAAGCTGAATTTGGCAACATTTCCAGCCAAGTGAACCCAGAGACATCTATGCTATTGCAGATCATCTTTGGCCGGTTTAGTGGGTGAAAAATATATAAATTGTTCAATGCTCTGAACTGTTAATCCCACCAAGCAGCTTTGGTTGAAAAATCTATAAATTGTTCAATGCTCTGAACTGTTAATCCCACCAAGCAGCTTTGGTTGAAAAATGACTAAAGAACAAACTAGAAACTACAGGTCACTGGTGTCACAACATCAACAGATAGTGATCTCAAATTCCAGTTTTCACATTGCTATTATGCTTCTGTGGCCCACTCACCAACACCAATTAGAGTACTTTTTGGAAGAGTTTTTTCTTATAAACGATAAGATTAGTTTATTAATTTGAGTGCGTGTGCTCAATTCTACTTTCACTTCACTCTCTCTATTGACTACTTGAAGTAGCAGTCTTTACAAGTGCCATGCCTTAAAATAGACTCAATCCCACCATTTATTTTTTTATCATGATCTTGTAACAGGTTGCATTTCTTTTTGCCAAAAGAAAAACAGAAAGAGCCACTCTGATCAGCAGCTGCACTCCACCCACCAACTAGCTTTCATGATTTTCTATCATGAAAATCTAATGTCAAACACTGATCATCATAATATATATATGAATGTCAACTTATTAGATATGCATTAAGAAGCGATAATGACTGTGTAAACTGCTCAGATAATCACCATTAAACTTCTTGAACGTTCAATTTAAACCATGTTGTACATGATTTACAGGTTATTAATCTAATCGTGACATTTTTAATTAGTTGGGTTCCACTGTTGAAGATATGTTGCCTGTCCCACTCCCCATGTCACACATCTCTGTGTCTCTAGCTAACGGAGGTAACAGAAAGCTCCATATATGCTTACCCTTTATGGAAACTTGAGACTAGGCGTGCACATTCGAAGAAAAAAGAAATAATGAACAATGCAAAGAGCTCAAGTTGTCCCCTCCTTTTGGCCTATATATAATAATCATCTTCAATATGTTGATTCCATGTGTTTCACTTCTACATTCTCTTATTTCTATTTTGTTGAGACGATAAGAGAGGTATAAACATATCTCCATTTTTAACTATTAGCAGTTTAATTCATATTTGCTCTGGAATATTTACATTTTGGGTAGAAATTTTAACTGTTTGTGTTGTTTCTCTCTTTGTTTTTTCAGCCACCATGATGTTTTGGACATCTTTGTTGTTGCTAGTCGTCATGGCTACCGCATCAGTTGCTTTAATAGATGAACAGGCATATATAGTTCACATGGACAAGAACAAGGTTGCGGCAAATTACAGAGAATTTTATCAAGCATTGATCGATTCTGTCAACAATTTCTCATCCAAAGATGAAGATCAAGATCAAGAAACGTCGTCTCCCCAGCTCCTTTATGTCTATGAAACTGCCATTTCAGGTTTTGCTGCGAAGCTCTCTATAAAACAACTTGAATTACTAAAACAAGTTGATGGTTTTCTCTCTGCCACTCCTGATGAATTGCTAAATCTGCACACCACACATTCCTCACAGTTTCTCAGCCTAGTAAATGGCAGAGGACTGTTGTCTGCTACAAACTTGGCAAAGGATGTGATAGTTGGAGTTATTGATACTGGAATCTGGCCAGAACACATCAGTTTCCAAGACACGGGCATGTCTCCGGTGCCTTCAAAATGGAAAGGCGTTTGTGAGGAAGGCACCAAGTTCTCACAATCAAATTGTAACAAAAAGCTCATTGGTGCAAGAGCCTTCTTCAAAGGCTATGAAACTGTCGCCGGAAGAATCAATGAAACAGTAGATTTTCGATCACCACGAGATGCACAAGGTCATGGTACACACACTGCATCAACTGCTGCTGGTAATCTTGTATCAAACGCCAGCTTTTTCGGTTTAGCAAAAGGCTCTGCGGAAGGGATGCGGTACACGTCGAGAATTGCTGCTTATAAAGCTTGCTGGTCACTAGGTTGTACCAGCACTGACATACTTGCTGCAATCGACAAAGCTGTCGCTGATGGGGTTGATGTGTTGTCACTCTCTCTAGGAGGCTCCTCGAGGCCTTATTACAGTGATCTCATAGCCATAGCCTCATTTGCCGCAACCCAAAATGGGGTTTTTGTTTCATGTTCAGCCGGCAATTCAGGCCCATATAGTTCAACTGTGAGCAACACAGCGCCATGGATCATGACTGTGGCTGCTAGCTACACGGATCGAAGCTTCCCAGCAATTGTAAAGCTCGGCAATGGTCAAGTCTTTGAAGGGTCATCTTTATACTATGGCAAAGCAACAAAGCAGCTTCAGGTTGTGTATGCGAAAACTGCAGGCAGCCAAGGAGCTGAGTACTGTATGGAAGGGACGCTCGATCAAAAGCTAGTGAAAGGGAAGATTGTTGTTTGCCGAAGAGGAATCATTGGCCGAGCTGAAAAGGGAGAGATAGTGAAATTAGTAAAAGGAGCTGGAATGATAATAGTAAACGACAAAGATGAAGGCGAAGAACTCTTTGCTGATCCTCACATATTGCCAGCAGCTGCATTAGGAGCATCAGCAGGTGAAACCATCAAAAAGTACATGAACTCAACGAAAAAACCAACAGCTTCCATCGTCTTCAAAGGGACAGTTTTTGGCAAAACTGCACCAGTCATGGCAGCATTTTCATCAAGAGGACCTAGTGAAGTTGGACCGGATGTGATCAAACCAGACGTGACTGCGCCAGGAATGAACATACTAGCTGCCTGGACACCAATGAGTAGCCCAACTATGCTGAAAAGTGACAAGAGAAGTGTTGTGTTCAATATAGATTCAGGCACTTCAATGTCTTGTCCTCATGTTAGTGGCCTAGCTGCGCTTCTCAAATCAGTTCATCAAGATTGGTCACCAGCCGCGATCAAATCAGCCTTAATGACAACAGCATATACTCTAGACAACAAAAAATCTCCAATTACTGATGTTGCTTCTATCAACTCTTTGTTAGCTACCCCATTTGCCTATGGTTCAGGCCATGTCGATCCAGAGACTGCTTCTGATCCGGGACTAATCTACGATATATCCACCAACGACTATCTGAACTATCTATGCAGCCTAAATTACAGCTCCACTGAAATGAATTTATTCTCAGGAGGGAATTTCACTTGTCCGAAGAAGAATGGTGACCTGAACTACCCTTCATTTGCAGTGAATTTCAATGGTGATGGTCAAAACATCACCATGGAATATTATAGGACTGTGACGAATGTAGGGACCCCTACATGTTCTTATGCAGTACAAGTGGAGCAACCCAAAGGAGTGTTGGTGACAGTCAAGCCTAAGATTTTAAGTTTTACGAAACTTGGCCAGAAATTGAGTTATAAGGTGACTTTTGTTGGACTCGGAGGATCAACTAAAGCATCTTCCGATTCTTCTTTTGGATCTTTGACTTGGGTTTATGGGAAATATGTAGTCAGAAGCCCCATTGCAGCAATTTGGCAGTAGCTTTTCTGGGTTTGTTATAGTTTTCTGTTGGGGGGGAGTTTTGAACTTTTGATGTCATAAAAAGCAATTAAAGACATGTGGAATTGGATGTTGTTTCACAAAATCTAGTACAAAAAATAATGAAAATTCTTTTGCTTTTTTATATTCTTTTTCGACCAATGTTGGGAATTTATTGTACTGCACTCCTAAATCATTGTAACAGAATATTCTTTGCTTACTATTTTAGGTAACACAACGGACGAAATGAGGTTGTTTCGGTGGTAAATTCTACAGCATTAAAGTCATGGGTTCGATTCCTCCCCCTCCCACAAAAAAACCCTGATTTTATACAATGTTGTATTTAAAATAAAATAATAATAAATGGCTTATTTGGTCTGTCTCATTTTAATTGCATATTTGGTATACAAATGTTATACATAGAGTGGTTCTCTTATAAAGGATCCCTTATTTTAATTTCGGTAAGGAAATCATGTTGATTGCTATGAATTTCATTAAAGTCGTGGATTCGAATCCTCCCCCTCCCACAAAAAAACCATGATTTTATACAATATTGTACTTAAAATAAAATAATAATAAATAGCTCATTTGGTCTGTCTCATTTTAATTGCATATTTGGTTTATAAATATTATATGTAGAGTGGTTCTCTTATAAAAGATCTTTTATTTTAATTTCAGTAAGAAAATCATGTCGATTGCTATGAATTTTGATCTGATTTTTTTTTA
The DNA here is from genome assembly GCA_954870605.1 of Acer campestre. NCBI lineage: Eukaryota > Viridiplantae > Streptophyta > Magnoliopsida > Sapindales > Sapindaceae > Acer > Acer campestre. Next base: position 3,660,345 of record OX940802.1, read on the forward strand.
TTATTTTTTTTATGATAAGTTCAATGAAATCTACCAATCAAAAAAATTTAATAATTTTTCAGGTATTACAATTATTTATCCCGATTTTGTTAAATATAAAGGCATCCGAAAATTGACGAAATATAGGAAAATTCAAGAAAAATAGTTGTAGTGGTTGAAAAAAATCTCAAATTTCATTCATAGGTATATTTCATTGAACATATAAAAATTCATATCAAAATTCATAAAAATTGATATAATTTCATCAAAGTCCTTACCGAAATTAAAATAAGAGATATGTTATGAGAGAAACCCTCGTTTTATATATATATATATATATATAATATAATAATAATAATAATAATAATAACTTTAAAAAAAATGAGAAACACTTTGTACCACTATGGTCGCGGCACCCCGTAGTGAAAAACAAGAGAAAACACATGGATCCTATGTATTAATTATGCGGGTCCTAAATGTTTTCACTTGTTTTTCCACTACGGGACCACTACAGTGCTGCAACCTTGGCAGCCCTAAAAAAAAAAAATTAATGATAGAAACAAAATAAAAATAAACAAAAAGGAAATACAGTATCATGTCAAAATCAAATTGTCAACCAACCGTGTGAGATACTGTGGATTTTATTTAATTATCTGCTGACGTAATTACAACTTGCAAAACTCAATATTACGTGTTTAATTAAAATTTGAAAACCATACAAAAAAAACAAATACAGTATAAATACCACGCTGTATCTCTTAGCGGGAACAACCACCAATGAAGAAACTCCACGTGACATGAATAAGGTTTAACCGCCTTTATTTTCGTTGAAGATAGAAATTAAAAAATGAAAATCAAAGACATTTGCAGACCTAAAAATGGCTGTTGTACACGTTGTTGACGCGACTAAGATTATCTGGCAATCTTTTCTTCTTCGTTGAAGTCACCGAACACATTTGAATAGGTAAATATTTTCTGTTTCTCTGTCTGCAGAGAAAGTACATTGGTATTTCCGATCTTTGGATTTCCGGTTCTGTTTTATTTACATCAATTTCAATTCAAGATCGGAGTCGTGAATCAGAGATTGTGTTTTTTTGTTTAGGCAATTTGAAATCTTGATGTGTAATATTGAATCTATTTGATTGTTGTTGTTTGTATTAATGGACAATTACCCACATCAAAACCCATACCCGTATCCGTATCAGCCTCCTCCTCCGGGTTATGGACTACCACCACCACCACCCATTGCAGATCCATATAACCAACCACCACCACCACCTACATATCAATACCCATACAACCATCCACAACCTTATCCGCCTCCAGCGTCGGCGGTGGCGTCGTCTCCCTATTTACCATCAGCACCACCACCACCGCCACCACAAGGTTCTCATTCTCATTCCGGGCCACTTGATTATCACCACCACCACCGCCAGCAGTACCCTCCACCTCATCATTCGGCACCCCTTTCGGGTCCATTGGATTATCATTATCGCCCACCAACACAAACCAATACCGGGCCAATTCCATATCCCTATTCCCGCCCAACTTCTCCTCCGGTGGTATCTGTTTCTACGTCTCCGGAACCACCACTTCAAAAGCATGGTAGTTTTCATTATGATCCTTCACATTACTATTATTCGCAGCCTCCTGAAAGTAGTCAAGAATTGCAATCTCGAGTCAGTGGTTTGGCCAATCATCATAGTCATGATAGTATGAGCTCTATAGGAATTGGTTCGTCCCCGAATGTAAAGGACAATAATCCCTCTTACCCTTCTTTGTACCCGCCTGTGGATGATCTATTGAGAAATACGCATTTGTCGGATAATTATAACGATAAGAACAGTTTTAATCACTCTAGTGCCCCAGCATCGCCCCCATCACCTTCAGTGCCACCATTTCAAGGTTCGAATTTTAGTAGTCAAGCAGTTCTGAATCATCAGGGTTCGAATTTGAGTAGTCATGCAGTTCTGACTCATCAAGGTTCGAATTTGAGTATTCATGGAGGTCATTATAGGTATGCAAGTGACTCCTCGTTACCTTGCTGGGAAGGAGCTTCTGGTCATCCTGGTTTTTCCCATTCGAGCTCCTTCAATGACTCAGAACAAAGTCAGAATATGCAGATTGTCCCAGTGCAAAAAGGGTCCTTGAAGGTTTTGCTGTTACATGGAAATCTAGATGTTTGGGTCTATAGTGCAAAGAATCTTCCCAACATGGATATGTTTCACAGGACCTTGGGGGATATGTTTGGGAGATTAGCAGAGAACGTTGGCAGCAAAATTGAGGGGCCAATGGGTTCTAAGATTACTAGTGATCCATATGTAACAATTTCAGTAGCAAGTGCTGTAGTTGGGAGGACTTTTGTGATTAGCAATAGTGAAAATCCTGTTTGGCAGCAACATTTTTATGTTCCTGTTGCACACAATGCTGCAGAAGTGCATTTTCTTGTTAAAGACAGTGATGTTGTGGGCTCAGAATTGATTGGATCTGTTTCAATTCCGGTGGAACAAATTTATTCAGGGGCAAAAGTTGAAGGAACCTTTCCGGTCCTGAATAATGGCAGGAAACAATGTAAGCCTGGAGCTGTTTTGAGCATTTCAATTCAGTACACCCCGATGATGAATCTGAGTGTTTATCATCAAGGAGTTGGAGCAGGTCCTGATTATATTGGTGTTCCTGGCACATATTTTCCTCTTAGGAAGGGTGGTTCTGTGACTCTTTATCAAGATGCTCATGTTCCTAATGGGTCCCTCCCAAACTTAATGCTCGATCGTGGAATTCCTTATGTGCATGGGAAGTGTTGGTTTGACATTTTTGATGCAATACGTCAAGCACGACGTTTAATTTACATTACAGGGTGGTCAGTATGGCACAAAGTTAGGCTGGTTCGGGATGCTGGTCCTGCATTAGACTGCACCCTAGGGGAACTTCTGAGATCAAAGTCCCAGGAAGGAGTAAGAGTGCTGCTTCTTATTTGGGATGACCCTACTTCAAGGAGCATTTTGGGTTATAAAACAGTAAGTTATTTTTATCTGGTTTTCCATCTCATTTTTATATGGTAGCTTCAGGGACTATGGTCAGTATATGTGTTTGTACTTAACTCGTTATTTTTTTCCTAAATACCAGATTTATGTTCCTTACAGTTAGTTAAGGTTCAACGACTCCAAACATTTGTTAACACTTTGAACTTTGAATAATGAGTAATGCAAAGATAATAGCTGCAAATTTTATAAAACACATAAGGTGGAGACAACTCTGTTGCAATGTTTAACATGAAATGTCAGAAATTCTGGAAGTTTTTCTATATCACTTCCATTTTGTGTTTGTTGCGGGGTTGATGTGAGTGTGAGAAAGAATATTTGGACATACATTTAACTTTTCTGACAAGATTCAATCTATAATGCAGGTCTAGAATATTAGTTTTATATCCTATAGTAAAATTTGTCATAGCATCATTTTTTTTCTTATGTCAATCAGTGCTTGTACAGTTATGTTCATCTTATGTTCTATATTTTATTATTCTTGGCCCCTTGAATAAAGCTTGATTAGCTTTGTATACTAGATATTACATTCCACACATATTACTTGCCATTTATCAGCATGTAGATCTACATTGTATATAGTTTTATGGTAATCCCTTCTAAATTATCTAATGCAGGATGGAGTTATGGCAACCCATGATGAGGAAACCCGCCGATTTTTCAAACATTCTTCAGTGCAAGTTCTACTTTGTCCTCGTACAGCTGGAAAACGACATAGTTGGATCAAGCAAAAGGTTAATTGAAAATATCCATTTCTTTGTTATGCTTTTTTCCATTCTTAAGCCACACATGCTGCTGATATTATGACTTCATGACATGGCACTCACTGAATTTTCTTGTATTTAAAACTAGCATGTCATCCTCATTGAAATTGCTTATATTTATTTAAAAACTGACACAGAGAGAGGCAAAAGTTATTATCATTTTATCAATAAAATTATCAGCCGTGTAGCAGTACACTGATAATTCTTCTTCTTCTTCTTACCACAATGACGTTTGAAGATTGACTTCTCCATCATTTGAGGAAAACTTTGCGTAAACTTTTTTGACACTTTCTTCCATTCTGATATGTATATGAAACAAAACAAACCAGATTTATAATTGTTGTACTAGCAGTTATGTAATTGATTTGCTTTTGAAGAACCACTTGCTATTTACCCAATATCAATTTGGCATTTCAATTGCAAATTTTGTATTAAATTTCCTTCTTACCTTTTTCATCATCAGGAAGTTGGAACAATCTATACACACCATCAGAAATCAGTAATTGTAGATGCCGATGCGGGGAATAATTATAGGAAAATCATAGCTTTTGTTGGTGGCCTTGATTTATGTGATGGGCGATATGATACTCCAGATCACTCTGTATTTAGGACATTAGAAACAGTGCATAAGGATGATTATCACAATCCTACTTACACGGTAACTCTAAACCTCTATTTCCTTCTAGTTTGCAAACAATTTGAGTCCAATTAGTCCAATTTGCAAGTATGTAGAACACATACAGACAGTCATGTTTTCTATGTATTGATATCGGAATCAAGAACTGAACATCTGTGGTTTAGTGCACAGCTTCATGTTCAAGAAATTGGCATTGATAACTGATTGTTCTTCAAGTAAACAAATTACTATCAAGACATTATCTGTTTCTGTTACTAATTGTGCAGGGTAGTACTGCTGGTTGTCCAAGAGAACCATGGCATGACTTACACAGTAAAATTGATGGTCCTGCGGCCTATGATGTTTTAACCAACTTTGAGGAGCGCTGGTTAAAGGCTTCTAAACCACAAGGGATTAAAAAGTTGAAGAGGTCTTATGATGATGCTTTACTCAGGATAGACAGAATTTCAGACATTGTAAGCGCATCTGATGCTCCTTCCTTCAGTGAGAATGATCCTGAATCGTGGCATGTCCAGGTAATTTTATACTGACCATTCTCAGCTGTTAAAGGGTGTGGTGGGTTAAGTCTTTGGTTAAAATATTCTTTGCATGGTAAAATAGAAATGAAAATTTTTGCTCTTTTGTGTTTCATGGTGAACAAACTATTATATAATCTGGGTTTTTAAAGCAGATTTTTCGTTCAATTGATTCAAATTCTGTTAGAGGCTTCCCAAAGGATCCTATGGAAGCTACAAGCAAGGTAAGAAAAAGGATTGGTGATTGATTTTCTCTTTTGTGTAGTTTTTAATATTGACCTTTGTATTATATGCATGTGGAAGTTGATTGGCTACTCTGTTGAAACAGAATCTGATGTGTGGTAAGAACGTACTCATTGACATGAGCATACATACAGCATATGTGAAGGCCATTCGTTCTGCGCAGCACTACATTTATATAGAGAACCAGTATTTCATTGGGTCCTCGTATAATTGGGGTTCATATAAAGACTTAGGTGAGGATATTTATTTTTCACAAAGACATTGTCTTTACAACCATGTTTGAAGCATGATAATTAACTAAAAAAAATTCATACTCATGGTTATTTTTTGTTGCTTTGAAGATTTTATTTTACGCATTTTAACTTCCCTTGTTAAGTTAAAAGGCATGTTGGGTCTAATGAATAGACTATGATTGCTCTACATATAAGTTGGGGTCTAGCAATGCCAACTTATCATAAGAAAAATAAAGCATCTAGAGATTTAGACAGGCTTTGATGTTTGAAAAGCAAAGAAATAATTCTCTAAAGGAGACAACATCTGAATAACGTCATAAATTATTTCTATGATAAATTTGCTGTTATCTATACTGAAACCATAGGACCCAAAAAATACCAACTCCTATCTATACTAAAACCATAGAACCCGAAAAATACTGCAATTACCAAATATACAGTAACTAGAAGAAACAAACAGAAAAAGAATCCAACTTTTGAAGTAAAGTCACTGCCAGGAACATATAGTTCTTGAAATAGCTAAAACACAGAACTTGGATGCCTAAATAATGGAATTTGATTGAAAAGTAACATGCATAATGATATACCTATGAGTTCTGTACATTTATTTTAAACTATAATATTTTTGTGTTGTGCAAAGGAAGTTGATCCATAAGTCACAAATCTTAACATATCTTAATGAAGTTAGGAACCAACCTTCAATAATGATTAAGCAGAAGTATAGTTCGGAGTTATTTGTGTCTAATTCACTGTGATTCTATTCAACCTAGATTAAACTAGATGCATATGTTAGAAGTTTTTAGTTTAGCAGTGCATGTTTTCTGATGAATGACCTAGGCTGATCCGGGGTTGTCAATTGAAAAGTTGGTTTGCTTGATAAAACGTCATAATGTATGTTCTGTCTGCCTTTCTTACCCTTTTCTAGCATCTTTACCTCCATTCTTTTGTCTAGTAAAAAAAACTTGGAAGATCTTAGTTTCAAATGGCACTAATTTTTGATTCAGAAGAAATAGAAATGAAAGGAAAATGGTACAGTTGGGAAGAAGAGGTTCAATGTATTTTATTTTATTTTAACTTAACAAACGGGAATAACATATAGTTCAATCCTTTGCTTTGAGAAATGTTACATATAGTTTTGACAATCCATTGTACTTTGTGTGATGTTGTTTTACTGCAATGCTTCCTGGAAAGGCATATAACAATAAGGGAAATGTTTTTTCAGTCTCAATTTGATTACTCATTATTTGTGCTTTTCACTGCATGCAAAATTATAGCATTACTTTCTCTTTTCAGGTGCTAATAATTTGATCCCAATGGAAATTGCTCTGAAGATTGCTGAGAAAATCAGAGCAAATGAGAGGTTTGCTGCATATATTGTTATTCCGATGTGGCCGGAAGGTGTTCCAACGGGTGCTGCAACACAAAGGATTTTATTCTGGCAGGTTTGTTCCAGGCTACTTCCAGCTATAAACTTGGCAATTGAAACCTATGTTCAGAGAAATTTATTTTCTATAAGAGAAATGTTGATCAGGTGAAACTGATGTGTAGCACTGCATGTGGTTTTCAGACAAACTTTTTTTCGACAGTGCTCTTCTGAGAATTCTTTTCTCTATTCAAAACACACGCAAACTTCAAATTTTGCAGCAGTTATCAGAGTGGAACATTATGTAGGAATTTTTAATAAATAAGTTTTCTAGAAAGTCTTTCCCTTCATTTTGTGTCTTATCACATACTATTTATTATAAAACATTTGATATATGTGTGTGTTTTGCCAAGATTATCATAAGTTATAATTAGTCAATAGCCTTTTATTGGATCTGTTAAAGTGCAATGTCCTTATTTATTAACTATTATTTTCCTCTTATAATATTTTCTTGCCAAAGGTGCAACATCCGGATGAAATAAGTTGAATTTAATCATTCAAAAGGCCTATATCTGTCCATTGAAAACCTGAAAAATGGCCCCATCAATTGCATTTTATACTATTATGAACTGGCTGAGCACCACAGGCTTTTAATTTGGAATTTATCATTGATTGCTGCAGAAACAAACTATGCAAATGATGTATGAGACCATTTATAAGGCCTTGGTGGAGGTTGGACTAGAGGATGCATTCTCGCCGCAAGACTATTTGAACTTCTTTTGTCTTGGCAACCGTGAAGTCGTGGATAGGAGGGAGGGTTCATCTACTGGACCTCCTTTTCCTGCAAACACTCCACAGGTATCTATCCATTATCTTTTTTCTTTAGCCAGTGATTTGGGCATAACCTCTGATGTGGAGGAGAACTATCCCATTGCAAGAAGAGGTCCTTTGCATTCTATATTGATGTGAAAATTTTGCGCCATCCTTGAAAATATATTTTATAGATGGGAACTGTTTATCAACTGTCGAGGTTGCCTAATGGTGCTGATTTAAATCTGTAATCTCTATGAGTAGACTTGAGTGAGGAATCTTGTTAACTTCTCCGTTTATAATGTAGCTCCATTTTTTTTGTGTGCGCTCCTCTTCTGGAATATAGGTATATAAATTTTCTTTGTTTTGGCTTTCTACAGGCACTTAGTCAGAAGAGCCGAAGATTCATGATTTATGTTCATTCAAAAGGAATGATTATTGATGATGAATATGTAATACTGGGGTCTGCAAACATCAATCAGCGCTCCATGGAGGGCACAAGAGACACAGAGATTGCAATGGGTGCCTACCAACCTCAACATACATGGGCCTGGAAACAATCTAATCCATACGGACAGGTAATCTTTTATTAGATAATAATTTGTCACTGAGCTATTGTTATTGAATTAGGTAGCCATTTAATTGTGGAAATGAATTCATTTATGCTTTTGTTTCCCATAGTATCTCGATACAAAAGTCAAAATCTCACTATCAATGAGTGGCTTACCAGAAAGAGCAAGATAAATAATTAGAAAGAGATATTGAAATAGTGATGCAGAGTCCTTAATATTTTTGAAATAACAAAATGATGATCCTGATAAAAAGAAATGCAAGGAAAAGTTAAACTCATTCTCAATGCCGTCAAAACACTATAGAACTCAGGACATGCTCTGTTCCCCGAACTACTATTCTCAATTTATCGGTTCATTTAGATTTTTAGAAATTACTATGATTTCATTTTAATTCTATGTATAATATTTTTTTTACTGCAATACAATATCAGAAGGTTAAGTACTAGAAAATTTATTTATACACGATTCCAATTTTAAGCCTTCTTGAGCAATGAAAAGCTTTGTGGGAATTACTTACTGCTGTATTCTAAGCTTAAAGACATATCTTTTCATATATTTTTTTCCCTGTTATTATAGGAGTTAATGATAAATTCTTATGATTGGAGTTGTAGTAACAAGAAATGTTTTTGCGTAAGAGTACTGCTAAACTTGATACTGGAAAAGGAAAAATGAAACGTCCTGTTTGATTTAAAATGTGTAATATGCAATTTTTGTTTTGTTTTGTTTTTTTCCTGTAGATCTATGGATATAGAATGTCGCTATGGGCGGAGCATCTTGGACAAATAGAAGACAGTTTTAGTGCGCCAGAGAGCCTTGAATGTGTAAGAAGGGTAAAAACATTGGGTGAATTGAACTGGAAGCAGTTTGCAGCTGAAGATGTAACAGAAATGAGGGGTCACCTTCTAAAGTACCCAGTAGAAATTGATCGAAAAGGCAAAGTTAGGTCACTGCCAGGATACGAAACATTCCCAGATGTGGGAGGAAATATAGTCGGGTCGTTTTTCGCCATTCAGGAGAATCTGACCATCTGAACAGTTCATAAAAAACTTTCAATGTTACAAGGTAAATAGCTGAGAAGATACAATTTTGAATTCTGTCACAATGCCCATGTTGATGTATAGCTCCTGTCTTGAGTGGGCATTAAATAGTTTAATAAACTGTTGATTTGTAAATTATTATATTTTTTTTATATATTTTTTTTGTTTTGCCTCAACATAAGTCAGATAATCAGTCATGTACTTTTCAAGTCACGAATTCTTATAAAGTGTTTGTAACTTTGTACCCCAAATTTCCAATACAGATTCAAGATAAAAGGTTTGTTTCTTTCTCTTTGCATATTTGGTTAAGCATAAATGGGGTTTCAAGTTTCACCATATAACATCGTGTAATCTTTGATTTCGGTAGATATCGATTCCCGATAAATCTCTGATCCGATCTCGGTGTTAGTTTTAAAAAATTAACAAAACAAAATTCTTAAAGTGTTGTGAGTTTGATGTTTAACAATGCAGTATCACCAAAACAATTGATAAAAAAATGTTAGTGACGGATCCTTTTAGCATATAAAAAGTGACGACTCGATAGGGCCCATTATTTATTCTAATTTCTGGCCGACTAAATGTGGACCCCATCTCCCACAACCAATTGGGCTCACCTAATTAACGGGCCATTAGGTACATGGGCCCACTAGGCGTCACAATATGTTATCATCTTCACGATAACATGGTATCTTCCATCTCGTCCGTCCATTATCATCCTATAAGATGCACATCCGCTCTTAGTTCCGTGATTATGCCCCTCTCCCTTAGTATTAGTAATAGAGAACTTTCGTTACGATAGAAGTTATCCGAATCGTACTAGTAATGTTCATCTCGACGGATTTTGATAAACCCGGACCAGTATCGGGGTGTTGATATATAAAAAATAAAAAATAAACTTTATAATAAGATATTACCAGGGGCAGGGACGTCAAATGGTAATATTAATATAAAAACAAAAGGCAATGGTCCATGATAATGCTATTGGGTCCATTGGTTTCAGCAGATAGGTTTTGGTGGTGGTGAGAGTCGGGTCCACATTCCACAAGATGGCCCAAAATAACCACATGGTTCACAGAGAATTTCACGCGCCACAGTGGTACGTGACTGTTTTTCGCCGATTAAATATAAGAGTACAATTAAAGGTACGTTTACTTTGTACGAATATTTTCTTTTAATTATTCTTTCTTTTTTTGGAACTACATTTTAAAAAGGCAAAAAAAAAAAAAAAAAAAAAAAGCTAGTTTATAAAAAAAAAAAAAAAAAAAAATCTACATCAAAACTTTGTAGCTCTTCAATTTATCTAAACAAAAAAAAAATGCTAGTAAATTAGTAATTCACATAGGATTTTTTTTAAAAAAATAAAAATAAAAAAAATAAAATCACGAGTGTTTGTAAAATCAACGGCTAAAACGGTGAAGCAAACGCATCGACGTAGGGGCAGCAATTTGCAGGCCAGGGAAGTGGGACCGAGTAAGCAAAACCCGAACATACTTTTTATCGCATCACATTCATACCATACCACGCCCAAGCTTCAACATACACCGTACACGTGGACCACCACAATGTTAATCAATCCAGACTGTCTTACAAGATCTTGACCCACTTATTTTTATTTTTATTTTGTTGTTGTTGATGGAACGTAGACCATAAACAAGAGAGGGACATTTTATCTTCTACACTGTCCCTACGTGTCACCAATTAGAGTGTACCCCACTAGGCCACCACAATACTGTTCTATCCACCGTTGACCTTTCTTAGATATTCTTCTTAGACGGTGTGATGATCGATGCATGATCAGATCAAGTGACCAAACAAAATGGTTGAAAATTAGAAAATGTTCACGATTTATTACCACCAAAATGAGAAAAACTTTATGTTATGTGTTAGTCAAAGACTCACAGCATTGAAACTGAATTGCAATTACACGGTTCTAGGTTTTTCTATATTTAAGATTGTCAAGCCAGGTGGCAGCCCAGGAATGGTTGAGAAATTGATTTGAGACAACCAAATTCCAATTGTCCTGATAATTTTGTTATCTCCAAGTTGTTTAACCCGGTGAAACTTTTTGGTCTTTTTTACTTAAATTGGATCATAACATGTTAAGAATCTTACATTGACTAAGTATGAGATTAGTTAATACTATATAATTCATTGTGCACTCTCTTCTTATAAACCGATTTTTAAGGATGAGTTCAATTCGACAGCCATATTCCGATCGTGGACACAAGTTGTAAAGCCAACACCGAGTTCCGCAATCTAGTTTCGACTAAATCCATAGTACCTCTCAAACCGTCCGAGAAGGAGATCAATCCTTTCGCCCAAGCTGAGATTGCTCACAGCCACCATAATACCATATCACTCCCATTGGAACCACCATTCTCAACCCCAATTTTGAGCGATACCATCGACACCTCAAGCTTTCATTTCCAAAAGTTAGAGGAGATGGCCCCATTGGTTGGATCTATAAGGCAAAACAATACCTCGACTTCAAAAATATCACTTTTGAGCAACAGGTGCAACTAGCTTCCCTTCACATGGAAGGTATCGCTTAACAATGGCATCGGTGGATGGCTAAGTTCAAAGAACCCTTAACTTAGGAGGAGTTTACCAAAGCCGTGCTACAACATTTCGAGCTGAAAGATAATGAAGACCTATCTAAAGCTCTGACGTGACTCAAACAAGTATCTACCAAGAGACTTTCGAAAAACTCTCACATTGCGTTGACGGTTTACTTGAGAACTATTTGGTTGGTTGTTTTATTGCAGATCCCAAGAACAAGATTCACTTGGATGTCAAGATCAAGCAGCCGCATGCCTTAGTCGACACTATTGGTGTGGTTCGGCTGATTGAGTAATCTTTTACATAAAAAAGTGAGCATCTCATTTAGGAATGTGCATTTCCCCATGAGGCCCTATCCCCCACAGGCCCCCATAGGGTTTTGACTTTTGAGGGCAAAATTTGCCCCCAAATGGAGTTTGGGGGTGGGGGTGGGGGCAAACTTTGCCCCCAAACATATTTTGGGGGAGGTGGTGGGGGTACCTCCCCCCAAACCCAAAACTCCATAGGACCCCCCAAAATAATATATATATATATTATTTTTATTTATATATAAAAAAAATTAACAGTTAAAAAAAATTATAAATTATAATATTAAATTATTAAAATTAAATGTTATGGTTGTTCATTTATAAGGTGTAATTAACCCCCCAAAATATAATATATATATATATGTATGTATGTATTATGCAATTATTTTGTATTGTATTTTGGATTTTATATTGTATTTTTATTATGTTTTTATTACTTTTCGGATTGAAAATTTGAAATTTAGAATTGAAAAGGAAATGAAATGGGGGAAATGGGTTTTGGGGGTAGGGGTTGGGTAACCTCCCCCCAAAACATCCCCCCCACTGGTCCCCCCAAATGGATTTTTTTTTGGGGGGGGGTGGGTTTGAGGAATGGGGGTGGGGGTGGGGGTACCCTCCCCAGCCCCATTGGGCCCCCACGCCCATCCCTAATCTCATTCCATTCTCAAGTGACTTTGATGAAGCCGAGAACAACACCAAATAATGCGGTAGGCGTGTTAGATCCTCCATTACTAATCAAAAAGAGGGCCGAAGTTCTAACAACCCTCATGTTTCCTTTAGGCGAATTACCAACCAAGAGGCTTGTGTTATTATTGTAACAAGAAGTTTGTTTTAGGACATCAGTGTAGTCAACCGCAACTCTTCGTGATTAAAGATTATCCAAACCCAGGCCAACTGTCCACATATTTTATTTTAGCATACAAGGATATTCCGAATGGGGAGGAATCATATGTGCATGGCCTATGTGCTTGGTCAAGCCAGAGTAATGGTTAGGTTCGAAAAATAACTTGGTCCAAATAGAGGTTATGATTAAATAAGTTAATGGTCTTTGTTTTTGTTGTTCACAGCCATCGTGCAGAGATGCTGCACCAGTTAGTTCCACTTTCCCATTTACATGGTTCCACTTTCCCATTTGAATTGTTCCTATTTTTAAGTAATATGATTCTATATTTTGTGATGTAAGGCTGTAAGTAGCTATATATTTATAACAAACATTTCCTCCGTTCTCTTATTCTATACTCTTCTTTCTTGAAATTTATTGATACATATCAAGTGGTATCAGAGCCAGCACCATACAAAATAATGAGTTCATCGCGGACGAGGCGACCTGAGAATGGCTACTACCGAAGAGAGCAGGATCCGTGATGTCACCCAGTTGGAAAAGATGGGCCGCCGTGGACAACGGCTACAAGAACGTGGTGGAAGGTTAGGATTCCACGCTGACTAAATATGTGATTAGTCAATGGAATATAAACTCGCTGGACACCCTCTCCTTACAAGCCAATTTTTAAGAATGGGTTCTACCCGATGGGATGGGTTCGTATCATAATGTCAATTCTCCTATCATACGCAATAAAATACACAAGTGAGACAAACGTTTGACACACGTAACAATCATGTCGCGTCTATGTTTTTGTGTTCTCATGTTTAATTTACATTTCACAGTTTCCCCTTGCCGGTTGCCAAATTGCCATAAACGCGAATGTTATTTAATTTTATTTTTTTTTCTTTGCATACTATTACTGTCAGAAACTTAACGGCAATTAAAGAAAGATGATTTGAAGTTTGAACCTATCTTACTTGCATATCTCCACAATCTTGTTAGAGACCCCACCAGATTTATCAATAGCAACCGTGGGCGGTGGTGGTGGAGGAGGTTTGAAGTGGGCTCCACCACCATACTCTAATTTTATATTCCATATATATAATTATATATGTGTGAATGTGTGATAATATACTTTGAATGAGAGGTACGAAATTAACTTAGCTTGACTAAGAATTAATTGGTCAAAGAGAAACACTAACATGCTACGCGCTACACTTTAATTATTTGTGTACAAAAATCAGAAGCAAATTGAAAATAAAAAAGGGCCGCATCTGATGCCATATCGTCCTCATCGTTGTGATCGTTATCGCTATTTATCTTATGTTGTTGAAACTTGAAAGCAACTACAACATTGTGGGCCAACCGGTAGAGGAACCCACGTGTCAAACAATAAAGTTACCCCACCAACAATAACAGCTAAGCCGTGGACACGTGTTTGCTCACGGCTTTTAGCCCCACTTTTCATCTCGATCGGACCACCCAAAAACCAAACCCCATTAGGGACCACCACGCGGCCGCCTTGGAAACAATGTCAAAACGGTACCGTAGGGCCACAGGGCCCCACATCTTTCTCCACTCTTGGGGCCCGCGTCCAGCATCACATGACACAGCGATGAGGTGGCCCCACTAATCTTTTTTACTGAGAAATTTTAAAAAAATTAAATTAAAAATTAAAAAAAGTTTTAATATACTCGTTTGCACGGTCCACGGAGCATCCCCAGTTGCTTTTTAGTTGAGTGTTGACTCACCATATATATGGACCCCACTTCCGCCTAAAACGTCCCTACATTACACGTGCACGCCTTTTAAACTTCCATCACGTGAGCACGTGCGCTCTCCCCACTCACCAATTCCAGAGAGAGAGAGAGAAGAAACAATAGACAATCTCGGTCGTTAATGGCGGATACACTTGTGTTTCCGTGTTTTTTTTTTCAATGCTTTGTAGAACGAGTCATGAACTGAAGCTCTTGTTTATCGTAAATCTCCAAAGAAAAATCTCTGAGCATCTGCGTCGTCCCAGAATTATTACTTGTAGTAGCAGAACCTGAACTTGGCGCCATAACCGATACTGCTTTAGCTGGTTTTGAAGCCGAAACTGAAGAACCTAAATTTGTCGTCGTCGTCGTCGTCGCGCTACTTTGAATTTGGACAGGCGTGACGATATTAGCTGCGTGTTGCATGGAAGACACGAAAGACGATATGGGTCTGGCCGATATGTTAATAAGTGGCGTCGCGGTTGCCGGAAAAGTGAAAATGTGAGGTTGATTAGAAGGTCTACCAATGGACGCCGCCATAGGTTGTGGGACCATGAAGAACGCACCAGGAACGACGGCGTTTGATGGTATGGCCCACATGGGTATCATCCCTTGTGGCAATTGCGTCACCTGCGCCACTTGCGCAGCCGCCATCGCCGCTGCTGCTACTTGTTGTTGTTGTTGTTGTTGTTGCTGCATCATAGTAGTAGCAGAGGTTATAGGTGCCAAGCCAGCTGATACCGATACGGTGTCGTTTACGTCCACATACTCACTATTCGCGGGTCGTTTGCGCTTCTTTTTAACGGCCAGGTCACCGGGTTCAGAGGTTGCGTTACTTGTCGTTGGGATTTTGAGGGTCCCATTCACTGACATAGCGATGGCGGGAACGGTTCCGGTTCCGGTTGCCGCGATAATCGCCGGCTCCGCATGTTCAAGCAACCACCTGATGGTCTCGCCGTCGGATTTATGACCAAGCTCCCGGGTCAACTGAAATATCCGGGCAGCACACGTGGCCGGCATTCGGATCCTCCTCCCTCGGCCTTCCACCTTCGTGTGCCGGTCCTTCGTTGACGTCCTCCGCGGCGCAGGAGGCGCCGCGTTAAGCGGCATGGGTATCCCCGCCGGCACGTGGACTCCCACCGGCATCATGCTTAATGCCGCCGGAGACTTATCCTCCTCCTCTCCTTCCATGTCCGGCTCTTCCTTGGGCGCGAGCGGTGGTGGTGGAGTTGGTGGTGGGTTTGTGGGGTCCACTGTGGTTAGGTGCATGTTAATTGGCTCCCCGTTTCCTGCACCGTTGATTCGCAAACCAACGGCTCTCGCGTGTTCGTCCTCATCAACTTCTTGTTTACGAACGGTTGCCATCTGTGTGAACAAAAACGAGATTTTTGTGATTTGTATACAAGAGTACAGACGAAGAAAATCTACATGAAAAGCTCACTAACACGTTCAAAATGAAAGATAAAGCTGTCATATATATATATATATATAGGAGAAAGTGTTTAGTGTTTTATTTTATTGATGGATTAGATCAAATATTTTATTGATGGGTTGGGGGCAAATCCAACGGTTTATCTGCTTGCCCAACACACACTAGTAGTAATGATGGACCCACGGGATGATGACATGTGGTGAGTCCTCCACTCCACGGGATTATATCTGTTTTTGTGGGGTCAATCAAATAGCTAGTGAACGGTGGGTGATGCCTCCAATGAGCCAAATTTTTTTCAATTTTTAGGTTTTCTGTACGTGTTGTGTGGATTTACCATTTTAACCTTCCAAGTTACATGGACCAAGATTAAAGACGACGAAAAGGAGACGTTAACTATTCTAATTCATGAAGACGACGACGACGACTCCGACTCCTCTTTCTTTTTTTTCTTTTTTTTAAGTTATTTTCAAGTTCTAATTTCAACAAACGAATGCATCTTTTTGTTAGTTATTATAACCTCCTATCCAACGATAAAAAAGTGAAGAATTGTAATGGTATTGAAGTTATAAATTTTGTAAACCAGTAAAAAGATATATATATATATATATAAGAAAAGGCGGTGTGTGAAAACCATTTAAGAATTTACATGATGTGAAAATGGAGAAATAAACAAGGTTTTTGAACAACTGCAGCGGGGGATACCAAGTCAGCCTAATAATGATGAAGACAAACCACATTTCAAGTCAAGCCCAAATTGGACTCTCAAGTAATACATCGGCAACTTAGGTTTTTTCCATTGTTTGTGCTAATTATTAGTTCAACCATTAACAACAATGGCATGGGCCAAGCTGATGCCAAGTTTCTAGTTTCGGATATCCACCTACCAGGGACTGAGGGAGAGCGGGGCTGGTGGCCGGGGGCTATGGCCCCCGGCCCTCAAAAAGTTTATAAAGTCTATTTATAAAATTTCTAATACTATTATCGAGTTCTAAGTTTTTTTCACTTTGACCACTAAGCCCTTCAAACTTGAATTTCTAGCTTCACTCCTATCAACCACCGACTATTTAAATATGTAAAAATCTTGAATGCAGCGAGATGAATCATGAAATCATGGACAATATTCTCTCCTACCTAACGAAATGAATACTCTCCTACTTGGTAAATAGAAAGAAAAAAATATTCTAAGAATAAATACATTGAATTCTTTTGAAATGAAATCGAATTCAATGGGCATGGGCATGGGTGTATTTAATAAATTGAATAAGGTGAGGGAAATTGAAGTGGCCTAATTATTGTTATTATTAATATTATGAAATAGTTGTATTGATGGTGGGGTTTACCTATTCGTGGCCCCAAACGGCATCACTTTGGTAACAGTTAATACTGTTAGGTTTCGTTTTAGAGCCGCAGAACATGAACGTAGTCGTCATTTACATTACTGTCTGATTTTGGTCACCTTAACTTTTACTATGGGACCCCACTGGATCAAAATCTGCTGATCGGTGACGTGGATCGCACACGACCGAGCGGGTGGGCTTGGTTCATTTTGTGGGGACTGGGAACCATGATAATATGATATGATCCAACGGTTATCGATTGTTCAAGAATTTCGACCGACAGATTAGACATCGACCATTGTGTAGATATTTCGTTGACTTGGGAAATGTTGAACTGGTCAAGAAGGAAGTAGAAAGTCAAGAGCAATAATCACATGCTGTCAAGCGCACCAGTTACACGAAGGTGTGAATGCGAGGCAGACGGTTGATGATGAAATCGTTACTGAAATCAGCGTGGGATTAGATGTGTCTAAACCTAACCAATGTTTAACATAATTTAATTTTAAAAATAATGGAACTAAATGTTATATAGTCGAGGTTAAATTCGATATGGTTCGAGTCTATCTCCAAATATATTTTGAAAAAAAAAAAAAAAAAAAAGGTTAAATTCAATATGGTTCATTAATTTAGAAAAAATAAAAAATAAATATTAATGAATATGCTATGATGATAAAGGGAATAACATTTATTTGTAATCTGAAAATACTTTCTGAAAATTATGATAAAATTTAAGTTTTTATCAAACAAAAATCAAAGAATAGAATAACATTAAAAAAATAATAATAAATAAATAAATAAATTCTATATATAAAATCCATTAAATCTGAAATCTGAAATTGTATTTCATTCGTGTACCAAACGTAGGCACCCACCAACTTGTTGTGTACGGCTATAACTGGTGGGACCCAATCCAATCTGTCAATTTGATGGCTCCACAATTGATCTGACCTTATAATGGACCCTACCACGTAGGATTTTGATTCTTCAAAAGAGTGGGACCAATCACTCTCCTCAACGGCCCACCCCCACCCGATCTGTGCAATGGGTGGTGGACCACCCAATGTTATGGTGGATCCCCACCATATTCACTGGTCTCGTGAAGGAGCACGGTGGCGTGGACCCCTTTATCACCCAACTCCATGGCCTTTTCTTTTGGGTGGAGTGGGGACCCACCACCAAAAGGTAGGCCACAATAAGGTGGGGTTGGGTGGCTTGTGGGCTGCAGACCCACTTGCCCGAAAGCAAAGTGGTCCCCTGTTCAAGCTTAAATGGATAGGGACCCTTTATATTTTTAGGATGGACCCCACCCACCACTCACTAATGGCGTTTTGACACGCCAACTCTTTTTATTTATATCGTTTTTGGTTGGGTCGAGGGTCTTCCAGTGGACCTCTTTTAAAGAATTGGACCATTTCTTTTATGCCCCCATACAACTTTCATCAGATGGGTTAACGCCCAACGTTTCTTCCATGCGGTTTCGCTGATAGGGTTCCGACTGAAAATATTTTTGCTCACCCCCCTTTAAGGGAAGTAACCATTACCCCCCTCTTAAATGAATGACATGTGTCAGATGAGTAAATTTTTAAACAATTTTACCCCTCCATAGACACATGTCATGTGTATAGGAGAGGGGTAATGCTTACCCCCCTTGAAAGGGGGTGAGCAAAAATAAACTCGTTCCGACTTGAGTTCACATTAATGTTAATACGCTATAGTCGGTTGAGTATCCGGATTCTGGATGAGTTTGCGATAATGTTAATACGCTACCATCGAGCACAGAGGCAAACCAGCTTCTCTAATTTCATGGGACTGGAAGCCATGAATAGAAATCTTTTAAATTATATGTAAATAACAAAAAATATAGGGTAAAAATATATATATATTTTTTAAATGTAACTATAATTTTTTTAAAGAGGAGTGTTAGAATCACTCTCTCAACTCACTCTCTCTTTATAATGTGACATATGGACAATATTTACTTCTCTATATCAAATTTGAAACCATTATAACTTCCTAAATGACCCATTTATTTTTTATTTTTTTTTTTACCAAATTTCAATTTAATATTGTATCAAGTTTTGTTTTTTTTTCTACGGTTCCTAAATTATCAATCCGGATTAACCATTGAATTTATTTATTTTTATTTTTTTTGAATTTCACTCCAACTCATCTTTTTTAAGCATAAATTGTCTTCCACAATTGTTACATGTAAATTTTTTTAATAGCTTTTTTTTTTTTAATAATTTAATTGTGTTGTATTAAATTTCTATATTGAATTTTTTTTCCCTTATATCACTGTGTATAATTATATGAAGAACTAAATGTTTTTGTTATTTTCTTTAAAAAAAAATAACTTTGTTATTATTATATATTTCTTTTCATAAAAATAATAATAATAATCCGATATTAGATGACAATTTGGTAAATAAATAAAGGGCTATTTAGGAAGTTAGTGATTTATTTGATTTGTAAATAGACAGAAAAAACAGACCATTTATAATAGCTTTAAGTTTGATGCAGAGAAGTAAATGTTATCCGCATATCATAATATAAAAATTGAGTGAGTTGGGAGAATGGGTTAGGAAAGTGATTCTAGCACCCTTTTTTTCTGAAATAAATTGGGCCTTGAGGGGCCATACCCCCTAGGCCTCCAAATGGCTTAGCCACCGGTCGAGTATCCAGATTCTGGACGAGTTTGTGACTACGGTCGTTACTCGGTCAAGTATCCAGATCCTGACGAGTTTGCAATAATAAATAACTTAACATGAAATGAGCAATCGTTAAACTCGGATCATGAGTTTACAAACAACCTAAAGATATCCCCAGTCCAGCATTCCTGGGTTCACATGTAGTCAACATTTCTAATACTTGATGATTATTTGAATAGAAAACAGTCCAGTAAGAGCAAAACAGTCCGGTAAGTAACCAGCTCGTTAAGTATCACGCGGAGAGCTATGAGCATGTCAAAATTACAAGCAGACACAGGAACGAAAGACGATTAGAATTTTATTTTCTCTTCGGCCAAACATCAATGATCTTCAATCTTTACAAACCATTTGAGTCTCACTGGTTTGTTCTGAAATATTCATATCATTCAGTTTCAAAGACTAATAGCACGAAATACAGGCATGTCTTATGTACCTGATTTATACCTGTTTTGCTAATGTTTTGAGCAACTATACGTGTGACTCTATCAAACAAAGCGAGTTTCTACAGATTGATGAAAATTCTATAGCATTTCTTATAAACCAATGATACAGGTTGAAAAAATATTGCTAACTTGATACGGGCATTTTGACGCCCATATTTCATTTCTGTATATAAAATTAAACAATATCGAGAAAACGAAATTCAAACATATTTCTACAACCTGGTGTCATTACTTCGCCTACAAAATGAAGAACTATCATCAAGTGTAACTACTGGTCACCTTCACGGGCTTCATCTTATGATCCTGACATGTAAGTGTACCGTGTCTGAGCCCCAATAACAAGCTCTACAAGTTTTTCTGCACATTATTAAGAAGTAATATATATCTGTTAGTGTAATCAACCAGACACAAGCTTGCAAGGTGGAAACAGAATCATAAGGGAAATCAAGCGAACCTGTTAGAAATCCAATTATAGGAACAGGTTCCAACATTTTTCCAGTTCTTTCGAGTCTTTGCCTGAAATAAAATACAAGTATTTTTTGCCATAAACTTAAAAAGTAACAGTTCATATGATCAAGTAATTAGCAAAATGTCTCAGTACCTTGTATACTTGCTAAAGAATGGATCTCTCATGAGGTAAAGTGCCCATAAAAGTTTCCTTCTTTTTAACTGAATAAAACATAAAATCAGAGAATTGTTTTAGCATGCATTCTATCAACCTATGACTAAGGATTTGTAAATTGCGCCATTATTTGCACCAAGGATTGATAAGCCGGGTGACATTATAAATTAGCCCATATTTAAGAGAGAAAATCTAACCTCATCCTTTTCGGATACTGAAAGATCAAAGTCCTTTTCTTGTCCTCCATGTCTTGATTTTGTAACTAGTGATAGAAAGCTGAATCCCATAAAATCGACACCCAAGGAAAGAAACCAAGGAATCCATGATCGAATTCCATATTTTCTAATAAATAGAACATATATAAGCGGTCTTGTAATACAAAGGACCTCTCCCATAACAAATAAAGCCCCATTAACACCTTTCTCAGACAAAATCGTAGAAAGGGTCGGCCTCTCAACCACCGGAGCTGTAAAGAAATCACAACAATGATTACTGGAGTCATAGAATGAATTTTAATCTACTATCATATTGCATTACGAATCCTATATAGAAAATTACTTGGAGGCTCCATAATTGATTGCTGTTGTTGAATCCTCTGCAACCAAGAAGGCTGAGAAATCATCCTAGCATTTTCTCCAAACCTGTTCAAAGCAGATAGTGCCCTTCCTTCTGGATTTCGTAAGTAACCAGGCCCATGATTCCCTCCAGGTCCTGGGAAGCCTCCAACTCTATGCTGAGAACTTGAATTATCTGAAGGTTTTTCAACATTCGGTGTCTCTCCTCCATGCAGAAGCATCTTGAATCCACTATTCCGGAACAATGCTAACCTAACTAAGACCCTGAGTTACAATGAATACCAAATTATTAGAAAATTTACAAATGCCAATGTATGATTACTACCTAATTAAAGGAGTCACATGCACCGGATTACCAATCTTGCTTACTTGGTTGCTTCCGTAATAGCAATGAAATTCCATTTCTTATCATCACCATAGTATTGTTGGGCCACAACTTCAACCAACGTCTCCAAGTCCTTTAGAGCAGAAATGCACAATGAATAGGGGAATGGATTAGGTTCTGAGGAACCTGTACCCTTTTGGATAGGAGTCGTATCGATTATGTGTTCATTGATGGCAGTGATTATGCCCAAAATAGTAGTTACTGCATAAGATTAACATAATTTTACAAGAGAATACCATATCAACATTGCATAATCAAGTTAATAGGAAAGAAGAAAATAAACGCCTATCAATTTCTAGACAGCAAGAACCCAAGAAGTAGACAAATGTACCAAAATTTCACAAAACCTGCTTCTGGTCCTATCTCTGAAGCAGAAAACCGTTCAGGTAGAAGCCATGTCAATCCCTGTACAATGATATCCCAAAAAGATTAAAAAATTTACCATTTTGTATATCCAAACACACGGCAAGGTCAGTTTATCAAATTTCTTAGATTACAAAACATCACAATACAGTGGTAAAACCAATGTTTAAAAAAGCGACCGAGGCAGCCGTCTTGAGGTGCACCTCACCCACCTCGGTACTTGCTGTTTTTAAATGACCATGCTTTGGGGCAATGAGGCGACCATCTCAAGGCCGAACCGACTTGAGGCAGTGCCATATCAATTTGGTTTTGGGTGGTGAAACCAAAACCAAAACGTAAACCATTCAAAGCAGTTAAAATGGTTAATAAGCTATGCATAAATGCAAGTTCATGAACACATCCATCTCTGAAGACAAGGAATTTTCCATTCTTGAATATACTAATATGGACATAGAGCACGAGAAATGCATAGAACATTTATTCTCATCAGAAACTAATAACTATTTGGTGTTTCTAAATTCTAAGTACTTCTTAACATCTAAAAACAGTTTTAAGTTAAACTTGTATAAGAATTTCTCCATTTACAAGCTACAAATAAACAACAATTTGTGTGGGTATACATATTAACAACTAGCAGCTAAAAATAACCCATCCTTCCTAATCCATTTTTTTTTTTTTTTTTTTTTCAACAACCCATTTGAAAATCTTAATTTACATCCCAATAATACAAGAAAGCACATAAATTTATACGCAACTGTTCAAAAAAATCGATGAGGCCCTTACATTGGCAAGAGACTCCAATGAATGCACATAGTCTTTATTACTTCTAACCCATCTCTTATAAGCCTCCATAGCTTCACAAACTCAAATCCCGAATTCAGCCGAACCACCGCCACCTCCTGCCCTGTACAAAGTTGTGATCTTTGGAGTTTTTGGACCAGACCCAGATGAACAATCAATCAATCAATCAAGCTCCCTTCTTTTTTATTTTTGTAATTCTGTTTTGAGAGAAAAATTTGTCAAAACGATATCAGAGTCGGATACAGAGAGATTGAGGTCCGAGGGTTATGATGTGGTGCTACTGTCACCGCTTACTAAAATTAGATGGTGGTAATCAGAGCCGTTGATATAAGATCAAAGTTGTACATGACGTCACGTGTATGGCTGAGATTTTGTCTTATAGTGTTGGTTAGCGTCCTCTAAACGCAGACGATCATATCATGAAAAGGAAGTCTTTATAATTCGTTTTGTGCATCCCAATGACCAAAACGACGTCGTTGTCAGATCAGAAAACATCGTACAAACTACAAACTACAAAAATCTTTCTCTGTTTTTCTAGGGTTTTGCTTATCTATTGAATTTTCTGCGGATCATTGAACATGCAACTCACCCTTGAATTCGGGTAATTTTTTTTTCTCTCTCTTTTGCATGACTACTTCTGTTAGCAGTCTATACAATTTTATTATCTTATAATTTCTTTTTGCATCAATATGATCCATTGATTTTTGAAAAATATATCGCTAATATGCTAGATTTTGTTAGCTTATGATTATCTTTACATGATAATACGCATATGCTAACACTGTGGATAGTCCAAGGAAACATAATTTGTCACACTTAGTTTCTGAAATTTTAGTGACTGTAGAAGTTTGAATGATGATCCATGTTGACATTGGTTGTTGAATTTCATGGATTTATGTAAACATTAGGGCTTTAAAAAACCTTTCAAATAGTTTGTAAAATTAGTTATATGCATAGACAGAGAGTGAGATAGATGCTGTATTGGAGAAGGTATTCGATCTTCGGAGGCTGATATATTATTTGGTTAATTGGTTTAGAAATACTCCAGTATGAACTGATGAACTCATACATTTTTATAAGCTCCTAGCGACTTTGGAGTTTGAAACGGGAACGCAATGTCTAGAATGGAGTTAAAATGGTTTTGCAAGAGAAACCGCATTAACGTGCAATTTGCAAGAGAGGTCTGCTGCTGGGGAGGCTATTAGTATGCTCAGTGATTGTTACATTCTCTCTTAGATTTCTGAATTCTATTTTAAGACTCATATGATATAATAACCAATTAACCATGAATACAAACAAAACAAGGTTTTGCTTTTGCTTTTGATTGTCGATTACTTGATTATGTTCTTATTCATTTGTGATATGAGGCTTTTGTTTTTTGTTTTTCTTTTATTTGAAGTCTTGTCGATAATATCTGTCTGATTGATAGTAGTGGCCTCTGGTCTAAACAGGCTTTTGCCCCTACGGCATCTTTGAAATTTTGAAACTTTTGATGTCTATTTTGTGTTTATATTCATTTGCTTACACAATGACTTAACTTTCTGATGCAGTGGGGGGTTAGAGCTTCTTTGTGAGTCTGTAAAGATCCACAAAGTCAATGTTGATCCACCAAAAGGCACAGAAAAGGTGAATTTTTATGTTAATAAGATGTGCTGCTAAAAGGCGTAGTATATTATGTAATATATAATTTTCTAACATAGCTAATATAAATCTCTTCATCTTCTTCAGTTCATCATGAAGGATTTGCTCTCTTGGGTTCGCACCAATTTGATAAAGGAGAGACCTGAAATGTTCATGAAAGAAGATTCTGTGTAAGTTCTAAGTTGCTTTGTAACTTGTTGAAGTCAATGATTGTCCATTAAAAGATACTTTTTATTTAAATTTGTGAGGTGTAATTCTCTAATAAGAAAAGAAGTATGAGCTTTTCCCAGCAAAAGCAAAACGATTTATTGGAAATAGTGTTATCAATCTTTCTTACATGAGGCCTTGGGTTTTCATGCAGGAGACCTGGTGTTCTTGTGCTTGTGAATGATTGTGATTGGGAGCTGAGCGGCCAGCTTGATACAACACTGGAGGACAAGGATGTGGTAGTTTTTATTTCAACTCTACATGGCGGATAGTATATATGCTAGATATGATAAAACTTGTTATAATGTGGCTGTTAAAGCCTTGTTTGAGTATTGAAGATAATTTATTGAAGCATTAAGAGTGATAATGAAGTTTTTGACTGTTTAAATGATATGCCTCCAATTGTTGTCAACACCCGAGATACTCCTGGGGTTTCATAAGTTTAAAAAGGCGACAAACGATCTCCGGCGCTTTAGTATTCAACATTGAATGAATTTTTCTGACTGTTAAGGTTGTAAGATCCCAGTGAATCAATAAAGATTATGATCTGAATGTATTTAAGAAAGAAAAATGAAAAATTAACTCAAAGTTATTGAGCATGTGTTCATGTTACAATGAGAAGACCAATTTAATGGTCAGGAATTATAGGAGATATTGGTGGTTACAGTTAATTAGGTAGCTTCTGCCAAGTGCCAACCTTTCTAACATTAATTAATCCAAGGTTATGATTTTAAGAAAAATAATGTGAAGAGAAAAAAAAAAAGATGGAAAGAAGACAAAATGGTTGATAGAAAACAGGGAACGTTTGAAAAGCCTTATAAGTTGCTGGCCTTTAAAGCCCATTAAGGCCCAAAGAAGATGAAAAAAAGGTTTTTGTTGAGAGTGGGATTTGAACCCACGCCCTTTCGGACCAGAACCTTAATCTGGCGCCTTAGACCAACTCGGCCATCTCAACATTTGATGTTTTATATATGACGAAATAATTATTTATCCGTGATATCATTTGTGTGTATATCAGTACTCAGACAATTTTGGAAAAATATTCCATTTTATGATTGCTATCATAATTCATAAGGCTTTGAATGCCCAGTGAATCATATTTTCTTGGCATAAAATGTATGATTGTTTACATCATCTTCACCCAATCTTCCTCTGCAAAACAGTCTTACCCAATCTTGTTTAATTATTTTCGTTGGAAGTATTTGACAGACAATTCTAAATGCCATGAGCATATCTTCAATCCAAGCAACGTATTCATAATCCAACCACAACTTATAGGCCCCAAATCTCAAAACAATTATCAACTTAAACTCCAATTTCTCATGTACTCTGATACATATATTGAGTAAAAACAAAAAAAAATAATAATAATAATAAAAACAGAAACAGAAACAGAATTCCAATGACAGAGATTGTTCCATACATCTCAGAGTGTAATAACTACAACTGTAAAGAAAAAAAAAAAAAAAACCCTTCAGATGTCTGTGTGAAGGGAAAAAAGAAAAGAAAAAGAAAAAGGATTTCTCTTATTTTGATCTAAAAGGTACATAAAAAAATATTTCAGAAAACAAATCATGCTATGAAACATTATCCTGCAGTAAAATAGAAAGATCTACTACTTCTCTTGGTAGCATAATCAGAGATAATGCCCTCTGTTTGCTAACTAAGAAATATCGGGTTATGGGAGGAAGACGAATCCGAGGGCTGCAATGGTGAGTGAAGCATAATCAGGCCACCACCTGTTTTCCTTTTTTTAATTTCTCAAGATCTGCTTCAGCCTCTTCCAACTGTTGTTTAAGAGTGGATACTCTCAGCTCCAGACCTTCCACCGAGTCTTTACCAGTTGGGGGTTTATAAGGTATCAAAAAATTATCTGAAAATGATTTGAGAGCTTCAACACCGGTAACCTAACAAAACCCATAAGTGGCTTATCAAAAGGGCCGAAAACAAATAAATCATTATATAAGAATATCATTATATAAACAAAATTAAAGTATTGAAGTGGGAATTCTGAGGAAACTCGAGAATAAGTTGATTATACGCAATGGATGAAGGAAAGATTGACATGTATTCATATCCCAAAATGTTTTGTAACCACTCACAAATTTGAATATTCAAGAAAATTATTAAATCACAAAACACTATATGCTTAACCTAAAGAAGCATGTAAAAGAATAAATTATTTTCAAAGATCTCCAAATTTGGCACTTTGAAGTTTACCTCTTCCGGTAGCAATGGCAACTTGGTGATGTGGAAGTCATCGTACAACATGTAAAACTGATCAAGGTACTTTTGTTGCATCCGCATTCTAGATTTCAGCAACTTAGATTCAACACCTACAAACACAATACATACCTATTGATGGTTGAGCTTTATAAATGAAAATGATAGCAAAGGGAAATATTGGGACATGATGCGAACCTTCCTCAGGATAAAGAACTTGGTTAATTATAATATTATGTGTATCTATCTCGAACTTGGTGAGTTCCTGCACCAGTCTCTCAGTTTCATAGAGAGAAAGGAACTCTGGAATGCAGACACAGAGAAAGGTTGTCAAGTCCTGCCAACAAGGAAATAAGATACAAAGACATCAAAAAACAGTGAAAACTTAAATACATTAATTGAATTGGAAGCTAGATTCCAGAAGTTTTTAAATAGAAGAAGTTTTGGAGAAACACGTTAGAACTTCACAAGTCCCAATATATATTAGCTAATAACAACAAAGAGAACTCTCTTCCATTTTAGTATATAAAACAAATGGGAGTCGGGAGTATTTTTTTTTTTTGTTTTCTCTTATCGGAATAATGTGATCTTTTCATACAAAAATATTAACTATCTCAACTACCAAGTACCAACTCTAATGCTTTCTTGTTATTGACAAAAATATATATATATTATTAACTCTCTCTCTCTCTCTCTCTATATATATATATATGTATATATAGTTATTCAAGTATCTAAAAGTTATTGGCTCATAAACTTAAATTTGTTTTTATCCGTTATTATAATTGTATTATTACGAGCAAATAACTTTTAGATCCTGAATAACTATATATACATATATATATATATAGAGAGAGAGAGAGAGAGACAGTTTTAATCTGGTACCTAAAAGTTATTTGTTCATAAGCATAAATTTGCTTTTATCCATTATTATAACTCTATGCAGAAATGTATTGAGACAATCCTTCAATTCTTCTTAATTTTGAACTTTTTAGTAATTTTATTTATGGGTTCAGCCCCAATGGGAAACAAATGGAGCACCTAACAAAGTTGACAAGAACTCTCAATTTGCTACAACCAAAGGTCCAAAACCAGTGCAATTAATATTAAGCTCAGTCTTCAGTCAATCCAGAAACAGAATATGACCACAACAGGTTTTCCCCTATGGATATTAATTTATCTCAATTCTCAACAATAAATGATTTCTGAGCATTTCATATATCATTTTGTTAAAGACTTTTCCTGCCATGATCAGATTACTTTCCAATTAAGTTCCTGCTCCATAACAACTGTTATCAGTTTCCACACACCTCCTACCAAAGTCAGCACCAGGATATCAGAGATGCTAGAAAGAAAGCAAATCGTTCTCAATCTTCACTGTTAAATCATACAATATTTCCAAGTTTAACAATAACGGGTATTAACTAGACGCAAAAGCATAAGCTTGGAGGTAAGGACCCAAATTATAAAATTAAGCTCCACCACACGCCTTCACATTCATAAAAAAAAAATAAAAAATAAAAAATAAAAAATAAAAAAATAAAATAAAAAACACAATTATAGTCACGTGGAGGGGCTAAAACTCAAAAACTACTAGTGAAACTGCTCTACAATGTTAAGTAACCGTTAGACCTAAAAGTTTAAACTTGCAAGTAAAGACTTTAAAAATAGTATTAACTATTAAGTTCTAACATAATCAAACAACTTTGCATGGTAATAGAGCTTGTGTTTGTGATATCTTACCGGGTCTTTGAACTGCTTATTAACTCGTTCAATTACATCTTTCATGCTCTCAAGCCTTCCCAAGATAGCATCCTCCCCAAATTCATCATCCATACCAAAGAGACGGGTCATCTGTCATGAACCGTTTCAAAGTTAACTAGTTACACAAATGTAATAAAGAATAGAAATCGGTAATAGAAAAAGGAGACAAGACCCACCCCATATATCACTTACAATCTTCATTCTAAATAAACTTCCAACAAAAGAAAACTGAAAAACCCAAGTCAATTGCACAAACCATTAACTAGTGTGAAGTTGATCGACTAAGTAGACCACATTCAAAAACCCCAATAATGTAACTCAAATATAGTATAGCACTGTGACAACAAGACAAAATGTCAGCTTCTGCTGGATGGTAGACACATATCTGATGGGAGCCCAAGACTCAAAATGAATAATGATTTGGGGTTCAACCCATGTTAGAAAAATAAACACTGAATTAGATCCATAAAATTTTATAAGGCTCATAGCCTCATATTATCACAAGTGGTAGCAAAATTAGATGCATTCCACGTAATTCAGTAAATTTGCAAAACCATCAGATATGCAGATAAATGAATGATATTCACAAGAATCATAACAAAGATGGAGAAAAATCAAGTTGATAACATATATTTCAGAAGTTTAACCAAGTCAAACCCCCAAAATAAAGTAATGAATACAAATACTCAATGATCATATTCAATAAAATGTAAGAGCATACCTGACTCATCAAGCCGCCAAATCTATTTTTCAAAGACATCATTTTAGTGAGCCCCTTCTCCAAAGTAGATGGAAATTGTAATAGCCGCAGTGTATGGCCAGTTGGAGCTGTATCAAATACTATAACGGAATAATCCATTGTTTGCACCAATCTGTGTGAATTTTCCCAGACAGAATTAGATTGATAGATGGTAAACAAATTAGTTGATTGAGTTATATATTGTGTATTTTCAGATATCTGTTTCGGAAACAAGTAATGCATATGCATGAGTACATCAAAGAGCCCGTTAAGTACAAAATTATAAGTCATTTTTTTTTAATCAATGTTACATGTAAAGAAATATAATATACATCTCAATATGCCAAAGAAAATTCACATCACAGACCAGCTTAGAACAGTTTGATATGAGCTTAAATAATACATAAAAAGACATCCTAGATCAGAACATAGTATAAAACCTCAACGATGTTTTTGAAAATCATAATATTTGTATACAAGAGAAAGTTTTAACGCCCAAAAAAAAAATTACACTCAATATATCCATGGGAGTATCAATTACATGAGAATATGATTTAAAATGCACTGGATAACATGTCATATTGTACTTCATACAAAGTTAGCTATCAAACTCGAGATTCAATGGAAACTCTTCAAAACTACGCTATGACATTTGATTCCCACGACTTATAAATCACTAAAAATGACACAAGAAACCTGGTGTTCAGTTGAGTTAGTTACTCAAATCTAGCTAGTGGATGAGACATTCACCAGAAGCTAAATATTGATGAATCCCCAAAACTGACAAATGAAATTTATTCATTGGGCTACAATTGGAAACCCAATATCAACCCCAAACAACTAGAATCTAGAGAGAAAAGAAGGTAACTTGAAACAACCACGAACCGTTAGCATAATTACAATTCCAACTACACTTAAATTATTTAAATAACGGGTAGTGACTCAATGCATATGAGTGTTTGCGATACAATTATGCAATCAAACATAAGGAAACAAGAATCTTACTTTAGCATCTCAGCAAAGCTCATTGCTTCATCAATACCAGGAATCGCATTTGCTAGCTCGGAAAACAAGCTGTCCATTCCCTCATTGTTACTAATGTCTTCGTTTTCAACATTAGGATCCACCTCCTATAAAGAACCACCCAGAACAATGAGACTCATCAATAAACAAAATTGAGACACAAAAACATATGCAATGCAAGAACAATAAGTCGTTAACAGATCAAAATCAAAATTGAACAAAAAAACAAATACTAATAATCCAACCATGAAAACCATCAAAGAGTATCCCTAATTTTGTCAAAAACAAATTGACGATTAAATCAAATCAAACATGCCCAGAAACGAAAAATCATCAAAACCCCAACTTGCAATAACAAATCAAAAACAACGAACCATGGCGTAGAGATTGGTGAAGCCATTGACGAGAGTAGGTTGTTTCGTGAAACGTTGCTGGAATGCATCGCTGAGATTGTGAGCCGGGTCGGTGGATATGATCAAGACAGAGGGTCGGACCCGGGCTAGAAGAATCGAAATAATTGAACTGCAAGTGGTTTTGCCGACACCGCCTTTGCCTCCGACGAAGACCCACTTGAGGGTGTCTTGTTGCAGTACGTTTTGCAAACTCCCCTCCGGATATTCTATAACTTCGGTCGCCATTTTTTTAACAACACGGTTGCGTTTCTATTTCTGTGTTTTGATTTTTATAAAAGATTGATTGTGATGTTTTTCTTTGTAATGAAATCGAATCTTTGGTATGAATATCGAGTAAGCAAAGTTAAGAGTCAAGACTTCTGTCTATTTGGGCCTGAGTTGTAAATAACTAAAAATGTATGAGCTTACACATTTCATTACTCATAAAACTTTTTTTTTTTTTTTTTTTTTTTGGTATCGAGGATCTGGACTTCGTCTGAGCACCCATCAGTCTGTCCTCCCCAACTGTGTGACTCGCCGTGGCTTGTATATTGGATGGTCGAGTAGGACAAATAAGAAACCTCGGTCCACAGCCCTGGCCCCACAAGGATGCAAGCGGGTATATCAGAACTCCCCCAGCCTGGGTAGGATTCGAACCGCTAACATTAGACTCATGTCCGTCCTTCCACTAGTAGAGCTAAACGCCCTGAGGGTTGACCACAATATAATTATCAGGAGTTGAACCAAGGACTTGGGTATTTAATCCCAAGCCTTGGGTATTATGCTTCTTAATTTGTATTTTATCAAATTTATATAATATTATGGTAATTAAGTGAATAATTAATATGTATTATTGGATTTGAGAGTGGCAGGTAATAATCATAAATAATATTTTTATTTTAAAAAAATGGACATAAGATTAAGTTGGCGTCCTGGTCGAGAGCAACGGCCACCTCTCAACGAAGTTGAGGTTCCAAGTTCGAGTCCCCCTCCCCAAGTTCGGAAAATACCATACATCATATTCAATCTTAGTCATTCAAATGTTTTAATGTAACAGTCTGCAACTTGTATCACAAATTGCACCGGTCCAACCGATGTTATCAAGCTGAGGGGCGAGGACTGAGCTGGGTTGTTGCTTGTTCAACTTTCAAGGTCAATTTATGGAGTCTTGATAACAAGTTTTAAGCTGTTCAAAGTAGTTTATAAGAACCAAGCTCAAGTTATTCACAATTTAATTGTAGTGCCTTCAAGGAATCAGGTTTTTCGAGCAATAATCCGATTCGATGATCGTAGTTAAGCTCATGATTGAATGATCAAAAGCTTGAGATGTTTGTGAAATCATAAAAACTACATTTCCCATTTTGATCAGAGAGTAAGTTCATTAATAATTATACTGTACAATATTCGTAAATTAGAGACGGTAAGCTAATTAATAAAGAGAGTTATAGGTAAAGCAGGTGGCAACAATGGAGGAGATACAGATGAAGAGTGAAGGAAGTAAGGTGGCATTCAAGAGATTACTCTCACCCAAGTACCCAGATAATGTTATTGTTCCATCTGCAATTACCCGAGCCAGAGTTCCCGCTTCTGTTGAAAGTAGTCCACCGTTGTATGTTCCACGGGAAAGCCTTGATGACATGACCCGAGAGAGGAGTGATAAATTCACACCTGGATTTGGTCGAGTAAAACAGCGATAACTTGAGTATACAAAATCACAAGATGTCAAGAGAAAGTGCACGCTATCAATTTCATCAATGCAACTAACATCGTATGTTTCATCACAACCACAATTACGTACCTTCAAGGACTTCAGCAGCCACGAACGTAATAAAAGCTGAGCCGACATATTGAGGCACAGTATAAGGGGTCCCGATATTGAAGCTTAGCAGTATACCTACGCACACTATAATTTCGGATGCCAGCAGAACTTGCCTGCAATCAGTAAATTTAGGATTTCAGTCATGGAGTAGGAAAAATAAGACATTGTTTTCCTCACAACCGCAAGTTTACCTTTCTTCAAATATGTTGCTGATGTAGTTTCCGATGATAATGTTCACTGGAAGCACCGTTAGCCCAAGACATGCAAGAAAAATCGCCACGGAGCTGGTTGACCATATGAAGTAATATGTAGTGATGACACTTGATTCAGCAAGCAAGATCTCCATTGCATATTTGAGCATAAAATAAACAAATAGTTGGACCTAGTACGCAATAGCATCATGATTCAAGTAAGAGATCACGCACATATGAGATATATTGAACACATAATCAAGTAAAGAATCAATAAGAAATAAGGAAAACCTTTTCTTGTCTGTTTATAATCAGGCTAATGAGAAAACAATATGTTACAGTTTCCTGTACCTTTACTGAAGGTGTAAGTAATCGATATGCTGATACAATCGAAGTGACAGGTTTGTGAACTATCTCAGCACTTTCTTCACTATCATCATAGTCTCGGTCTTCATTCTCATCTACTTGCTCAGCTTCAGAGTTCAAAAGCAAAGGCTGTATAGAGCCATTCTCTACAGCATAATTTATCAGTATTCCTACAATCAACAAAAGCCAATCCTGAATTGAAATCCACACTATAAAAATGACTAGTGAAAAGATGCATAATAATCAGAAAATAGCATTATAATGCGAAATGCAAAATCAAAGTGCTCAATCTTGTGGACTAACCGGCATTAGCTTCTTGGGGCACAATTTCCTCTTTATTCTCAATAGATGGCTCCCGAAAGGAAATCCACAGCCACAGTAAAAAAACAAGCCATGCAACAGCCATAAACCAACCGGGTAAAGTGTCCTCGTTAAATGTGATTTTGTATATCTTAAAATTAGTTTGAAATAAGCAAGCAAGAGCTGGACCACATGCCATTCCAAGAGCACTTGCACTAACAAAACCTGCAGAAGCCTGCATTCGCAATTTAAGTGGTACACAATCACTAATATAACGCCTGTTTACAGCTCTTGCAGAACCTAACCTGAAATATAACATAAACTTTGTCAATAGTATATAAACTTGTCCTAACATAAACTCATTAGAACATTGACCTTTTCTAAAAATCATATGCATACATTTGAAATTGATTACTTATGATTCTGACTGATAAGTTAGATTCCGTTCATATACTAATGTTTATTGATGAACACTTCTGTATATGAGCATCTACAAGTTCCAAATTTCCATGCATTTTAGAGCCTCAAATAGGCTTCAATCAATAATAATCTGAAAACAGAAAAATCAAAAGTAAGTTCCGTCTAGTCAAGTAATGAAAAACAACAATATCACTTACCCACAACATAGTCGACCAATCAGAAGAATCGCTATTGAATTAAGATCATACGCCAGAGCATATAAGGTGTTTCCAACGAGAAGAATGATGCTACTAAACACAAGTGGCCTCAAGTATGATCTATTTGACCATGC
Organism: Acer campestre; assembly: GCA_954870605.1. Lineage (NCBI taxonomy): Eukaryota > Viridiplantae > Streptophyta > Magnoliopsida > Sapindales > Sapindaceae > Acer > Acer campestre. The sequence continues at coordinate 3,695,068 of OX940802.1, forward strand.
ACTGAAATAAACTGAAGAAAACACCTGCGCAACAGCCATTGATCCAATTATAACACCACAAACCGTTGCTGCAGCCCCTAAGCTGAGAGCGTAGTTATCTGCTGTAGGGACGATGATATATGTATTGACCATATATAGAAATGTGTTAACCAAGTTCAGGAGAAGTGACATAAAATGATATCTCTTTTCAACTTCATGATCTTCGGATGGACTTGGTAACTCATCGTCTTGCATAATAAAAGCATGCTTTCCCAAGTACTCAAGGAAGTTTGTTGAGTGTGATAGCCTGTTTACAGCTGCCTTAATAGAATCAACGACAGGGTCCTGAAATTTTTCAAAAAGGACATTCTTCAATTTTACTCATCCAATACACAATGCATACACAATGTAAACTCTTAAATCAATAGAAACGTGACTGGCCACTATGATTATGAGATGCTCTATAGAATAGGTTTGGCTAGTCTAAGGAAAAAACTATAATCAATACAACTTTGATAAGACGTTTATTGTTTTCAATTGCAAAAATGTAGCATATTTTAAAATCTAGTAGAGATGCAATCACAGCGGAATATTTGAGAGCAAAAAAAGGATACACACCTAGAGAAAAACTTAGTTCCTGCTCACTGCAAAAAGCTATATCTATTACGAAGTGTAGAACAATAAGCACTGCATGTCTTAAATCCCGCCAAGTTGCATACATGTAATAGCACAAGATTTTAAACTTTATTCACTGTTTTTTTCTTAGATTAAATTGTCTTCTTAATTCTATTTAAAATTTTGGTTTTGACAAAATCATAGGCCATGTAAATCATTTCGTTGAAATGTTTTCTGATCAAGCATCATTTTTCTTATCTTCTATAATTCAAAGTATATAGCATCTAGTGCACAAAATGTGGGATCAAAAGGATATGATGAAACAAAAAAGTGAATTTGATTCTTCCTCTGAAATTTTAGGCCTTGCTAGAATTCCAAGCTTAGTTTTGGTCAAAAACTAAAAACCTTTCCATGATTGTTGATTAGTTACGCAATGTGTTTTTCAATACGAATTTCATAAATAATTCAGAAACTAGACGATGATGTTCAGCAATATCAAAAGAGAGGAATCAACATTGTATATATCATATGGATGTGAGAGAAAACCAGGTGGGATAGAGCAGGCTGATCATATATCGATACGTAGCTTCCATGATGGTCTTCTTGAAGGTCTGCAAGATTGCGAGATATTGCTCCAACGACAGCCCCAACGCCCTGCATGTTTCAATTTATAGCTGAGAAGCATTTCTATAGTTATCTGCATATCATGTTTTGAAAGTAATGTAACATGACAGGACATATTTTAAGTCACTGAAAAAGGATGAGAAGAATTTGATTTAAATTAGGGAAATTACCACTTGCTTAAACACTTGCCGCAGCTGGGAATAAGGATGATTAGCACGGGTTTTGACATAGTAGTCAGCGAATCCATAGCCAAAGCGCTTATCAAACTTTTTCAAGATCTTACGCAGACCAATAGCATTCATCTCAACAAAATTGAGAAGCCTTAAGAGATCCCGCCCGACTGCTCTGTATGCTTCTTGCAGTTCACAAATTCTTGATTCATCTTGTTGCTGTAGAAGTACATCATGCTGTTCTCCAAGATCCGATAATCTGCTTGCTAGTGCTCCTTGTTGCTCCAGCAGAAACAATACAATCCTTTCAATCTAAAAATTGTCAAAACAAGCACTGGATATAGTAAATGATCGTTGCACCTTGCATTAACCACAAATGCAGGTAGTTATGGTAATCGGTAGCAAATGACAATTATATTCTCTAACAAAGGGCACAACCTATTCTTTTCAAGCACCAAATAAGGAAAAATCAATGTGTCTCCAAACCGATTCATCATCACAGATTCACTAAGTATCTGAATGCGGGTATGTCTTTATGTATAATTAAAATTAACTTCATCGTCTGGCGCTAAACCAAAGATATTTGAACAATAATATACTCAAGCATTGAAAAGGTGGCTATTACCACTTACCTGATCATCAAGCATTCTTGCAAAGTCCTTGAGAACATAAGGGCGATCTTGTTGACCTACTTGAATTTGTTGAGTGTATCGATTGACTTTCTTTTTCAATAACTTGTAGTTGATATAGTATCTGAAAAAGAAGCACATTTACAAACACCAAACCAAAATCAATAAATTTCACTTCAATGTAGTAGCAATACTAGTGAAAGTTACTCTAGCATATTTATATACATACATACCCTTGCCATTCTTGAATTTGAGTTTCTTTCAACTTCTTCCCAAAGGCAACCATTCTTTCAAGGAAAAATCAATGAAACTGTGAATTGAATTGACAAAGAAACAAAAAGACAACATTACACTTTCATTCAAACAATTACATATATGGAAAGCACACAACCTGTTTGATATTAGGCAGTTGCCAAATACTAATTTGATCCACTTGTAAAAATGCCACTCTCAATTCAAAAAAAAAAAAAAAACAAATTAATGCTATTTAGTTTATGAACTTCACAGTAAGCACCACTAAGAAGAAAAAAAAATTCAATATGAATCTTGAAACTGAATCAAAGGAAAATTAGAAACCCAGAAAAAAGGAAGTCCTTGGAAGTCACACACATGTACACAACAGTACCAAAATCAATTTCTTGAATCTTGAAATTAATTTGAAAGAGAAAAACCTAAATTGTGAGGTTGTGATTTTTTGGTAACATAAATATCGCGCGAAATTTTGTATTCTAGTTAATCGACTTCAATTTTCAAGAACGGGTTTTTAGGGCACGTGATTTTGTTTGCCGATTCTTGTTCTCTGTCCCCACATGACAAAACGAACCGTTTCGTTTATTTTCTGAGAATAATCCACTAATTTGAGAAAATTAATACAAAATTATATTCTAATTGTATCCATATTTTTGTATTAGTACTTGAGATTAACAGAATTCTTGGCCCTTTCCATACAGATTTTAAAATTATTGACAAAAATTAAAATTTATTAATTAAAAGCTAAAATATCACAGTTGAAAAAAAAAAATACATATTGAATTATAAATAAGATTTATTTGTGTATAAAAAAATATTCAAAAAAAAATACCGATCTATATTGTAACACAATCGACTAAACAATCACTCCCATTCTTAAATTAATGAAAATGTCTCTTAAAAGTTTGTTTACAAAATCACAAGTGAAGTTTAAAAAAAAAAAAATTTATTAAAAAACAAAACACGTAAAAGTTAAATCAAATTGAGAAAAATAGCATTAGTGTTAACATAACCTATGAAAGCAAATTAGAATTTAATATAAATGTATTATAGTTATAATAAAATAGGCTAATTGACACCGATGCCCCATAAACTATGTTAGAATTTTCACCTTACCTCCTATACTTTTTTTTCTCGCTATTAAGCTCATTAAACTCTCGTTTATTGACAAACAGTTTAGTTTATTGCCCCATCAGCAAGGGGCATCTACAGTCCGGGGTTGCCAATAAACGAGAGTTTGAGAGGTTTAATGGCGGAAAAAAAATATATGAGGTAAGGTGTAAATTCGGGTATAATTCATGGGTATTAGTATCAATTAGCCAATAAAATAATATATTTTATTTAATTACTTAAATCTTAATCATATATTAAATAATAGCAGACAAAACATGTGAAAATGATCATGTGAAAATTGTTTTTTTTTTTTTTTAAGCCGACAAGAGAAGTGATTGAACAATGAATAAATATTATCATTATCCTTGTCCACTAATAATAATAATAAATGTTGGTGTGACCAGTTAGCTAATAAATATGAACTGACTTTACTGACCCCATCGATTTTTATAAAGTCATTCAAAAAAAAAAAAAAAAAGTAAGATTTGTGAACCCGTGACACAAATAATAGTACAAACAGATATTTTTTTTGAAAGCTTTCGTAATTGGTAAGATTTGAGCCGCTGACCTAAGAGTAATTTACCCAAACCCCAAGCTCGTTTATCTACTAGTTGAGCTACGCTCCTATTGGCCTTAATAACTTAAGTTTTAATAGAATCTAAAGTGTAAATCTGACCAAAATACCTTTAAAACACACTCATAAAAATAAGTTTAATGCTTTTTTTTTTTTTCCAAGACTTAATTTCATGTTTCCGACACTTATTTTGGTGTTTACGATACTTTTGAAACAGCTTAGATATTATTGAAAGCTCCGGGAGGCAAAAGCCAAACAACAGAGGAAGGCAAAAGCCTTCACCAGCTCAAAAGTCAAGCGAGCTGACAACAAAAGAAGGCAAGAGCAAACCAGCCAAAGACACAACAAAAGGTGCCTAGACCTAAACAGAGGAGGACAGAACAGGTAAGACAAAGGCACAAAAAATCAAAACATATCCCATTCCAGTTCATTTGTAGTTATCAAAAGGTGTTTCCGACACTTATTTCCTAATTTCCTATACTTATTTGTAATTTCTAAGATTTAATGGGAAAAAATGAAAATTTTCAATTTTTTTTGTTCATCATCTTCATTAAAACCTCCATAGGTCTGTTCGACCTCCATTAGAAGTCTGTTCCATCTCCATTGATGGAGGGAGGTTTTTGAAAAGAAAAAAAAAAATTAACTAAAAATGATAAAAACGTAATAAAAGAAGGAGATGAGGTAATTTATTAAACCGGTAATACTCTTATAAAAATAGTATTATTTCTCTCTATTTCCACTATCTCTTAATTGGGTAATTATAACAATACTGGGAATATACACACACACACAAGTAAAATGAAAAAAAGAGTAAGTAATCTAGCTATCCTGCATGCTGTGCCCAGAGAGTGGAAGCAAAGTTATCAGTGAAGTAAAAAGAAAATTTTCAGATGACAAAGATTTTGTAGAATCTCTGTTGGATTAGGATAGTTGGAAAGTTGAGTCAATAATTAAGCTTCGGTTGCAAAGAGAGTAAACAAGAGAGAAAGCTATAAAATAATAAATAAATAAATAAACTGGTAAAAATATTACTGCCCTCCAATGTGGTTTGACAGTGAAATAAAATCCTTTGGAAATAATATCTCGTATTCGAGTTATCATCACCGCTGATGGTATATAAAATAAAAAAAAATAAAAAAAAAAGAAAGGAAAAAATATTCATGCATGCATGGACATGCAGATAATTAATTATATTGAAAGTTGTTTAATTGACTTACAGACAGACAACACGGTCAACCGATGGAGTCGAGAGCTCGATCTCTGTGTGCTTCTTCAAGAACTGAAAAATAATCCAAGCCTTTTTGAAGCTTTGAAAAGAATAGCTAGCAAGTTGAGAGAATATTGAATATTGAGTTTGTAATTTGCTGGAGATAGAGATAAGCTAGAGAGGTCCATATGCATAGTTGCTGGGGGTTGTGGGGGTTTCATTTGATGTTGATGAGTAAAATACAAATAAAAGAAATCACTTGCTGCCATGCTATACCCACCACTACCATCTCTATGTACGCGTGTTGATCAATGACTCGTTTCGACTACTCGGTTAATGAAAGGTCATCATGGAAAAATCCACCTTAATATATTTAATTTGCTTCTACTAATTGTAACATCTCTTTCATCTCTTTCAACCCACCTTAAATTTGTAACATCTACTTTAATAACTTCCTCTGTTTTTTTTTCTTTTTTTTCCCTCGGATAACGACAGTGCATGTGCGGTTCAGATAACTACTTCTATAAACCAGGAGAAAACTCTCCACATGTGTTTTGACTCAAACCCCTAACCATTATTGTGGGAGAGATCAGGTGCACAACCACTCGTACTAAGAGGTGATGTACACTTACCTTCATAATTTCTACCGTTATGAATGTGATTCTCGACGTATATTCTTTTGTATCTATACATAAAATACTATGTAAACAATAATATATATATATATATAATTAGCATTGTTTTCTTATAAGGTCATGACTTTTTAACTTTAAATCGTATATATTACACTATAACGTATTCCGTAAAGTTACAAAATTATCCATAAAAATAAAGAAAAAATACACGGAAATCGTACATATGAAACCTAGTATATATATGTGTATATAGTATATGTGTACGTGTAAGCATGTATTTTTATGGAGAATCTGATGCATGCCTTAATTTGCCAAGGACAACAAATATTAATTGACTAGAATGATGAAGAAGAATGTGTTGTATTCACAAATTAATTAATCAGTGTAATTGTGTTGTGTGGCCGAGTATCAACTCTGAATATTCCTTCCCGAATCCCGATGACATCGAAAATCTATATTGAATCTCTTTTCCTAATTCCTTTGTGGCCATTGAAAATCTATATTGAATCTCTTTTCCTTCCTTTGTGGCCATTTTCTTCACCTCCACAACCACATATATAAATAAATTAGTAAAATTAAATATGGTTCAACCATTTATGTCTTCTTATCATGGACAGTAATATTAATAATTAAATGTGTTTTGATTCTTTGAATGTCTTTACCATGAGAGAGTGCTAGATACACTCGATCTCTCAATCCACTCTCTATTCATATGATGAGGACAACATTAACTTTTTTACATTAAATTTGTAACCTGTATAAATAACCCCCTTTTCATTTTATTTATATTACAAACCAACAATTTATTTCATAAATTGCCCTTTTTCTTTAACTTTAATATTGCCATTTAATATCAGTTATATATATAGTCTTTCTATTGTCAATTCGTCCTGACAATAAATATATCATATTATGATAAGTGCATATACACTTTGAGTCAAAGTATGTAAATCTAGTGGTCCACATTATTCGTCCTGATATATTTATTATCAGGACGAACTGATAATATATATATATATATTCTATTATTAGTTCATTAATTTTCTATTATCAGTTCGTCCTGACAATAAATATATCAGGACGAATAATGTGAACCACTAGATTTACATACTTTGACTCAAAGTTTATGCACTTGTCAAAACTTCTCCATAATCTGTGGTTCACATTCTTCGTCATGATATATTTATTACCAGAACGAATTGACAATAGAAAAACTATACATCATTTACCACATATGTATAGTCTTTACCACAGATGTATTATCTTCATAATTTCTATGTAGTAAAAACATTCATGAAATGTTTTTATATAAGTGGTCACAGGCTCACAGTTGCAACACGTTGGTGTCTTTTTCATGCTTTTATATATAAAGTAGACAAGGGGAAACACACAATCCATGGAATCTTTCTTTATTAGGAAGAAGACAACATCAACTATTAGGTTTAATTATAAATTAATTAATAAGTTTATTATTAAAGTATCATTGAGTCATTGACTCAACTAAAAGAACAAAGTCTGAGTGGAGGAACAAGATTTATCTTATCAAATTCATGTTAGCTTTTTCATTTTAGGGTTAATAGCACAAGTAACCCCTAAACATATAGCGAAATCGCATAGTGCCCCCTGAATTAAAAATCCTGACATTAAACCCCTAAAACTCCCATAAATTGGCAAAAATGGACGGAATGCTAACTTCCGTCCATTTTTTTGTCATGTGCTCTTCACGTGATGCTACAGTTAAGGGTAAAATTGGAATTAAAAAAAACAATTAAATTATAAAAGAAAAATAATTACATAAAAAAATATTACATATTTATTAAAAAAATATTAATCTTAGGGTGGAGATCAAAACTTAAAAATAAAAAAAAAAAATAAAAAAAAAATTACAGGAAAGTAGAAAACTGAAAAGAAATAATTAAAAAAAAAAAAATCTTTTCATTCTTTTTTCTTCTATTTTCTCAACAACCAAACCAAGATTTTTTCTCTCACTGTCTCATTTCATCCGTGAATTGGATTAACAAAATGCATGTGTTTTGTTCTATTTTCTTCTATTTTCATTCATTTGTGATGGGTTTATTCTCCTCTATCTCATTTCAAATCCAATTGGATTTTGGTTGAAAAGTAAGGCGTGGGATGGGACTACTTGTTCGTTCGACTGCTTTTTCGTTCTCAGATCCAGTCTTTTCTTCGGCCTAGATATTTTAGAACCTTCAGAACTCGAACCAGACGGTAGCAATCTTTCCCCAAGGTTTCAAGATCCATCTTTCAGGTTCCTTTCAAGCTGTAAGGCTCGCTCAAATCCAATTGGATTTTGGTTGAAAAACATGTGGGTTTTGAGGGTTTGGGTTCTTCCTTCTTCTTCCCTCTTCTTCCTTCTTCTTTCCATGGCATGGGTTTTGGACGATCGGCCTTTGTCCTGGTCGACGATCGACGGACTGAGACGACCGACTTGCATCGGCGTGCTGGTCGACAACAACAGGTGTGGATCGCAGGCTGAAAACGCATGGGTTTCGAGCCACAACCAGTCGAAACGCATCGACCCGGGTTAACGATGGGTCTGGTGAGACCCACCAACCCAACAGAAACGCAGATCTGGTGTCGTGGAGAAGAAGAATTGAAGATGGAGTTTTGGGTTTTTGGGTTTTTGTTTGAAAATGAAGAAGAAGATGTTGTTGTTAATGTTTGGGTTTTTGTTGTTCTAATGAAGAAGATGGAATTGAAGATGGACGGTGAAGAAGATGATGTTGTTGTTGATGTTTGGGTTTGAAGATAGAATTGAAGATGTTGTTGTGAAGAAGAAGATGGACCATGGACGGTGAAGGTGAAGAAGATGATGTTGATGTTGTTAAATTTTTTTTTTTTTTTTTTTTTGATTAGGTGGAGATCCAGATTTGATCTCCACCGTCCATCTCATGAGATGGACGGTGGAGATCAAATCTGGATCTCCACCTAATCAAAAAATATTTCCTTAAAAAAAAATTTTTTTTTAAAAATTTCTTTAAATCAGAATGAAATGACATAATTGACCTTCGTACGGACCCACGTGAAGAGCACATGACAAAAAAATGGACGGAAGTTAGCATTCCGTCCATTTTTGCCAATTTATGGGAGTTTGAGGGGTTTAATGCCAGGATTTTTAATTCAGGGGGCACTATGCGATTTCGCTATATGTTCAGGGGGTACTGGTGCTATTAACCCTATATTTTAATAATACTCTGATGGGGAAAAACGTAACTTCAAAAATCAAGTTTTTTTTTTTTTTTTTTTTTTAAAAAAAAAAAAAAAAGGAAAAAAACTTGTAGAGTGAGAAATCAAGTTGTCTAACTAGAGCGAACAGCTGCATAGCTCAGCTGGTAGATAGACGAGTTTGGGGCTTAGGTAAATGACTCACAGATCAACAGTTCGAATCCTATCAATAACGAAAGCTTAAAATATATATATATATATATCAAGTCCTGGATTAATAGATATTATCAAAAAAAAAAAAAAAAAAAAAGGTTGTCTAATTAGTGAATGTTATTTTCAAGTTCACATAGCTTGACAAGTAAGTCCTGTAAAGTCGTTTTCGATTTGGAATTCGTGTTAGGAGAGATTGGTCTATTTGTGATCGTTTTTACTGTGGTTACAATTAATGTACAGAAGGGTCAAGTAGTGTAGAGGCCTCTATCATAAACATAATTTTCATTAGTCAAATCGTTAATTATGCAATTAATTAAATTTGATTTGCAAAGCTAATTAGCTTTGTCCTTCACAGAGGAAGCATACGGATAAATGGATAATCGATGAGATAAAAGTTTCTGTTAAACTTACAATCGAAAAGAATATAGACATTGTACCGTTTATGACTAGCTTTCACTCATGTAATCTAGTGTCGGTTGTTGGGTGTTGATCAAGGAAGCACGGATACAGATACGGATACGGATACGGATACGGGATACGGATACGGCACGATACAGGGATACGGTAAATCTCCAAAAACTAGGATACGGATACGGCAGGATACGTCAATTAAAATAATATATATTTATATTTTTTTAAAATAAGAATATATAAAAGGATATTTGATAATTCATTCAAAAATCAAAACATATCCATATTCAATCATCCAAATAAAACATGTCATATAACAACCTAAGTCATAACGATGTAACATATTACAATATCCAAATTAAGTCGTAACATATTACAAAATTGAAAATCTAAATAAAACATATGTCACATAAGTTATAGTATATTACAAAATCCAAATAATACATAAAATAAATTCATAAAATAGATACTAAATTCCTAATTAACTTCATTATCATCATTCACATTGTTAAAGGATCTAAATAATTCGGCATCTAACTATGATTCATCAAGTGAAAGGTTTGCAATCTCAAGTATCTCGTTATTCTCCATGTCAATGAAATCAAAGCCAAAATTTCTTTACAGTTTCATTTTGACCCCTAATATTTTGAAATTATAATTTGACCCCGTTTTATACTAAAATAATTATAATATTGCCCCAAACATATCCTCCAAGTATCCTCCAAGTATCCATCAAGTATCCTCTAAATATCCTCCAGTCAAACTTGTGAAAAAGTCAACGGATAAGCCATTTGGTGTATCGGATACGTATCCTGGAGTATCCGGGAAGTATCAGAACTGGATACGAGTTCGATACGAGTTACCTCCACCAAATGAAGTATCCGTGCTTCCTAGGTGTTGATGTTGATTTCTTTTTTGGACTTATAGCCTGATAGTATCTGGGCAGCTCTAATTGGGCTTTTCACAATGTAGTAAATGGACTGGGTTTATAGTACCCATCAACAAAAAATTTCAATTTTTTTGAGTGACGATATTTGTATCTCTTAAAAACTGTATGAACATCCTAAATTAATATGTTTTTAAAAATCTAATAATACCCTTGAGTAAAATTACCAAGAAGACTAAGTGTCCGTTTAGGAGAGCTTGTCTACTGACTAAAAGAGTTTTTTTTTTTTTTTATTAAAAAGGCTCTTTTTTAATTTTTTTTTTTGTATCGTTTGATTGTCACTCAGTAGAGCTTTTAGATGATTAAAAAAGTTGTTTTACGTCTACTTGGAGAAGCCCAAATTTAAAGTTTTTTCAAGTAGATCTTTTAGAGTTTTTTTAATAACACTAAAATATCCAATATAACCCTATAATTTAATATTTGCTAGAGTATTTTGGTAATTCTATCATTAAAAAAACTCTTTTTTAATTGACAACCAAACAACCAACGACTTTTATTTAAAAGTTCTACCTTTAAAAGATCTGCTTCTAAAAGATCTACTATAAAAAGATCTAGAGAAGCTCTCTCAAACGTACTCTAAATAGTTTGTAAATACACCCACTAATAATTATTAATTAGTTTCCTATTTTAATCTTTTGTGAAAAAAAAAAAAAAAAAAGTTTCCTATTAATGATTAGATATTAACATATTTCATTAAAAACTCTTTCTATTTTCTTAAATCCTAGATTCTTTGTTAAATATTAATTTCAAATATATTTTCAAATTCTTTTAAGGACATACAAAAGTATGGAGAATGAATCAAAATCTTCCAAAACTGATTGTAAAAGTTTTAAGTTAATTATTATTAGTTTCAAAATCAAAATCTCATTAGATTTTTTTTTTTTTTTTTTTTTTTGGTTAAGAGATTTTGATTTTGTTATCAATATCAGTTGTTCTTAAATTTCATTAAAAAATTTCTATTTGCAAATCAATTGGGACATGACATAAACCTTGTATCTCTACCACTTTCACAAACAGAAAATGGATCTCCAACTAGAAAACCTTAAATCGTAGTGACTTTTTTAGACAAAAAACAATCAATAAGAAACAGAGAGAGCGTTGTTTGACATGACGAGAGAAAAAAGAAAAAAAAAATAGTTTGCTTTTGTTGATTAATTTATTTTTATTTTTTGATTAAATAACATAATAATAGGTGTAAGTGTTGTGTACTTACAAAAATTAATATATAATTTTTAAAATGATATTTTGGTAGTAAGTGGGGTTTATTTATAAATTATAAATTTTTTTAAAAATTGATGGGTGTGATTATGAAAGAAGTGTACATACAGTTTCTAAGGGGTGTCATTATTACCACTCAAGAAAATTAGACATCTTCAATGGGGGTTTTTCTCTCAAAAACTATCTACTTTTCTTTCCTCCTTTTTTATTTTATTTTATTTTATTTATTATTGATTTTTTTTTTTTGACAGTATCTATCTATTCATCTAATTATGTATCTTTTTGCCATTGGTAGGATTCGATTCCTAAACTCTAAACTCGTCCATCTACCAGTTAAGTTACATCCCCAGGGACATCTAACTCCCAATCCCCAAACCCGTCCATTTAGCTACGCCCTTGGGGGCATCTACTTTTCTTTCCTTGAAAGTTATTTTTGTGCTACTCACTATTTGATGGCCATACGTATACATCTACTTGGTTGGAATTAATGAAAGTGGAATATGACAGAGAATCCACTTTTCTTAGCTACATGAACCAGAAATGGAGGCCTCCTATGTCATGTTCAACTTGTGTTATTGCTTGGCTCATCAATCAAGCTTCTTATGTCAACTTATCTTGAACCATTTAAATATATGTAACTTGGAAGAAAGGTAATCTTGATAAATCTCCACTTTTAACTACACTAAGTTTTCATGCTCTTGTCACTGTATAATAAAATATCTGGTGCATATTTCATTTTCATCAAACACATAAAACATTAGCGAATCCAAGTTCGAAACTGGTCACTCGCCAAACCCTACAATCTTTCGAAAACAGGACAGAATATGAATATTAACATTGAAACACAAGAAATGAAGAAAACGAGGCACAGATTATACAAACAAGTTCCCTTTACATGTATTAACTTCCTGTTTGATTACATACGAGAAAACAAAAAAACAAAAAAAAAACAAGTATAGTCAAAACAAAGAACAAGAACAAAACTAGTTCAACAATTTGATAGGGTTTGAAGGGGTGATTTTGATGACAAGTCCAGGGAAGACATCATCAGGGTCATGAATATGAGGATTTTGTTCAACTATAAAAGGGTCACCACACTTGTCACTAATGGTATGAAGAGTTTCACCTTCTCCAACTACATAAATCTCATCGCACGTCGGCTGCCGGTTGCTTCTGATCATACCATCGTTATAATCGTATGCAATGGAACTCTGTTTCAAAGAGCTAAGCAATATAAGAGCAACAATGACAAAAGCACAGTACCAGGAAGCTGCATCAGCTACAGCTTTCGTTCTAAATACTATCTTCATTGACAACTTGCAAGTCATCATAAAACACACAGAGAGAGAGAGAGAGAGAGAGAGAGAGAGAGAGAGAGAGAGAGAGAGAGAGAGAGAGAGAGAGAGAGAGAGAGAGAGAGAGTTGTGTTGTTGGGAGTTTATATATATAGAGAAGAAAAAAAAAAGGGAAAGTGAAGTGAGAGGGCATGAAATGTGTGAGAGTCGGTTTTTGCGGTTTTAATGGGCGGGGAGGGAGTTGGAGTTCAAGTACACGTTAGTGTTACGTGAGTCACCTTCTTTTTCGATGCCAAATAAGTAAAAATAAACTACCCTTTGTAACTTGTTGGTGAGGACTAAAGATTTTCTAGGTCTCATAATTCAACTGCCAAATAAGATTTTCTGCTGCATCATCTCGGATTTTATCAAAACCTAACCTCATATTTGACACTTCATGGAACTAACATGTGAAAAGAGAAAATAAACACTCTGGGAGAGATAAGAACATTGGGAAGAAAAAAAAAAGGGTTAACTGCATAAACATCCTTCACATTTGATGCAATTGCACGTATATGTAACTTTTGATTGTAATTGCATAAATATCCCTTGCCGTTAATGAATGGCCGTTAAAAGTTAACAGGGAAAGGGTAAAATGGTCAATGGCCTTTACGTGTCATTTTAAAATGATTTTAATCAATTTTTGAATTTTTTTAATGCATGAAAAAGGTGAACACATACAACACATAAAAATACTCTACAAAAACTAATCTTCTTTTCTTAGAGAAACAAATTGAATGGGATTTTGCTGGTTTCCCGGGTTTTATTTTTTGAGAAAAATGGCCCAATTATTAGCAGAGCCTTGTTGTATTCTGGAAGGCCTATCTTCTTTTCTACATGCAAATAAATTAAATATATTTTCCAGATTAATTAAACATATAAAAAAATAGAATGGGGTTGGTGATAAAGGTTTAGATGGCTTGGTGAAGATTGTTGAAATTGTTATGGGGTTGGGTGAAAATAGACGCTTTTCTTTATGGAGGTTCCTTTTCCTTTGATGAAGATGATTTGGCTTGGTGCGTTGATGTTATAGTAAATGTGATTGTTGAATTTTGTGAGGTGTTTTTTTTTTTCAAATAATATATAGTAAATATATTTTTTACTTTTTTAATATCTAAAAATTAAAAATTCAAGTAATTTAGGGATATTTTGGGGATGGGGGAATCTCCCCCAAAACTACCTCATCCCCATTTTCCCTAAATGGGAGATGGATTGGTTTGGAAAATGGGGATACCTATATCCATCCTCATTTCCCCAATATCTCCACTTTCAAGGATCGAACAATGTTACAGTTGCACAGCCTTGGCATCCACACTATTTAGTAGAGCCATTCGATAGCAGAGTCTCGTTTGACATGATTTGGTAATGCAAAAAACTGCTGCATCATCTCAGATTTTATCAAAACCTAATCTGACATTTGAATCTTCATGGAACTAACATATGAAAAGAGAAAATAAACACTCGAGACAAAAAATGTAAAGGGAGAGATAAAAACATTGGGAAAAAAAAAAGACATTCAATGGATGACTGAGAGCATTACGATTCTGCAGTCAATAAATAGTAGAATTCTGGAGAAAGTTATCAGGTTCGCAAAACAACACCAGAAAAATTTCATCAAGTTCAGGATCAGAAACTAAGAACCTAGTAGTTTGTTCATATCCCATCTCTTTTTCTACCTCTGTACAAATAAAGGGGTAAAAAAAGAGCATCACCCGTGTCAACAGGGAAATCACTTGTTTAAATTGCTGTTTGTGATGCCTCTCCATTAGGCTTTGCCGACAACTTCCATACACTCAACATCCCAGTTCCATCACCGGTGAAGAAAAGACCATCCGGACCTATATGGATTGCTCTGACTTCACATTTAGAAAATATCCTGCCCTTCTCAATAAACCTAGGCCGAAAAAATTGCACTTAGTTAGAAAGAAGGGAAAAGATAAGCATCAAAATCAGCGAAAATAAATTTTTCTTACTAATTACAAGAAAAGATGATACTCACGATGGTAACTCATACAGGTGAACCGAATTGTCATTACAAGCACACAATAAAACTGGTTTACATTCTGCATCATTCATCCCTTGAAGTTGAAGCACACCCTGCAACAAGCAAATTACAAAAACGAAACAAACAAAAAAATCGATAAATTTTACTTCAAGAGTAACCCTAAACCAAAATTCTGAAAAACCAAAAACTTCAGGACTGAGATAAACAGTTTTGGGTTAGGTTGAGTAGTAATCAAAGTGGTTCCAACTAATTCCAACCATAGACCAAGCAAAGAATCAAACACTTGACACGAACCAGACATGTAACATTTGTTCATGCACAATTACAGCAAAAGAACACAGCAGGAAAACGTCAATTTGTTACTTGATTATAGATTGTAGAACCATATCATATCATATACATTAAATATATGGTTAAAATACTAAACCTGATGCATCTCTCTCCACTATAGCAAAAAGTAACAAAAGTGCAGGAATTCACGGAATGATGATCCATTTTCTTTATTATGCTTCTTTTATTTTCTTTCACCATTGTTCTTATCTTCTAATTTTCCGTTTAAATACATAAACTTAAGGTGCCAATAAATCAAGGGACAAACTTAATTCTATCAAATACACTCTGCAGCTGCCTGTCCTCATACTAAGATAGGTGTTGAGCTTCTAATTTAAAACAATATCCAGGCAGCGCAATAATATTTAGTCGACATTTTATTTTTCATCCTAGCACGATATTTTATTATATTCAACCAACACCATAATCTTACTCTATACAATTAGAGTCAGTCAGGTTCTTCAATGTGACAAGAACTACACTCACAAAAAAATCATGTAATAGAAAACAATTGAAAAAAAAAAAAAACATACATGTTCTTCTTTATGTGTATAAGCTACTTCCAAATTGCCTCCTTCATTAGCAACCCAAACTTTTATCGTCCGATCCAAAGAACACGATAATAAATACTGATCCCAACAAAGAAGCGACATGACTGCATCAGCATGGGCATCTAAAGTCATAACAGACTGTAAGGTTTCAAGGTCCCAAACCTGGTTTAAACAGGAGAGTAGGAGATAGAGGTTAGCAACATCAGAGAAACACAATCTCCGAGGACTGAAAATATTATTTTTAAGGATTTCAACATCTGCTCAAACTAATATAAGAACACAAATTAGAATTTTAAATAAAATATAAAGTCTCTGTGGAAAAATAGAAATTTAAAAATAAAAGAGGAGCAAGACTCAAAAATCAAAACCAAAACAATATAGTAAATTTCTTAGTGAATTAAATAGGCCAGTGCCACATGATAATTAACTTCTAATCAGATATGAAGTCTGTTACCATTCTCGGACTATGTAAGCCACAAATAGATTAATTACATGTAGAATACAATCTTAGGTGTTCAAGCTGTCCACCATCGAAAAACCACTCTTAGCATCACAATGGTTAAGCAACTGGTAAATTTTGTATATAAAACAGACTCACCCTTATTGAATTGTCCATGGAACCAGAGTAGAACCTGTTTCCTCCCACCACTAAACATATCACAGGACGAATGTGGCCCTTCATAGATGCAGCCAGTTGAAAAGGATTCCTGGTTTCAGAACTGCCTTTCCAAGCCAGAATATCACCATCCTTACAAACCCAACAAAAAAAAAAAAAAATCAGCATTTATGACCAATATAATGACTAAAAGGATGCTGTAGAAAAATAGAGCAGAGTACTACAAATGATTTTCGGTTGTAGAATCACAAGAATATGTCCTATAATGAAAAGTGTAATTCTAGAGTCTTAAACCAAGATAATCAACACACAAACACTGAACTCCTGAAGATAAACTCTTAAGCACCATCATAAATCTAATTTGACAATGTAATAATGATGATTTAAACAAGCAAAGACAAATTCTTCCTAAAAACAATAATGATTTATCATAAGAATCCTAAGACTCGGCAGTATCGTTTCAAAAACACTATAATGAAGGGTCAAAATAAAACTATATCAGTTTACAGACAGTAATGAAACTTCCTTTAGTTACCTGTGCCCCAGCCAAGAGCATTTCTTTAGCTACAATCATGCTATAGACTTGACCAACTGGTCCGTCAAGGCTAAAATCAGCTGATGATTCAATATTCCATGCCTGTAACATCAACAACAGATGCAAAATGAGCTTTGTGCACAAAGAATTAACAATGTAGGGACATGGGGCTATAAGCGACTA
Organism: Acer campestre; assembly: GCA_954870605.1. Lineage (NCBI taxonomy): Eukaryota > Viridiplantae > Streptophyta > Magnoliopsida > Sapindales > Sapindaceae > Acer > Acer campestre. The sequence continues at coordinate 3,712,391 of OX940802.1, forward strand.
CAATGTCAAGAGGAGAAAAAACATGGCTTATAGCGAACCTTAATGACATTGGGCATGCCAACAAACACCCATGGTCCCTCACAAATCAAAGAACCAACTTCAGCCCCAAGATTGATTACACTAGCACACTGACCAGTATGACAGTCCCAAACTCTGGTTGTGCCATCTCTACTGCTGGAGTATAGCTTGTCAGAACCCGAAGGAAGGGCAATCCCGCTGACAGCCTGTAGTTAAAACATTACATTAGCTCATATATTGACCAATTTCTCCTAAAATCAAACAGCCTGTAGTTAAAACATTACATTAGCTCATATATTGACCAATTTCTCCTAAAATCAAAACTTGCAAAAATTATTTACAAAATATTATCTTCAGTTTTGTTTTGTTTTGTTTTTTTGTTGGGGGTAAGGGATTTAGGAAAGGGACCGAAAGAACTTGATTCCAAGCTTTGTCTTCATTCTATAATTAAAAAGAAACTGTGTTTTGCAAGGGCATTCAATCTATTAAGAGAAGTTTCGGAGCTAACCAACAAACTATAAACTGTAATATCATATCATAAATAAAAGAGATTAAATATATTAATCAGAAAACTAAAAACCTTTATCGATAAAACATATAAGTGGTAATATCAAATAATATTTCTCTCCGCCACAAACAAATAAACATTAAAACAGATTATTAACCATAAATCCATAATTATACACCTTCTTATGGCCATCAAGCTTTGCCATCATCGTGAATCCATCCCCGTGAAACCATGAATGTAGAAACTGGCAGTTATCACCTTTCACACAATCTCCAAGTACCCAGAAATCACAAATCTTTTCTGGGGTCTTCTGAGTACCAATTTTGTCTCCTGACTCACCACTTCCAGTAAAAGAAGCTATTGAGTTCTTAGCCCTATTAATTTTGGGGGTCTTTCTGGATCTATCTCGAGTAATTCGATCTTCTGCCTCAGAGGAAACCCATACATTTTTTGGAGTATTATGGCTGGGGCCCTTCCTCGGCCTGTCTTGCTTTGAAAATCTAGGGTTATCATATGGGAATGGTGGTTCTGCATGCACGAACTTACAGGGATTCCGGTTGCACCTTCCAACAGTATAGTAATAACATATATTACTGGTGCCTCTTTGTCCTCCTCTAGCTCCAACTCTATTTAAAACTGATTGCTCCCTTTTATTATCTGCGAATCTTCTGGATGCCTTAACGTCCATACTATAATATAGAAAAATATAGAGAGGGAATCAATGAACAAGCTAACCGATAGCAGCATTACATAACTGGTCCTTCAAAGATCATATCCAAATCACTGACGGCTCCTTCCAGAAAAGCTAAAACCACAATCTCTGAGATATCGTTCTAGCAGTTGCAGGCAGAACCATGTAGAACAACAACAAACTATAATATAATACACTAAAAGAAGTCAGAGAACGCATGACCAAGATCAAAATACCCTCCATCTCTTGATCTTCCGATCCTCCGATTCGAAGCAAAAACAAATTCCACAACGAACAACCACAAGAATCGGATTCGTGAACAATGAATGCGAGATGATCATGATCCTTGATCCATAGTCCTCCGATTCCAAGTAAAAGAAAATAAAATAAAAGTAATTCCAGAGTATACCCTAAAAAGAAAAAAAGAAAAAAAACAGAAAGCCTAAAATCTAAATCCATAATGAACAATTACAAGAATGGATTATTAAACAATGACCATGACATGATCTTGTAATTCAATTCTCCGATCCTTATCTCACCACAAAATCCTCAGTGAAGAAACCTAAACCTAGAAAAAAGAAAAACAAAGAAAAAACCCTAGTCCTGATCACCATGATTTTGGTGATTATAATAGCATCTTGAATATCCATTATAAAGAAAACCCTAGCTAATAAGAACACAATCTTGACTTGATTGATAGAGAAATCGCAGCAAACCTGAAATTCGATCTCTGATTTTGAAGAAATTTGTTGATTCGCGAACCAAATCGAGAGAGAGTGAAAGAATGAGTGAAGAATTCTGCAGACTAGAAGTACTTTGATTTACCCGGGAAATTGGTCCGTGTTCTGTTTCTACGAGAATATTTATAGGGTTGCTTTTTCCGATTCAACGCGGAAAGGAACATGATTAGAAGAACAGCATTTACCATTCAGTGACTGCCACGTGGAATCACACCGTATGATTAACTCTACATCATGTTACACAATAGGTTAAGTTCTTGGCGCGCGCAAGTTTTTAACTTTTTCGATTAATAACAAATAAAGATAATCAAAATATATTTTAATTACACTATTATATAAAGCAATTCGTATGGTTTCGTTGATTCCAATTTTTATTTTTATTTTACTAATTCCCACCAGTTAAAATTAATGAAACTACACAAATTTTTTATACGGGATCCTACACTTGATAATTTCTACTATTATATGATTACAATAAAGATTTATTTAATAATCTGGTGGCCTCAAAGTTACATACAACCAGTTGCTAACAGTAATATTTCTCTAATTGAATTAATAAAAAAAATTAAAACTAATGACATGGTAAATAATATATTATTATGATGAGAATAATATTCTCTAATCTAGACATTTCCCATATACCGTATATGTAAAGTCTAAAACTTGTCAAGAAATTGAATTTGAATGACATTATACGCTCAAGTACAAAAATTGGAACCCCAGCATAGGATCTAAAAATCAACCTGTATAATAAGCTCCGACATCAAATTCTCAATCCGAAGGATAGCGAGCTACTTCAGACTGAAATATTGATATCGGTACAAAGAATGAATTCAATTTGATGTTATTGCAAGGCAGTATACTCTATACTACGTGATTAGTTGAGGCAAGTAATTTCTGTTCCTCTATTGGAATTTCACTCATTGCGATCTGGAAGCTTGACTTGGTCATCTTCGTCCATTCGTTTTCTACTCGGAAAAATATCCACTGGAAGCGCCTGAGCATCTCCAAGGCGGTGAATGTAAACACAGTTATATAGTTATGGCGCAAATGAGCAGACAGTTTGTATGTCCAGGCACAGCGCAGAATGAGGTTGCTTCCGATGACCCAAAAATAGAACTGTTTAGACAGACGGAATGGTTATGCAAAAAACTAACCAGCAGAATTGGGTGTATGATCAAAGTAGATGTATGTATATCTCACCCATTGTCGTCCAAATAACAGGTTTGAACAAAAATTTGGTCTATTGAACTTGAAAATCCTGGAGAAGGCACTGAAAAACAAAGCAAACATGTTAAAACTCCAATCATGAAAACGTGAAAAATTCACCACTGCTGTTGGGCTGAAAATTTGTATCTTCGTATTCATATAATTAAACAAGTTAATTAAAAAAAAAATGATCTGTCATGTTCTTAGATGCTGTGCCTGCGACTTATGTTCAAAGGAAATATGAACCAATGACCACAGGATCAAGGATTTTACGGTAGCATACCTCATGTCCCAATCTCGAGTTACATCCCAATAAAATGAATAGAGTGAGTTAATAACACTTGAGAGAAGCCAGAGGGGACGATAAATGGATATCCATCTATCAGGTGAGACATCGTATTTAAGGGCTGAAAGAAAAATCACTGGGACTGCCGTTGAATATTTCAAGGCTGAAAAACACATGTGAATAGTGTTAGAACAACATGATAGCATTAAAGAAAAGATAAATTAAATCCACAACATTATATAGCATATTTTAGTAACTAAATAGCATATGTGTATGCGTTTAATATATGTATATGGATATGCATAAGCTTAGAAAGCTAAGCAAATGGAATGGTAGTTAAGTAAATAAATGTGGAAATAGCTTCTCTGAAAATAAATTAGATTAGGGTACTGTAAGATAGATACATAGTACTGTACATACACATCAATACAAAAAAATTAAAGTATGGCTTTGAAGCATGCAAATCTGAAGTCCAGTTCTATCAAATTGATTTCAGTAAACTTGAGGTGTATTGTGCCACTTAATACTGATAACAAGGGGTGGTCACTACTCACTAGATGACTAGATCATATTTACGAGGACTCAAAAAGAGTGCTCAAATTCTTGAATAATAATACAGTTATATGCATTAGGCCTAGGCAATGTCAAATGGATTTTGTCTTCTTTTTTCAGATATATCCGTTTATATCAAACATAACATCAAACCATGCACTTATCACTGGTTGGCTAAAGCCTTTGAAATTTATTTATAATGGAAAACTGTGATAGAATCTTATGATAACAGAATATTGGGTAGTAATAAATAACAAGGAGCAAATATAATTTACTGAGAGATAATTACCATTTAAAAGGCTTGTCTTTTCCTTTGTATCTTTGTACTGACGGAGACATTGTAATAAACGACAAAGGTAAGGGAAAACAAGCACTAGTGGGATTACTTTAGAGTGACTACCACAAATCGAATCAGCTTCAAACCATGCAATTGTTGCAACCTACAGTTCAAGGGAAACCTTATCTCAGTTGTCCATGCCCAACTGCAAGTATAAAGCACGATAGAGCAACAGCATGCACATTGGTAAAATACAGGCCAGATATAACGGCAAGAAATTTTTAGCATCAAGTTTCATAAAAGGGAAAAAAAAAACAGCAAATCCAATAATTTCATGGCACGTTTACTACCCTAGGGCAAAAAACTATAAATTTAATACAGATCAAGGACACTTGTGTCTTCATCCCATATAAACAGATCAAAAATGTTTAAAGGGAAAAGACATGAATATTTCAACAGTATGAAAACAGAGGATTGGCCAGTTCCCATCAACTTAGCTTCATTCATTATGACTATTGAGCTAGTTTAACTACACATGCAACAATATGGATAAGCATTCATTTCGTTCATTCCAATTCCTTAACGAACCAGAAGAAAGAACATAATTGTAGATTCTATACGGTAAAGTAGTAAATCAAGTTGAACTTAATCCCACAGGAGGTTCACAACAAAAGGAAAAATATATGGCAGGCCATCGCAATATGCACAAGGAAAGTCAGACCGATAAATGCCAAAGTAACAAAGTTGACATCACAATTATTTTTAAATAAAGATAAAAATAAGGCAGTAGAGTGATTCATATCGGAATTAAGAAAAGAGTGATGTCAAAGATACAGAACTTTCAGCAAATGATTAGTATAAAGTGTAAGGACTTCCTACCATATTAGAAAACTAACCTGTCGATGAACCATTCGACAGACTGAGCGCTCCAGATCTGAAAACACCTGCACATAATTAAAAATTTCGAGCAACAAGAAAGAACAAATCTAGCTTATTTTTTATATCAAAATTATTACAATACAAATTTAAGATGAGAATATATTAGTTGGTATTTCTCATAATATGACACTTTTTTGCATCTAATTAACAAGAAATTATAAGTTTTCCATGACACCACAAGACATAAATACATTTATTCTATCATGTGTCCCCAAATTGAAATAATTTATAATCAATATAATTAAAACAAGTGGTTTTCTTTAGTAAATTGCTAAACAAGGTTCTAGGTTCATACCTTTGCCATGGAGGTTAGAATATCAGCCAAGAAAAAGTCAGGAAATGAAATTGCCTGTTACACAGCAAAGATCCGTTGTATTTGTGATAAATTGCAAGTTTCAAATTTGTTAAGTGTCAAATAACTTTGAAAAAGAATGTCTTCTAATAAGAAACTAGTGCATTCACCAACCAAAGCTATTTAAAATGCAGTTGCATTTTTCTAAAGGAATTTCGGATACAAGAATAGAAGATAGCAACTGATTTTTTATTTTTAAATAAAAGAGTATGTCTCTGCAGCAAAAAAAAAAAAAAAGGACACAGGATTGAAGGCTTGAAATTACAACAGAAACTTGCCTGCAGTGGAAGAGCTATACGCCAGAGAGTCCTTAATAAGAAGTAACGAGATGACAAATAGAAGATATCAAAGGGAAATATCAGGACCACAGAAACAGCAATATACAGAAGTACCTGTAATCAGTACATGAAAAACTCAGAACCAATTAGCAACATACCAGTAAAAGTAGGTAAGTTGATGGCAAGTAAGTTAGCTATTGCTAAAGAACACATTCGTTAGCGAGATAGTCAATAGCAGATGCAAAGAGTCATGTAAAGGTACAGATGTGTAGATTGCGATGCTATATCTATTTTGCCACACTTTTAATTAAAAGTTCAGACAAGGTGTGTGCATCAACATCAACATTTTCTATTTAATGCATAAAATTAAAAACATCTCCTATTGTAGAATTCATCAAGTATATCAGAAATTGGTAAAGAAACTATAAGAAGATAAAAATAAAGCGATGAGAACTACTGTCGGCAACAGGGAATTAAAATTCAAGGACAGCAAAGGTAGGAGAAAATCAAGAAACAGGGAAGATATTACACTGGTTGTGATGCCGCCAATGATACTTCTCCATGGGAGTAGAGATAAAGGTACGCTGTCATGCTAGTCGGTACAATAATAGTCATCCAAGTGCTACACTGCAAAAACAAATCCAAAATATTAAGTCATGTAAAACATTAAAACCTTAAAGAATAACGATGTATATACAACATGAAATGCAGCATCTGAGTTGGATTTTATCAAGGTACAAGGCAAATATTAAAGCAAGGCCATTCAAAAACGATGAAACAGTGAGAAAAACAAATCCAATTAGCATGAAATGTAAACCTTAGTACCTTCCATATTTCATTGTGAGTAAGATGATTTTGATCAAGATCAAATATTTTTGCATAATTAACACTGCCCTGAGAAAAGACCCATAGGTTCACTCCCCAGAGCCAAACCATCATCGTCTGCAACAAAAAGGCTACCAATTGTAAGCAAAGAGATCTGGTATCTAAGAGCAACCAAACTCAAAGAGATAAATGTCAACTAACCACAAGAAGGAGAGGGTTATAATACAAAAATGCCTCATACAAGAACAAATCCCGCAAGTCTACACTCATTCTCATAACCGAATCCCATCCAATCTGTTTGAAACGAAAAACAAAAAAGAAAAAGGTCAACAATGAAACTACTCACTGAGATTAATAGCTCTCTCTAACTGTAGTACACAATAAAAACTGCCAACACTGACCTTGCAACAACCGAAACCCCATATCAGAAACAATATCATCTGGAAGACCACCCTCCATTAGAATACATCAAAAAAATCGAAGATTTCTATACTACAAAGCTCATCTAGTATCAAAATAACGGAAAATGGCAGCAATACCTTGAACCTCCATAACAAGTTTGGAGATGGAATTATCGCAGCTGCTGTATGTATAGGTGAAGCCGTACCCTTCATAATCTTCTTGAATCACTTTTATACATGTAAAATTTATTCAAAATTCAGTCATTACTTGTAACAGAGCTCAACCGAACTTAACACAACAGCATATTAATTTGGCCTAATAAGTACAATATCGTTAATTCGTTATAACCTTTCACGAGTACGTCCAATTTCGTAAACCATTCAAATGAATTCATCATAATCTTCTTAAATTATATCAAATTAGAGAGCTCAACCGCTTAACAGAACACAAAACAAAATGGCGCAAAAATTGCAATATCACTGCAACAATTCACGAGTACGTGCAATCTCATAAAACGATAAAATGAAATTCATTCGTCGATAAATCGAATTGATAGATCGGTAACTCACAACGAAATCGATAATAGATAGAGAAGATAAGCGTTCGGAGACTGTTTGCTTACCGGATATGAGGAAACGGCGTCGTGCATGCGATTCAAATTCTGTGGTTGGTCAGATCTGAGACATGAAAATCGAAACGTGAATGTCACTTTTTGGTTCGTCAATGCCTGTTTTTTTTTCCTCCTGTTGACAAGTCTATTCCCTCCGCTTCTGTTACTTGGAAAAAAACATTCGTGATTCGAGACTTGGAAAAAAATCAAAAAATGCATTCGTTGGAAACTTGATAGCTTGCCACGCCATCGTCATTTACCATTTCTATTTCGCGCTGATTTTTATTTATTTTATTTTATTCACATAAATTTATTTATTTAATAATACTGTAAAAATAATAATAATAATAATAATAATAATATGTACATCAGTAGACATGACCTCAATTCGGTTCAAACCGTGGAACCGAACCGTAATTTCGTTTTCAGATCTGGAACCAGACCGAAACGGTAAGGCTTAAGGTTTCAGTTACGATTCCTTAAACTAAAAAACATGACCGGGGGTTTCGGTCCAGTTCCAACCACTTTATTTATTTATTTATTTATAAAAAAAAAATTATATATTTATTTTATTTTAATTCCGGCTTACCCAATCAACTTTATTTACAATTTCACATCATTACATGTCTAATAATTTTTTTTAGTTAACAGAAATAAAAATTAAAAAAACGGAACCGAACCGCGGTCATCTCTATACATTAGTATAAGTCTATATGCTCTATAATTTTATTTTTTTTACAATATTCTATTAATCTGGGGTCAGATATTTTTTTTGAAAGTTTTCGCTATTGGTAGGATTCGAGCCGCTGACAATATGCTTTATAATAATAATAACAATAGGTGCATAGGTTTATATATATATATATATATTATATAAATTCAGGTTTTTGGGAGGAGGGATAACTCGAACCCTCGACCTCGTATCGCAGGTATGAAGGGTATACTACTTGACCAACATTTTGTTTGACCCGTGTGTTGAGTATTAGATTAACATTAGAATTACTAGATTAAAACATGGAATTATTTATAATAATGTGACAAATATTAAAATTAAAATTATAAAACTCAATTGAGGGTGTCATAATGTAATTTAAACAGAAAATATAAGCCTAAAAGAATAAATAAATAAACTGATAAATTTTGAAACAATCTTCTAGTTAAAAAAGAACAACACCAATTACCGCTAGCTAATCTAATGTGGTAATATGATTTCACGATAAATGATGCTTATTCATTCCGACAGTATCTCATATTCGAATTGATATATTGTAGATATTATATATATATATATATATAAACACTAATAATTTAGTTGGAAATATATTGCTAACATACGAATGTTAGTTTGTGTTATTTAGTTAAATAAGCCAATGAAAATTAAACATCAATAATTTTCTTAATAATATAATCATTTTGTCATGTCATACTCGATCGATTGACATTCTCCAAGGGGATTCTTTTAGACGAGTTTGTGACAAATTTTGTTTGTTTGTTTGTTTTTATTATTATTATTATTATTATTATTAAACTATTTAATAGTGAGAAGTGGACCAAGTGGTTAAGAGTACATGTTTTTAAGCATTTTAGAAACTAGTTTTTTTTTTTGTTTTTGTTCAAAATTGATGTTAAATAATTTATCATAGAATCTCATTGAATCAATGAAGATCATGAGAAATGACATTGTGATGGATTTAATGACTAATTGGTTGTGCTAACAATCTTTTGGATACCAATTCTTCCTGAACTTTACGCAAATTTACATTTTACCCTCTGAACTTTTTTGTAGACGTTAAACCCACTAAACTCTCATTAATTGGCAAAACATGACTGTAGATGTACCCTCAAACCGACGTTTAGGCCTTTAGGGGCAATAAACTAAATTGTTTGTCAATTAATGAGAGTTCATGGGATTTAATTTCTAAAAAAAAAGTTAAATGTGTTAAATGCAAACTCGCATAAAGTTTAGAGAGGACAGGTGCCAATAACCCTTAAAAGTAAATCTTTAAATTAAGCTGTATTCTTTTCAATCGAACTTGTGCCAACTTTAATGCGAATTTGTACTCTTTAAAGTTGAGAAGTGGTTACCATTTTAGAACTAGCTTTATTTTTGTTCAAAATCAATGTTAAATAATTTCTCATAGAATCTCATTGAATGTAGGTTAACCACCACAAGGAATGATATTAATGGATCTTAATTACTAATGGGTTGTGCTAACAATCTTTTCTTTCTTTCTTCATAAATAAAAAAATAAAAAAAATAAAAAGTATTTTTCTCACCCACACTAGTTAGGATGAACCATTACCACCCACTACAAGTGTAGACACGTGTCCCAAACTTAAAGAAAATTACTAATGAGTTGTGCTAACAATCTTTTCGATAGCACATATGGGCCAATATATTACGACAAACTATCACTTATAAGGATTTGGATTTAATAAACCAATATCATTTTAAACACACATTTATTGCAACATTTATACGTTACGAGATTAGATAAGGATTCAACAACGGATCGTATTAGTTAATAAAGCCTGATACAAAATATCATTAAGTACGGGATTATACAGAATAATACATTACAACCCAATGAAGTTCAATTTTATCAAATGCAGTACAATCCTGTTCAATAAAAGTCCAAAGATCAGTAGTCAAAAGTCTTCGAGTTTTGACACAAACTTCTCCTTTCTTCAAACTTCACATAAAATCCCAAAATAACCATGGGGTCTCAATCTCATGACACTGGTGGCCTCTTTCGCAAAGGTTCACTTGTAGAAGTAACAAGCAATCTAGATGGTTTTCGTGGTGCATGGTTTGTAGCCAGAGTTGTGAAAGCACCCCGATCTAGTGTTCGAAGGAGCACAAGGAAATCGACTTTCTTGGTAGAATATCTGAACTTGCTTTCTGATGATGGCATGCAACCATTGAGAGAGCATGTAAGTTTTGGGTTTATAAGGCCCATACCTCCCTTTGAAATGCACGATGATCAGACATTTCAAATCAATGATGTTGTGGATGGGTACTACAATGATGGGTGGTGGGTTGGAGTTGTGTGTCATGTGTGGGAGGATTCAAAGGCCTATACTGTGGTGTTTGACGACCCACCTGATTCGGTCAAGTTTAGGTCATCAGAAGTTAGGGTACATCTTGATTGGGTGGATGGAAAATGGGTTCAACCTCCAAAAAGGGTATTTTTCTTTTTTTTCATCATATGTGTAGTGTGTTATTTGCATGTGTTTGTTGATTATGGAGTTAAAAGTTTCTTATTTTTTTGGTTCAATTCAAAAAAAATTCATGCCTTTCTTAAATATATTGAATGATTACCCATATAATCACACTCAAATGCTAACTCCAAAAGGGGTATTTTTTTTTTTTTCATCATCTGTGCAGTGTATTATTTGCATGTATTTGTTGATTATGGAATTAAAGTTTCTTCTTCTTCTTTTTTGGTTCAATTCAAGAGAGTTAATGCCTTTCATAAATTTTTGAATGATTACCCATTTAATCACTCAATTGCAAGCTGGTGGTCTAAAGATTTTGTTTTTATGGATGTTGCGTTCTTGTTGTTTAGTTAAAAATCAGGTTTTTTCTTCATTATGTTAAAAGATTACTCATTTTTTTTAAAGAATCTTTATTGAATTTCATGAATTTGAATGAACTTGTCATGGCTTTAGTGACTAACTATGAGTTGTGCTCATAATTCTTTAGATGGCATATGGCAGAGTCAATTTCCATTGCATATGACAATATGCCCCGATTGCATCTGGTTTAGTTAGCTTACTTTTATTCAATGTGATAGGTTCTTGATTCTTTTTCGACTGATTTATCGAGACCATTAATTATCATCTTGTTTGCAGTTCAGCTTACTCTTATTCTTGTGCAAGTGAGATTGTTTTTGTGGTCTATACTCTGTAAATCACTGCGTGCAAGTGAGTTTCCATTCCGTGGTTCAATATAAATGGATTACGTTCATACTAAGTTACTGTTCCTTCATCCCCTGCATATACGAATCTGTTCTTAGGTCGATTAGTTTTAATTTAGAGAAATATTTGTCCATTTTATGACGGTGTGGGTTGCCAATTAGATTTGTGTATGCTGTTTAGCAGGTGAGTGCCTGATTATTCGATGGTATGTGCATAATATACCAAAAGAAATGTATCAAGAATTATTTATCTAATCTTTAATGATGATTAGTCTTAATTTTAAAGCAGATAATGCAGCTGAAGGGAGCTGGAAGTAGCAGCCGGAAGAGAAAGAGAGGAGAGCGTCAAAAATCCTTACTTAGAGGTACAAAAGCTATAGCAACTAGTATGAAATAACTTGAAGCTACAATATTTGCTTAATGATGTATTATCTTTTGCGGATATGTATTATGTTCTACGTGTAAAGAATGCGATGGAACTGAAGGCACTATTGATGAAATAATTGTAGGGGATTGTACAACTAATGGTCTTGAATTAGCTATCATAGTAGAACCTACAGGTACGAGGATCTCTCGACCAAATAATCTTTAGCCTGTAACCAATACATTCATTTTCTTTAATGCTCTATTTGATGACTGTAGAAGTTACTGATTCAAGTTCCAAGGCAGAAGATCTTGAGATGGCCATTGTACCGAGCAACATGGTTTATAGTGATGAACCACTATCAATTTGCCTTCCAACAATTGGGGTTGAATCAAGTAAGTTGGAGTGGATTTATTGTATTCCCTCTAGTAGAAATTTGCTTGATTATGTTCGTTTTTACCGTCCAGGTGATTACATTGGTTTTTCCTGTCCAGGTACCTGTGATAGGACTGTCAATCAGTCAAGTGAGGGTGAAGGAAGACTATATGACACTGTTCTGCAATGTGATACAAGGGAAGCCGCAGTTGACAATATGCCATTCGAGAATCAAAGCTTTCAATTGTTCAAAAGTTGTTTACCAGTATGGAGTTTCATTCAATCTATGGAAGTATTCCGATTGATGCCACAGAAACCACACTTCCGTCCTTTAAATGAATGCGACGAGATACTTCGAGAAGGGTTAGCCATCGCACAATGGATTACTTTTGCTAAGGTAGCAGAGCAAACATCAGAATTACAATTAGATGCTTCAAGAAGCACCTTTAACAGCATCATGGCATGTCTTTCCGAATTAGAGTCACATGGATTCGATGTTAAAGTTGTGCAAAGTCGTCTTCTTGAGTTGCAAACACTGAAAGAAAGTCACGAACAGCTTCAAACAAAGTTGGAAAATTTTAAATGTGAGATTGTGGAACGGACTCACAAAGAAACCAAAATCAAGGAAAAATTGGATGATGCTATTAAGGAGTTAAACCTGATAGAAGAACAGATAAATATGATGGACGAAAAGAAGAAAAGGATTGTATCTATGATCGAGGAAAATGATTCCAAGATTGCCAAGTTGAATTCGAGTGATGATTTAGTTAACGAAGAGATTCAAAAATTCGTGCAGAATTTCGAAAGTCTGGCTGGTTCCCCTTGGTGACTGACTTGTATTCTCTGCACTTCTTTCAGGTTTTGCCTTTTCAGGTTCATGTTCCAATCACTGGCTTAACATGGAAGATGAAACTATAAAAGCTTAACAGGCTCGTGTGAGCCATTTTTTGGGCATGCAGCTACCGTATGTATTATGTATAGTACTCAAGGTTGTTTTTATTTTTATTTTTTATGAAAATATATATATGATGATAAATAGTGACTAGTGTGATTTTGAGTCTCTGCTATGATCATGCTTCTAAGGGGATTAATGATCAAGTGCAAGCAGCAAGCAATGCATTTTTTATGAATGTTACAATTTCAGAGATTTGGGATGCCCCTTAGCCGAAGCTCTAGAAATGTTCTTCGGGTCAAGGGTGCCCAATATCGGGTCACCATTGATCCACAAAAAATTCAGTCTTAGGATGCCCTAAACCCGATGTTCTGAAAATGTACCCGAAAAAGAAAAGAAAATCAAAGCTTCGAGATGCTCCTTACCCGAAGCTCTAAAGATATTCTTTAGGTCAGGGGTGACCTGATGTTGAGTCACCTATGACCCGAAAGCACATTTTCATTGCTTCATTTAGCCCTTTACCTGAAGCACCAAAATGTGCTCTGTGAAATCGTGAAGTGAGGATGTTGGCCGCGCCGTGGCGCGACAGTCACAGCTCGGACGAACGGCTTTGCGATGGCAACAAGGCAGCTTGACGGCGACAAGGAAGCTTCAGGTTGGGTGGTATCGGGATGGCTAGGGCAACTGATTTGGGGATTTCTCCCGTTGAAGGGAATGTATATTAAGGGTATTTTAATCTTTTAGGGTCAATTTTTCAAACAAAAAAATTTCAGAGGGTATATTTGCAATTCAATTCCCTAAATAGGGTAGTTTCGCTAAAATCCCAAATAAAATAAAATAAATATCAATTTAGATTTTGGTTTCGTAGGAATGTTGTTTTCATGATAAGGTGATTTGAACATCCAAAACAGAATTTAAGATTAATTTTAAAGCATTGGATTATATGATTTAATATTAAGTTAAAATTAGATTATATGTTAAAATAATTCTACATAATTTTTCTCGGGTTACTATTATTATTATTTTGATGGTCTAATGGTCTTCGCATTTTAGGAATAATAACACCAATAACTAACTTCATAATAATAATAATAAGGGTAAATTTGTCATTTTATAATGTAAAAAATTTGAATTGATAAAAAATTGAAAAACTTAATAAATATTCAAATATTTTTGCAGAGATGGCAAATGACTAAACTTTAGTTTAGTTACTTTCGCTCTTATTTTCCCTCTCTTGTTTTTTATTTTGTTTCTTTTATATATAATTATATATAATAACTTTTAAATGAGAAATCTCTTACTTTAATTTCGGTAAGAACCTTGAATTTATCAATGAACTTATTATTAAAAATATAATAATAAATAAATAAAATAAAATTTTAAAAAAAAAGATCAAAATTCATAAAAAGCAATGTGATTTCATCAAAATCCTTACAATTTTAAGGCGGTTCTGGGATAACCTCTATTTATATATAGAGTCTTTTTATTGTCGGTTCCTCCTGACTATAACTATATCATGACGAAGAATATGGACTATAGATTATAGAGAAGTTTTGACAAATGTATATACTTTGAGTCAAAGTATATAAATTTAGTGGTCCACATTCTTCGTCCTGATATATTTATTGTCAGGATAAACTGACAGTAGAAAAACTATATATATATATATATCGTTCTGTCCAGAGGTTCTTTAACATATGATCGTATGTGATACAAGTCGGTTTGATTTAAACTAAAAATATTTGGGCGTTATTAATTTTCTATTAAAGAGTTATTTTAGGAATAATTACTCCTACTTATAAGCACACCATCTCGGTAATACACCTCCCTACCACACATTAGTTGCGAGAGGTTCAAATCTCACCATACACATTTTACAAGTATGTGCGAGGAGTTTTATTCCGATTTATCAAAATAGTTATCCGAACCGTACTTATATTATTTGATCTTGGTAGATTCGGCAATCCTATTGTAAATCTTGTAATACTTAAAATAATAATAATAATAATAAAAAGAATAAGGGTATATATGTCATTACATCATATAATTTTTTTTTTTGAAAGATTAAAATATTCAAATATTTTTTGCTGAGCTGGCAAATGACCGTTGATTTAGAGATCAGCGTGAATTTCAAGCTTAGTTTAAACCACCTCATTTCGCGTATATATTTACTGAAGTCGGCGGTAAAACTAAAACCCTAGACTGTGACTCAGTTCAGTTAGTGAGTCAGCAATGGCTAATGAAGAACCCGAAGTAAAACTCGAAAGATTCCTCCAGTGGCTACAGGTCCGTTTTCATTTCCCCTAATTAATTTTGAAATTACTTTTGTATCTGCAAATGTTTAATTAATTTTGATTACCTCTTCTTCTTCTTTTTCGTTTACAAATTGAATTTGGATTCAGGTCAATAACGTCGAGTTGCGCGGCTGTAAAATCAAATACTGTGGCGAAAACAAAGGATTTGGTATTTTTTCGTCTAATCAAGTCTCTGATGGTAATTTTTAATTCCGATTATTCAAAATTATGCATAGAACTGGACATGTTTTGAAGTACACATCCTTAATATTTTGTTGAATTTTTTTTGAGAATCGATGAATCTTGTTATTGTGCTTCAGTTGTTTCGAATGGAGTTTTAGGAAAATTGTGGATTTATTTTTTCCCAGTCTTTTTTTCTTCATGAAACAGCTAAAAAGAATTAGATATTGGTTTTTAATCAAAATTTGAACAATGAACAGGTGTTTTACTAGTTGTACCCTTAGATTTGGCTATAACTCCGATGAGGGTTTTGCAAGACCCTCTTCTTGGACCAGAGTGTAGAGCCATGTTTGAAGAGGGAGAAGTGGATGATAGGTTCTTGATGATATTATTCTTAACTGTGGAGCATCTTCGTAAGAACTCTTCATGGAAGCCGTATGTAATTATACACTTAATTGGGTTTTCAATTAGTGTTTTTTTTTTTTTTTTTTTTCTGTGCTTGAAATTTACTTTTACTGAAAGATTATACCAGGTACTTTGATATGCTTCCTACTACTTTTGGAAATCCTCTATGGTTCACAGATGATGAGCTTTTGGAACTGAAGGGGACTACATTGCATCGAGCCACTGAACTTCAGGTAAATGCTGCTTGAAATTCAATGACGAAATTGTTTATATGTGGACTTCAGGTAAATACTCATTCAATGACGAAATTGTTTATACGCGGTATGTACTTTTATGCTATCAGATAAACTGTAACTACTTTTAGTTTTTGGAAACTATTTCAAACATAATGATCAATTTATGTGGTCTCTTTCAAGAGGATAGATGTGGCAGTTAATGAAGTGTAATTATGGTGGTGAAATCTTTTACGTGAGATATCCAAACATGTCACTAACATTTACTCTAAGGTGCATGCGTTTAGTTAGTTGACTTTGGATTTTACTTCAAGATTGGGGATGGTGATGATATGAGTATTATTGAAAGCAGTTTGCTTGTGATTATTGCTGAACATAACTACGTAACAGAATTGATTTTGTGATGGAATTAATATGTACTTGGCTTCTTCCCATTTTATAAAAGGATAAAGGAGAACAAGAAAGATAAAAGAAAAATGTATATTGCTTCTTTTGTAGCTTATTTTCTTTTTACTGTTAGCAAAACAATCCTGTGTTGTAAGGAACAATATCAATTATCATTGATGCAATTCTGTATATATATTTGTATTAAATAGGGTTTTCAAAGACACGTTTATGTTACAGAAGCAAAAGTTGCTATCTTTATACGATGAGAAAGTGAAGGGATTGGTGAAGAAACTTCTTCTTCTGGATGGGGATTCAGAAAGGTATTTGCAAAGTTAGTTATCTTTTCAATGATTAGCTATTAATCTTTTCATCATGTTTCTTAGTACTAAATAAAATATCCTTTTTGCTTCTTTTGCCAGTGAAGTCTCTTTTGAAGATTTTCTTTGGTATGTATCTTGTTAACTTTCTCCTTTATAAGTCCATTCATAGTACTTCAAATTTAGATAGCTAAGATATCATATCTACCACCATGCTAGGGCAAATTCTATATTTTGGACTCGTGCATTGAACATTCCTCTTCCACATTCTTATGTATTTCCACAAATTCAAGAAGAACAAGACAATTGTGGCTCAGTTAACAAAAGTTATGAGGTCTTCACTGATCAATCTGGAGATTTGATTAATGGACAGGAGGGAAAAGGTGATGGTATATTTCAATATCTTTTAGTTTTTGGCATAATCTTTCATTCTATATTACAATTGAATTTGCTGGATGCATGATATCCCATGTTTCTGATTGAACTAAGGGTTTCTTGTAGTAGAAGGCAAAGCACAAAGAGTTGACAGCCAAGTCAATGGAATAACTTCCACATCTTTACAATCAGAGACTCTTTGGGTAGAGGGTCTTGTCCCTGGCATTGACTTTTGTAACCATGGTATGAATGTTGTTCTGAGTTAGAGTCTCTGGCATCTTTTAACTCTTTCTTCAAATTCTGTTTTCAATAAACTTTTAAACCTCAAGAGAAAGTATCAAGTTTTTTGTTTGTTTATTTCATAACGTCATGTTAATAAGCATAAATTATTACTAGTCTATTGCCTTTATAATTGAACCTGCATTTTAATCTAGTTTTATGCTTTTTACAGATGATGGCATGATTTTTTCTCTGTGTTACTGACACTGAATTAAAAGTTAATATTTTTAATTTAAAATTTATTTTCTTTTAAGCAACACCTTAATAAATTGTACATTATAATGAAGCTTGTCAATTTGGTCGATAATGCTTTCTGTAGGGGACATCTAATACGAAGAAATTCACAGAAAATTATGTTTGTTGGCTGTGGTATGGCTAACCTTTATATAGTTAGTTATCCAACTAATAGTTAATTTTTAATTTTTCCATACCTAAATACTTCCTATATGCTTTATATATTAGATCAGAATTGGATTGGAAAAATCATACATACCTATTCCCACTCAAGTCTCAAAAAAATTTATCTAAATTCTAAAGTTACATTCATCTGTGATAATTTACCTATAGATAACCACGAGTTTAATACTTAAAAGTAAATTATATTAAAGTCTTCATATTTTTAGATTGAGACTGACTTGTAAAGTTGAAACATTTACATTTATGTCAATGTCTACATACTTTCTATATTCTTTGTACTTTGTAATGAAACTTGATTTTGAAGATTACAAGACATGTTTACTACTGACATTGCTGTTCAGATCTGAAGGCAGCAGCAACTTGGGAAGTTGATGGAACAGGATCAGTTACTGGAGTTCCTTACTCAATGTACCTTCTTTCTGGTAGTATCCATCTCCTTCGTTTGAGTTGGTTTATATTTATATATGCTCCTAAGTTTTTGTGCTAATTTTATCTAATGGAAAAAATTATCCAGTCACAGTTATACTTTGTAGCTATTGCTTATGAAAGCCCTGATACTACTTCTGATTTTCTTATTTTCTTCGAGTAGTTGGGAAATGCAGTCCCATTCAAGACGGGGAAGAGATTTCCATCAGTTATGGTAACAAGGGAAATGAGGTATTTTTCTCTGTCATTGAGAAGAATATTTATTTCTGATATAAAACTAACTATTCTCCACCTTTATTGTTTTAAATATAAACAAAAAAAAAAAAAAAAAAAATCAACTTCAGTTGTTTTACCCAGCCTTTGACCACCTATTGGCATCTCAGACACTTTAAGAGTTTAAGATGGTTGCTTTCACCTTTTAGTATACGTGATAAGTATGATTGATAGCTACAATGTCATTATCCCTGTATAATTTTAGAACCTCACATTGTGAGCATGGATTACTTATCGCATTGACATTTTTGAATGATTAATTGCCCGTCTATTGATTTTGTCTAAGGATAATTATTACACATTTTGTTTGTTTTGACGTGAGATTGCTTGACTGGTTGTAAGTTGGCAGAACAGATGTTCTATCATATATAGCTGATGCTGATGAAAGACTTCTCAACTATTTATTACTATTTCATGGATCATGTTATTGTGGCCTGGTCGGTGCCATATTGACTGTTGAACTGTCCTCCGACATGCATTCTCTATTCTTTCCTTTTTTCACCCTTTTTTTTTTTTGTTCTTTATGTTCTTAAACCATTCTCTTTGGCTGTTTCTTTAGCATGTACTATGCAATCCGTATTGCAGGACAAGATGGTTTGTGGATTTAATTTGTGATAATGCAACATAAATCATCATCAAATGATGATGCTTGAATTTTCCATATTGTCTATGTCTAGTATTGATTTGACAAGTATTCTTGCTTCTGAAATGGAAAGTATTTTATGGGATGTAAACCTATTTCTGGAATTTCTTTGTGACATTGATGATCAATTTTATTTGGAATATGTATTCACCGTGCCCCTCATTTAAGATATAAAATTTTCATGTACTTTTTCTCAAACCTTTACTCAAAATTCTAAAATATAATGGTTTGCCTTGTATTTGTTGCAGGAACTACTATACCTGTATGGATTTGTTATTGATGATAATCCAGATGACTATCTTATGGTAATTCCATTTATTCAAATACCGTTGCTTGAGCTTTTTTTTATTCATCTTTTCCTCAATTCTTTGGTGGCTTAAGAAGTGAAGCTTTATCCAAGCATCAGGGGGTTTCCAGACAGTTGCTTTATTCAGGGCCTACTTCTTTTTTCTATCAATTGGCACGCTTTCCATTATTGTGAGCTTTTCAAGGGTTGGTTACTCAAACACAAGTTCTCTACAGGTCCATTATCCTTTAGAGGCAATTCAGAGTATCCCCAATTCTGACACCAAAGCAGTGCTTCTTGAAGCACAGGTCAGCAACCTATGAGTTCTTAATTGATAGTGTTTTCTGTGTTTTGTTAAGAGACTTATTATTTGAGTGATTTTAAAATTATTTTTTATATCATGGAGATCTGTAGTCTTTGATCTATCTCTTCAAATGTGTTTTAATGAGAAATGTAACTTGTGTTAGCAGAGGGCTGAATTGCGGTGTCTCTTACCAAAATCTTTGCTGGATCATGGTTTTTTTCCACCTCACCCTCCAAATGAATGCGATAATACGTGCAAAACTGGTCCCATCTGTGATTTTAGTTGGAGTGGTCAGCGCAGGATGCCCTCTTACTCAAATAAGCTGGTTTTCCCTGAGAGTTTCTTAGCTGCATTGAGAACCATTGCCATGAAGCAAGATGAGCATCTTAAGGTGTCTTCATTGCTCGAAGAGGTACAGTTATTGCAACACCTTACATGTGTGTGTGTGTATGTGCATTTCCTATTGCCCTACCTATGTGAGCCAATTCTGTCTGTTTAATCCTTTTCTGAGTTTGGAACTAACTCTTTGGTACACGCATCTTTAATATCATCTTAAAAAGCAAAGGATCCTACTCGATCTATATCCAAAAGTGTGTATCGTTTGTTCCGGTTTCTGGGATCAGATGCCTGTTAGTGTTCAATGGGTTTAGCTTATGTTTGCAGGGTTTTGTTGTTTCATCTGAATTGATCTGTACTCTAAGGATGTTCTGTGTGAAATTTTCGTGTTCTTTTCATAGTGTAGTTGCCTTATTCCGTAGAAATTTATTTTCATCGTGTTCTTTTCAAGTACAAATGCAAATTTCTTTTTCCTTTTACTGATTGATTTATTCATCAAAACAAGAGGTGTATCGTTTGTTCTGGTTATTGGGATCAGATGCTTGTTAGTGTTCAATGGGTTTTGCTTATGTTTGCAGGGTTTTGTTGTTTCATCTGAATGTATTTGCTTTGTACTCTAAGGATGTGCAGTGTGAAATTTCCGTGTTCTTTTCATGGTGTAGTTGCCTTATTCTGTAGACTGTTCCGTGATTAATGTCCAGATATTTATGTTTATGAACTGTCTGAAAGTAATACTGGATAAAGCCGTATGAAATTATTGGAAAAGGTCAAGGTACAAATGCAAATTTCGTTTTTCTTTTACTAATTGATTCATTCATCAAAACAAGAGGTGATATGCAATCTCAGTATGAAAGATTTATCAGTTTAATTGTGGTGGAGTAAATGCACGGTTGATTTCCATCTTATATCCCTTTTCGTTCTTTATCCTAATTGGAGCTTTTACTCTTTTGAAAGCTTGTTGGACCTGGAGGGGAGAGGCAACCATCAGATACAGAGGTTAGAGCAGCAGTGTGGGAGGCTTCTGGAGATTCTGGAGCCTTGCAGTTGCTTCTTGATCTTCTCCATACAAAGTAATCCCTGAAATCCTTCTGCTGATTTTACTGTGTTTTTGTCCCCGTGCTAAACTGAATGGAGTTGAAATAACAGATAGGCATTTCTTATTTCCACTTCTTGTGGTTCCCTCTATGTTGCTGGTTTTTTTTAGTACATATATGCTGTGCCGAGTAAAGCTAGATTATCAAGGCATCAAAAATCTAAAAGAAGAAAGAATTGGTAAAATTGGTAACCAAGAGGGCCACGAAATCGATTTTGGTAGTCTGATTTTGTGTGGAACCTGTATGTAGAGCTTGCATCAGTATCTATCTCAATTTCAATTCAAACATTGATTCACACTTCATATTCTTAGAAATATTTACCCCACCAAAAAGATGTAAGAACGGAGTCTTTTTCTTAAGAAATGGGTTTGAGAACAACTCTCTCAAAACGTAGAATCTAGTTTTAATATCTACAGAGATTGTATGCTTGAATTCATTTAAGCTGCTGCGTACCCAAAACTTGGTGAAAGTGGTAAGCTAGGTGAAAATAGGCAAGGAATCCAGGCGTGTTTCTCATCCTTATGGACCCTCTTTTCATTAGTGCTTTTCAATTTGGGTTACTGGTATGAATAATAATATATGCAAGGTTTCTTTTAGATTTTTCGTCTTCAACTTTCTCCTTGATTTGTCAAATGAAAATTAATAAGATCCGTCATTGAATCCAATATGCAATATAATGACCAATATTTAAATTTTGTATGACCTCTGACACCTTTATCACCTTACTCAAAATCAAAATGCAAGGCTGATGGATCTTGAAGAGAACTCTGGAACAGAGGACCGTGACTCTGAACTGCTCCAGAAGACCAGCACAGAAAGATTGGGACAGCACGCATGTTATGAGAATAATTCAAGGTAACAACTTTGCTCTGAATCAATTTCCTTATAGTAGAGAAGTATTTTTTTATTTTATTTTTTTCAAAAATCATTGTTTCTTTCAATAGAAATCATGCATACAGCCAAGTAAATGTCAGATGCCATTGATTTTTGGTTTCACTGCAGCGAAGAGACAAATGGGCCAACATCAACTACCCAAAAACACAAGAGGATGAGTATAGTATATCGACGAGGGCAAAAGGAGCTGACACGTCTGTTCTTGAGAGAAGCAGAGCATGCCTTGCAATTAGCTTTAAGCGAAGGAAATTGACTTCTGATTGATTAAACTGTTTTTTTCCAAATGCACTAACTTTTATAGAAAGATACATGACATGCATTATAATAAACAGAATTGGACACATGATCTTCAATTTTGTTTGTCTTTTTCACAATAAAGAGAGTCGTCCTCAGGTAGTCTTTAGTCTTCTAGACCTGCTACATTTCTAAGTATCCATCCAAGAGTATAGGCCGCCGCAGCGGCAATGGCACCATTCAAGATAGTTATGGAAGCAGAGAACACATAATTCTGACCAGCAATCTTGGCCTTTGCTATTCCAAGAAATCCAAGAGCAAGCACAGACAACACACAAGCACCAACAAACTTGAGTGTGTCACTATTTGTAAAAGGGATCAAAATGATGAAAGACAGAAGCGGTGCACTCCCAAACACCAAGAAAGCTAAGAAGGTCACTAGCCCATTCTTCCACGGCTTCTCCGATTCGTCAGTTCCAGCTGTCGTCTTCTCATCCACCAGAATGTCCTTGTACTTTGCAAATATGTTCACCACCTATTATTACAAAGAACATGAGATGGACATTGTGTTTATTCAAGCAATTTGAAATGAAATCAAAATTTGATCTACTTGTACCGTGGTGGCATCATCTATGTCCATGCCAAGGGATTGATATTGATGGAGTAACTCCAGCTTCTGAGGTCTAATGTTGTTGGTGACATCCCATTTTGTCACGGCTCTTTCTTCAGCTTCCACTTCCTTCTCTGTGCTGCTTGACACAAAATCTCCAAATCCCATTGATATTGCATCAGCCACTAGGTTGGCAACTCCCAACACTAGAATATCCACAGCTGCGGACACATAAATCACCCTTATATAAACAATCATAGTCAGAGAGTCCAACAAGCCCGTCTAGCTCAGTTGGTAGAGCGCAAGGCTCTTAACCTTGTGGTCGTGGGTTCGAGCCCCACGGTGGGCGTTTCTAAGTTTTAATTATATATATATATAATTTTCATTTTTCTGGAAAATTAGGAAATAGTCAAATACAAACAAATAAAAACAGCAAGGAAACCTAAACAATAGACTTTGTAAGAGTGTATACGGTGTGGTTGGTGTTCGAATCGTATTTTTTTTCCTCCCCAATCCTCGAATTATATTATTTGTAATTGTTGAAAAAAGAAAGAAATCCAATGGTTGATATTTTTTAAAAAACTTCATTATACAGTCTCGTAATTGTTCACTACAGACCAACTATAAATTAAAAAGTTAGAAAAAAAATAATAATTAAGATGATAATTAATGTAGAGAGATGGGGTGATTAATTTACCAGAAGAATGGTGAGCAGCAGAGATAGAAGAAATGAGAGCAAAACAAGTGACAATGGCATCAAGCCCAGCATACACTATGCTTTTCACAAACATTCCTTTCCAAGGCTCTCTTGGCCTCTCATTTCTTCTTCCATTAACCTTCTCCTCTGCCTGTAGCAGCCTGGCGGTGGCGCCCTCATCATCACCTCCGATCTCTTCCATTCTTCCAGAAAAAAAAAAAATAACAGTAGTTAATAAGTGTCGGCTGATTGTTGGGTTGAGCTTGTTTATTTATATTTTCCCTATTTTTTTTTTCATTTTACAGTTTCACTGCTTGTTCAAATAACGACAGCAGAGCTATTTAACTTTGAACTTTCTCAGGAAAGTTGCAGAGAAAATCAACGCGAAAATTTAGAAAGTAACCGACTGAATTTTCTGGAGAATATTATTAAAAAAAGAAAAGCTTAAATTACAGTTGATAGTAAGTGTTAGAATAAAGAGCTAATTACACAGAACTCCCTGATGTTTGCCCCTTTACACCAAAAAATAACTTTATCGAAAATTGACACTTAACCCCCCTGGCGTTAGTGTTTGACCGTTAACTTAACGGTTGACCACATCAAAATGTCAAAATGACTTAAATACCCCTATTACCCTTTATTTAATGAAATTAAAATTTAAAAGAGTAAATTAAATAAAAAAATAGATGATCTTCACAATTTAAAAATAAATAAATAAAGTTTTAAAAATGGAAAAAATAAGAAAATAAAATTAAAACACGTTTTAAAACCAAAAACAAAACAAAAAACAAACAAAAAAAAACAAAAAAAAAAACAGAAAAATAATGGAAAACAAAAACGAAGTTTTGTACGATGAAGTTGATACTTTTTCTTCCACCAGATCTCATCCGTCTCTATTTCTTTCCATTTAAAATTACATTCATTTTTTATTTTTATTTTTTAAAATTTAAATTATTTTCCATTTTTTTTTGTTTTTTTTTTGTCTTTTTGTTTTTTGTTTTTGATTTTAAAACGTGTTTTAATTTTATTTTCTTATTTTTTCCATTTTAAAAAATTTATTTATTTTTTAAAAAATTGTGAAGATCATCTATTTTTTATTTAATTTTTCTTTATTTAATTTACTCTTTTAAATTTTAATTTCATTAAATAAAGGGTAATAGGGGTATTTAAGTCATTTTGGCATTTTGATGTGGTCAACCGTTAAGTTAACGGTCAAACACTAATGCCAGGAGGGTTGAGTGTCAATTTTCGATAAAGTTGTTTTTTGGTGTAAAGGGCAAACCTCAGGAGGTTCTGTGTAATTAGCTCTAGAATAAATAAGAATTGCTGACTAGGACTTCTAGACTAATGTGGAAGAATGAGCTGGAAATTGTTGTATTCAGTGCAGCCTAGAGCTTATATTCAGTGCAGCTCCTCACATTACCTTATTCTGGTATGCTGCTGTTTAACCACTAACAAGCTGAGTGATGAATGGAGTTAAAAAGCAGAGACTGATAGAGATTACGTGTCTTCATGCATGCTTCTGTCTTCACACCTGTAAAGTGTAACCTGTTCCTTCTACCAAACCGGAATCTAACCGGGTTTTCCGGTTCCGGTTCCAAAAAAATGCAGAACTGTTTCGGTTCCGGTCTTGGAAACAGCGATTACAATCCTGATTTCCCTTCTCTTTTTTTTTTTCTCTTATTTATTTGTTTATTTTAATTGTTGGACCGTTGGAGGCCTTTGATTCCCCTACTACATAGATAACTTAATTGTGATAAAAATTAAATATTTAACATTATTTAGTTTAATTTTTATTTTTATTTTAAATTTATCATATATTTATTTTAATTTAAATTCAGGTTACCCATTAAAATACATTTACAATTTTACACGTGTAATAATTTTTTTTAAAATATTGATAAATATAATTGAAAAAGAAAAAGAACCAGACTGCCAAAACCACGTAAAGTCTAGTCTGGTACAACTCATTCGGTCTACTAATATTCCAGTTTTGAGGCTCATTCAATCCAATAATATTCCAGTTTCGAGGGGTATATACCGCAATGTATGAAATGTAAAAATTGACTTTAATAATAGTTTGGAATTACTGAATTAAAGAAAACAATTACAATTGATTGTTGGCATTTTGATGAACAAATTAAGGAAGTTACAAACTGTAATTTTTTATTTTTTTTTTGTTTGGTCAATTCTCTCTACAAATTAGCAAGAACTTGTAGATTTGGGAGTGTTGCTTTAAAATTCAGACAAACGGCCTTCTTTCTTCATCTTTTGCTTCAAAAATTTCTGAGTGACTTCTAATTTCTTTGTTGGAAGATGATGATGATGGTCTTTCTCTATCAACCCTCCTATTATTATTAGGTTTCGGTTTGTTTTCTGTAGGCAAGAGCTTCAATGTGATCCCCATTGCAATCAGCAAAAGTCCAGTCCCATGCTGCTCTGTTAATGGCTTCGTGAATATCAAGTACGATAGTAGTAATGTCACTGCCTTTCTTGCAGTTGTCACCTGTGTCACACGATCAAATTTCACATTTAATGTAGTGTTGTCTAATGTTAAAGGTGATGGACCGACGGTCACTGTTTACATTCAATTTGCTTGAAATTGACATGATTTCAACAAGGGGAAATTGAAGCTTTGTGTGTGGAGGATTACTTACCATGGCTGTGGTAGCTGCACCAAACAAGGCAATGAGAGAAAGGACTGAAACTTGGCCGATAAATGTGGCCATGGCTTCGAACACAAGCACACCGTACACATATAAATGCTGCATTAACAACATTAATCAAAAATCAAAATTTCTTGGAAGTAGCTATCAGACCCAAAAGCTTAAGTTAATATAGGAAATGATCCGACAAAAGTATTTAATCGTTACCTGAGAACATGAATTCCATGCTGTGAATAACTCTCCTGTCAAAAGCATGGGAGGAATCAAGAAAGGCAAGCCCACTACTGTTGAGCAAAACAACATCTCCATCTGTGTGGTATAAATACAAAAAAACAAAGTCTATGAGATTAATTAAATGTGATGTGTAAGAGTCATAATTTTTCCATAAAAGATACGGACATAGCACATGAAATTCATTCATTCATTCAATCACTCACCTGGGTGGTTTCGGGATTCATCGTAAAGATCGCTTCTTGGAAATTACCAAGAAACGAATCCATGATAAGAGCACCAGATACCATCACAACTCCGATCACACTGAAATTCGGGGAAGTTTGTGCATCCGCCAAGGTAAAAAGAATCAAACCCACAACTAGAAATAGTGCAGATATATATTCATGAGGAGGGTATTTTCGCCTAAGTCCCGGTATGAAAGCACCCATGATCATCACAGGCAACACCTGAGAGAGAGCACACAAAACACCATTAAAATACAAAAAACCAAGTGACTTTTAATTCTTTGGCTTATAATGTTTGAATTTTTATTTTATTATACCTTGGTGGATTTGAACATGAGCTGTGCAGGGTAGTTGAGAAATGCAAGAGATCCTTTGGTGAGTCCATGAGAACCCATTAAAACAGCAGAGAGCTTCACATAAGTCTTCCATGGATTCACCATTTGTTTGGTGGTGAAACCTTGAAGATAAATTAGACCAAGATACACAAATCCTTGAACAAATGTGAAGTACCAACCATAGCTGCAAAAAATAATAATTATTATTTACAAACAAGCCAATGAAATTCCAGATCAAATCATTAAAAATACTGTTACCAAATAAGGAAATGCTATGATTCAAATTAATTACCTAAATTGGAGCCTGTTGTAGACATATTCCTGCAAATTAGGCACAGATTAAATTATACAGCTAGGATCATAATAAAATATTTGATTCTGAGCTCTGTTTGGTAGCTGAGAAACTAGAGGAAAAAGAGAATTGACACAACAAACAGAAACTGAAACTATCAAGTCCTAATTTTTGTTGAACAGAGTGATGACTTTCATGTTTCTTAGCTACCAAACAGTTGAATTTTATTATTATTTTTTTTTTCTAGGCAACAAAAACAAACAGATTTCACAATCTGGAAAAACAGAGGAAAACAAAAATAAAAAATAAAAAATGAAACTTGAAATTCTAGTTCTTTCCTTTTTCACTTTTTTTAACTTTCACCTATACCAAACAGAGTCTAGAAAACAATTAAAAAAATGGAAAACAGAGCGAATACCTCACAGACTCCATTGACAAGGTAACCAAAGAAGAACCCAGCAGAGCAAAAGAGGAACTGTTGCCATTTGGGTCTGTCAGAGAGAGAAATCCCAAACAGAAACCGAGACTGGTCTTCGTTCTTCATCTTCAACAACCACAACCCCACTTTCTCACTCTTCTCAAAATCTAGCTTTTGAAGACGAAAATGGAAAAGCCACTTGATATCAACAACAACAACAATGCAAAAAGAATAACAACAGAACGAAGTTGGGTCTACAATAACACAATTGCATGTTGACTTGTAGACTTAAATACACAGAATAGGTTTGGTTGCATTTAATTAATAAACGAGAATCATAATCTATTTACACATGGAAGAGAGTGGGAGATTTTTTTACTCTTTGTTTCTCTCTTGGAGGCTCTGGTTATGTGTAGAGAGGGGGAGGGAGAGAAAGAGAGAGAGAGAGATATTAATTAAAGAAAGAAAAAAACGAGAGTTTTTTTTTTTTTTTTTAATTAATTAATTTATTTTTTTTGAAATATAAAAACGAGAGATTTTCTATGTACGTACTCTCGGGGAATTTAATAATTTTAAACTTTTAAAGTGTTGAAGTTTGACTGGTGTGCAATCAAGTAGATTATTTTGTTTGTGTACTTTGGCTGCTGCTAGACATTGTTTTGTGACGTGTCGAGTTTTGATTAGTTTTGATATGTGGAGGTGTCCGCACTGGAACGTTGACTCTGGAGACTGTTATGCATCTTAAAATTGAATAATTTATTTAATTTTCTAATTTTTCTTCGGTTTGAAAAAGGTTCGCTTTTATCAAAATCTAATCTTCTTTTTAATGACCGACAAAATAAATTATCCGATTTTAAGTTGGTCCCTTCCATGTCCATTTTTTTTTTATAAAAATATAGTTAAATTTATGTAACTTTTACTCCGAATTTTTTTTAATGTCTACGTATTCTTATGATTTCTAAACCTTTCAAATTTGATGAAATTGACTTCAACTCTACTAATTAGGGGTAGGCAAAAAACCATTAAACCAAACCGAACCGAACCGATGAACCGAACCGGTTCAATCGGTTTTTTTCCGGTTTTTAATTTTGAACCGGTTCGGTTCGGTTTGTTTTTTTAAAAACCAGTATTTTCGGTTCGGTTTCCAGTTCTAGGGTTCGAACCGGTGAACCGAACCGAAAACCGGTGTATATAATTAAAAATCCCTAAATTTTTTCTACTTTGTCTAAAACTAATAATGTTAAAAACAAAAAGAGTAATTCATATTTCATAAATATTGTTGCACATTCATATTTCATAAAAATTGTGTATTAAAAAAATATTGATAATGAAATTATCAATATTTTTTTAATACACATTTTTTTAATATATGTAACCTAAGCTATTATCGAATCATTGATCTACCATTTGATTTTGTAAACAAGCCTTCAAATTAGTTACTAATGCATGCCCTTTAATTCTTATTAGTTTCAACCCTAAAAACTCATAGGACTATATATTTAGTCATGTTTTCATCGATGGAACGGTTGTTCACCGTTAAAATTGCAAGCCAAAAACATTACAAACTAACTCAATTGAGAACCGAAAAAACCGAACCGAACTGGTTCAATCGGTTCACACTTTTAAATTTTATCGGATCGGTTCACTTTTTCAAAAACCGGATATTATCGGTTTTTTATTGGTTCATTCGAAAAGTGAACCGATCCATTAAATGCCCACCCCTACTACTAATCATAGGAATAAGATAACTATTTTTATATTTCTGTTAGTTTTTCTTTCGTTATTGTCTCAAAATAGGAAAACCAAAGAGTATAGAAGTAATTGAACCATCTTTGTTGAAAAGAGAAAGCCAATGAAAAATCAATTAAATTAAATTATATTATATATATATATTTAATAATCATTTAAATTATGTTGATTTTCACTATTAGGTTTTCATATAAAATGGACCACTTTTTGTTTGTTATTTATCCTAAACTGTAAATTCTGACTTTCTCTTACCATCTTATAAAGACAGCATCAATTGTATTAAATATATAAAAATCAATATTTAAAATTATTTATATTTTTATTTTATGCTGTATTGCTCTAAACAACAAAAGATGAGTTAGAACTCATCGAGTCACACTGTAAAAAAAATTAATTTTTTTTTAAAAAAAAATAACCTCATTGAGTAACGTTTTTCTTTCCTTCAAAAAAAAAATAAAATAAATAAAAGTCACGTTTTCCATGTCATCATTTTCTTTTTAAAACTCCATGTCACCTTTGTAGAAAAAAGAAAAAGAAAAAGAAATATATATTCATGTACTAAAAAACCAACTCAAACCAATAGAAATTTTCGAGTCAGTGCAGGATATTGAATATTAAACACTAGTTTTACATGATTGGACTCAAGTGTGTATGTATTTGTCAAAGTTTTTTCATAATGAATAGCTCACATTCAATATCCTGATAAAGTTATATCAGAACGTCCTAACCAGATTGGGACTGCTCAAACCAAACCATCTATGTGATAGCTCACAATGAACATATGATTTTGGTTGGTAAATCATAAATGGTAGCATGGATATGAAGTCAATTTTACACAATGGCGAAAATAGGGCTGGCTAGGCTTTTTGAAAAAAAATAAATTAAGTTTTTAAAATAGTTTTAAATGCACTCCATTTAATTATAAGTATATGTCAGCTTAATTCCAATTCTGACTTAACTTACTATATATTTTTTTATCTTAATAACAGTCCAATAACTTAAGAACATGTATCAAACTCATTGAAACTCATTGTATTTCCTTAACTAAGTGAAAGATCAAATTGAAAAATATTAATCATTTACCGACTCAAAAATCAAGTTGGGAAATTTTAACTCATTAACAACAAACCAAAAGTATTAGATTTTCCATATAAATTCATCTCCAAGTCTCCTATTTTTATTGTAAAGTTTATGTTGTAAAATTAGGTTTTAGTTTTTGCTGTGAAACTTGTCAAAATGTCTTTACATAACAATATGGATAACGAGTTTTCTGATAATTGTATGGTTGTTTATATTGAAAGAGAACTTGTTCTTACAATTGATTCAGATTCGATAACAGATGTTTTTGTCTCGTTGAAGCCTCAGAAGTCAAAATCTTATTGTTTCTACATTGCATGTATATATCCTTTTTATTTTCTTGTGTTTTTGTTGTTTGTTAGTATATATATTTTGGGGTAAGACTCATTATGTCCCCTGACTAAATATACTTTTTTATTTTAACTAATACAAATTCTTTCATACCGTTGAGATTCATTATCAAAATGTTTTTTTTTTAATTATATACTATAATTTTTTATGTACATGAAATTATCCACAGCCCACCTAGAAAAAAAATTATGGTTTCGTCCCTGATTTTACATGACATAATTTGAATGGAAGATAAACGGTTTCGTAAGCACCCAAATTTTTTTCCAACAATTAAGGTTGAATTAGATGGAATCGTGAGTAAAAGGAAACAGGTGTAAAGCTGGATGTACTTCTCGAAATATTCTGGTGAAATCATCAAGGGTTGTGAAAAGCTGAGAAAATCATATTTTGGGCCCCGAATTGAGCACCTCAAATTTATTATTATTTTTTATTTTCAACTAAGTTATTGTTGAACTAAGTTTTAACAAATATTATTTTAATAACATTTGTAATTTTTTTTTTCAACTAACCTTTGTAACAAATTATCACAATGAACGAGAATTCTTTCTAAGAAAGAAGATGAAAATTCTTGAAATACACCCACATTTCTCTAATACAATATGGATCATTTTAAGGTGGATATGAAAGTCATTTGAATGATCTTCTGGAATATTAATGCCTTTAGACATTATCTTATATTATGTTGCAATTATTTAAGTTTTAATATGTAAATAATATAAAGTACAGTAAAAATGAATAATTATTGATAAATAAAAATTCTTAATAAAAATTCAATATTAGTCTCATTTTAAAGATCTTGATAAGACATTTTTAATAGTATAATTTTTATGTTAATAAAATTTATAAATTTAATTAAAAAATGTAAAAATATAAAATGTTGAAAAATAGATTTAGGGTTCGAGATTTGGTATTCTAAAAATAGAGTAGCTATTTTGGAAACTCAAAAAATATATATAAAAATTAATAAAAAAAAATCTTGGAAACATAAAATTTGGAAGATTGTAGGAACAAGTCATACTCTATTTTGGAGTTCGTACTCTATTTTAGAGTTAGGCTTGCCCTCCCACGTTCTCATGATATATCACTATGAGGCAGTTTCTACTATCATTACACAATAAAGATAAATAAATAAATAATTTAAGAACGTATCTCGTTATTTTTATTATTGTTATTTAAGAGTTTGATAACAATCAAATAATGGATTTGTTGGAATTTAACGAGATCAATCGCTAAATTACATAACAACTCACACTATAGGGTAAAAATCTATCTGCACTTTGATTTTATAAACAAATGTGAAAATTAAACCGAGAATCGTTCACAACACTTGAACAGTGAAACTCGCATAACTCCAACGATCTAATAAAATATTAGATATTTAATAAAATATCATTAAAATAAATCAGAATAACTTCATTTATACATGTCCTAGTAATTGTGACTGTATAACTATAATAAAGAACATGTTGAAATCGATTTTTTGTTTTTAATTGTATGATTGAAAAGTTTGATAAAATTATACATGCTTGTGAAAAGCATTTAGCCTTTCTTTATTCAAAACCCTTAATCAATCAGTTAATTGAATAATTAACTATTTCTTTAATTTTATTTTCACATGGAGGACCATGGCCATGGGGGTTGAGATTTGAACTCAGATCAGCTATTCAAATTTTTATCAAATCAACCAAATTGGGACATGTGTCTACATTTATAAAAGAAGTTGAAAAAATAATAATTAAACGTATACACATATCCCAATTTTATTAGTTATACATAAATTTAGACACTATTTTTTAACAGTTTTGAGTTTTAACTAATTTTTACATAAAATCTAAAATTTATGAACTCAAGATGATACAATTCATTATATATTGTAGGTCATGGATGATAACTATTAGTCTATTATTATTATTATTATTAATCCTTTTTTACTTAAAACGAATCGATATTATCAAATTGGAAAGACTAAAATAGCCTTCTACGACTATTAATTAGAAATTTAGAAGACAAAAGATGGCTGTCAAGTGATGGGGATGTTTGTATAGAATACAAGAACATCTCCATCTACGTGTGAGAAGAACAAACTTCATGGGGTCCGGTGTAATATCATGGGGTCCGGTGTATTTTGATCTATCTATGTAAAAATAAAATGACAAGATAATGTACTTTTGCATGGAAAGTGAAATGACTGAATTCCTATATTTTTTATTTTATTTTTTATTTTTATTTAAGTATTTCACTATTATATAAATTCAGATTATTTATTTTAGGAGGGAGTACTTGAACCCGTAACCTCGTGGTGCAGATATGAAGGACTTTACCATCAGACCAACTTCATATCGTCAAAATACTAAATTCCTGTTGGTTCCACTTGAATCCAATATGACTGTATAACCTTTCAAATGCCATGCGGGAAATGATTCTCTGGTTGTGCTTGGAGATATAAATTTCAACTTGCAATGCCTACCTCTTGTTACTTTTATCAACCATCTCTTTCAAGATTCATAATATTCTGCTTGTAATTGATAATTGTTGTAGTATAGAATGAAAAGACAAATAAATTAATTTCAACCACATGTTATTGATATTGAAGATTCTCATGAGAATAATTATTCAATTACTGTGATTGAAATTTATAACATCAAGCAAGTCAAGAGTTAGATGACACCTACGAGATCGTTTGTTTTTTTCACTTAAAACTTAATGGGTCTAAATCATAATTATTAAGTTGTTTTGTTTGTTTTTTTTTAAGTGGTCAACCAACTTAAAAATACCAAAAAAACAACTTAAAATAAAAAGTAAAAAATTCCGACTTTCACTTAATTGCAAATCACTGAATCGCGTTAAATGCAATCAAAAATATTTTCTTCAAATACTATCCTCCATATATAACATATTTTCAATTTCATCATAATTATATATGGTATAGAAATCTTTATTTTAATATATACCTTATTTTAATTAGCTTTAAAAATAAAAAGGAACAATAATCACTTCCCATATTAATGTTTAATATCAATACTTTTTTTGGTTTATACCATCCGGTTTCCGGGTGGGGCAGATCCACCATACGGTGCAATCAGCCCAGACCACACCCCGACTAATCCGGACTCGCATCGGGTCGGCCCACTAAGGGGTAAAGTGCTCCCAATATGTGTAGCTCCGTTCACGAGGGGAGTTGAACCCACGACCTTGCTTAAGGGATGAGAGTGCCGAACCACTCACACCAACACATGATTGGTTTTAATATCAATACTTTATTATGATATTAGGGTGATGTATGTATATATATATATATTTAGAGTGTTTTGTTTGAGTTTTCCCGCTGTCTATTTTATTTTTTGAAACAAAACACCCTTTTCTTTTCTTAATAAAAATGAAGTTTGTTTGTAATGGAAGAGGAATATCATGATCATATGTGTTCATATATAATTATTATTTTTGGATTGTTTTTATTCCATATTATTTATATAATTGTTTAACATGGGTATAAATGTAAAATTTCTTATTTTCAGACAATTTTACTTTTAAAAAACAAACGTATTAACAATACATTAAGATGTGAGGAAAAAACAAACAAATATGTCATTCAAGTTCAGATTTCAATCCTTATTCAGTCTTCAAAAAAATTCAGGATTATTCAGTGTTTAGACAAAAAAACAAAACGACCCCTATACGACTATCATATCTATTTGACTATTCACATGCTCATAATATCAATGAGAAAAGTCACCACACATACTATTGTAAAAATACACATTGGAGAACTTGAACCCCCTTACCACAAACATGGAAAGGTAGTAGAACTCGAACCCACTGTTGTAAAAGAAAAAAAAAAAAAATTGTCATAATATCAATAAGAAAAGTTATAGCACATACTATTATAGTAAAATGCATATTGGAGGACTCGAACCCCCACCATAATCGTGGAAAGGTGGTGCACGTTATCTAAGCTAATATGACCAAACTACGAGATTTTATTATTTTATTATTATTTTTTTCAGGAAAAACCGAGATAGATGGTCCTTGATATTATGCAAAATACAAGGTGAGATATTTCTGGGTTTAATTGATTATAAATGTTAACAGAGTGAGGTTCAAGAAAAGTGTTTCTTGTCCCAGTCTAGTTTCTCATGCATTTATATATATATATATATATATTTAGTTGGACACACAAAAATACATGTGCCTCTCTTGATTCTAGTACAACATTTTACATTTATTTTGAATTTTTTTTTTTGAAATAAAATGAAAAAATTACTTCATTGCTTTGAAATTGTACAAATTTGAGAAATTACACATGATTTTTGCATGACTTTGGGATATCAAACCAAAATGGTAGTGCTGGATGCCTGGATCCCAACTTCACATACATCAAATGATTTTTTACATGACTTTGAGAAATCAAACCAAAATAGTAGTGCTCATAAAATTTAGAGTAACGTTACACTACCCAAAAATTTATCCAAATGATCTGTCAAGTTAATTTGTAACAGTCATATTAATTATATGATATGAAGACGTGCCGATGATGTGATAGTTTTTTTTTTTTTTTTAAATATCTATTAATCGAGGGCCAGATATATATTTTTTTTTTTAAAGCTACTACCATTGATATGATTCTAGCCCCTGACCTAAGAGTTATTTATTCAAATCCTAAGTTTATCCATCTACTAGCTTAGCTATGCCCCTCTGCTGGCGATGATGTGATAGTTTGCTATTAATTTGGATAAATTTTTACTCTGAAAATTATTTCACCATCTACAAAATTTCATAGTTCACAAATACAATAATCTAAGCCTCTAGAAATTGAATTACATGAATAAATCAATCCCTTGTACCCACTTAAAATCTATCAAGGCCCATTTGTTCAAAAATGCCCAATGCAAGTGTTGGTCTGGGCACAAGCAGTGCCCAAATTATGACTGCACCTTAATTACATACATGTCTGGTTGAATTGAATTGATCACAAGAAGAGATCAACCAGTAGCTCATCCAACAAATGATTCAACAACCCATTTTCCATTTGCAAACCAATATCAATCTGTTCTTCTTCCTCTTCAAACTTGCCCCATCTATCTTTTCTATCCGTTTCTCTGACACAAGCTTCCAATCCCATTGTCCCACTTTGTTGATCTCCTCCATTGATCCAAGCTCTTGCTTGTTTCACTATCTGGTAATCAACCTCCTCAATATCTCTGGTTTGGTTTCTCTTTGTAGACAATTCTTCTATAAAGAAATCAAACAACATTTGTTCCAAATTATAATTACAATTATTCTTCATCAAACTAGTAGTTACCTTCACGTGATTCAGCAGCAGCTTTGCTTTCTCTTCAACTTCATTGATTTCTTCGTCGTAATCGGATTCATGATCATTGTCTTCCATTGACATCCATTCATGATCATCTAGGTTGATAGGATCTATTTTGGCCAGCCTATCAAAACTTCTAATATTTTGCATGAATTTTTATTTAGTCCCTGTTGATAAAAAAAAAAAAATGTGTGCTGTTGTTAGTAAATGCATGGTCCTGCATTTCCATAAATATATAGACATTTCAATTCAAATAAAAACAGAAAGATAAATAAATTAATTTGAACCACATGTTATTGATATTGAAGATGTTATTGATAATGAAGATTCTCTTGAGAATAATTATTCAATTATTGTGATTGAAATTTATAACATCGAGCAAGTCAAGAGTGATAAAAACAGAAAGCCTCTTGTTTATAAGGCTAAAAAGTGGTATTCTCATTCAAATAATTGCAGTGTTAAGAACCTGTTTTTAATGTCTTTATGTGCAGATCAAACAGATAGGAGGTTAACATGCTCTGTCTGACAAAAAAAATAGAAACATAAGACCATTCATATATTGTTCTTTTCTTCTTTGCATAGTTTAAACAAACATATATTTATCTCAAATTCTTTTTCCTTTTTGGGTACATATGCTTTACTTCAATGTTATATTAAGCCTACAGAAGGGTACATAGATATTGCTTTAACAAGGACAAATTACATCATTTTCTATAACTAAATTTGAACTTCAAGACCCTAAAATTTTATCAACCCTGGTATTGGTTCCTCTTGATAAAAACTTCATGCAAATGGGTGGTTGAACACCTGCAAGAGCAAGTATGGAACTTGGCAGAGTCCATATTCCGTCCCCACAAATCAAACCAGAAGCCACTGCTGGACCAAAAGCTTCTGCTTTTGCCTTGTTTATCTTTTCCCACACAAACAAAATTAAGCTTCCAACACACATATCAATTGCAAAGTACGGTCCAATGTAAAACGGTATTGCCATTGCCATTGGGAGTGGAATGAACCGTCCCATCTTACCCGAGTAGTCCTTTATCAGGTTTATCAGTATGGCTGCACCGAAAAACACATAACAAAGCAAGAGGCAGTCCTTTGGCAGAGATGAGAAACCTTCCACCCCTAATTTGGCCATGTTGCGGTACACAATGGCAAAGGGGGCAGGATATTCGCTTCCGTGAACACCAAGGTCATCAAATGCCTTGTAGAATAGCCAAAAGACACAGGGGGAAATTACACATCCCATTGCAGTGCCTATCACTTGGCTCACGAACATGGAGCGAGGAGACGCTAGGGTCAGGTAACCAGTCTTGAAATCTTGTGTCAAGTCAGAGGCAGTTGAGACAATGTTCATCATGACTCCACAAGCTGCTAGGCCTGCAAGAACTCCACCATGTGAAGAACCTGCCCACGCCCCAATTGTGAAGATAGCAAGCTTTCCGTAGGTGGATGCAAGGGACCAGTCAGTGAGTCCACATCCATATGCATTACAGAAAGCCAAGGTTGGTGCAAAGATGTAGATGACCAACACATAATACCATTTAAGTTCATGAAATATGTGTGGGAGAGTGACAATGGAAGCGACAGCAATTGTGACATAGCCTGCAATAGCAAACCATGCTGGAATTTGATCTTTAAGGAAGATTCTGGTCCGGCGCTGGTCATCATATGACAGCTTAGGGTACTCAGGTGCGGAATTGTCTATGGGGAGACCACTGCTAACATTTTTGGCTCGAACTTGATGAAACAAGCCTGATAAAGTTCGACTTAGCACCTTGACGAAGTTGTAAAGACCATCACCTAGTATCATGGCAATAGCGATAAATACCTGAATTGATGGGTGTACAAGACAAGAATCAACAAAGAGCAAAAGCCTTGATGAGGAATTTATATAGAAATGGCATATCACAGTAAGGTATGCAATTTTTCCAGCTTAATGGAAACCTTACCTTGTAAGCTTGAAGACCATGGAAGCTGCTTTGGTCGAGATCATTAGAGTACCAATGGCCTTTTCGAGTTTCAATGAGAGGCCACATTATACCCCAAGAAAGAATTCCTCCAAGAAGCACTGATACGTTTATAATGTATGGGCAAATCATCCCAACTCCAACATATGTTGCTGAGAAGTCAAAGTAAAACCTGTACATTTAGCACGGGGAGCATAATTAGGCCAAGA
The DNA here is from genome assembly GCA_954870605.1 of Acer campestre. NCBI lineage: Eukaryota > Viridiplantae > Streptophyta > Magnoliopsida > Sapindales > Sapindaceae > Acer > Acer campestre. The sequence goes on from OX940802.1 coordinate 3,751,149, forward strand.
TATTTATGAATGCAAGGGCACGAGTAAACGTTTGGTATTCTTTAAGTAACAAGTATATGTACGTACTTGTAATCGAACGCTTTGAGCCCAAATGTAGGGAAGCTAGAAAAACCACAATCATTTCCTCCAGTAAAGAACCATTGGAAAAATCCCCACAAGAAGCTGAAGGAGAAGAACTTGCCGAGCGTTCTCACTTGTTTCCTATCAGAGATGTAAAAAGCAATTAGAATGTCTGGACTTCTATGGATCACATCCAGGTGAATAGCAATGCGAGTGAGATAGTGACTTACTTTGCAAGTTTTGCTCCTTGGGTTGTGTGGAAGCTGTTTATCAGGAAAGCGGTTGCAGTACCACTTGGATATGACAATTTAAAGTCTATGATCATGATCTGAAACCAGGCATGTCATTTATTAGATCCATTCAAGTACCAAAAGATTTATTCATTTCAAACTTGTATATGCAGAAGTAGAATGTACCTTTCTGAGAGGTACCACAGAGAAGAGGCCAAGAAAGCTAACAATGAAGAGAAATCCAATCATCCATGTTAATGAGGGATCCTTGAAACCAAGTTTGGTGTCTCCAGATTGTGAGGCAATTCTTTCACTCATTCCAAACAGGTAACTCCCAAAACCTCCTGTTTGTTCAAAGTAGTACAAAAACCACATGAATAAATTTAGTGTGCAAGCAGATAATGAGAGGGATCTTCTCTAGTTAGGTTTGGTCCTGATTAGGTCCTAAGGATTATCACACATGATCCTTAGGACCTGAAGAAAAACTTCAGAACCAGACCTGACTAGAGAATTAAATTTGTTAGAAAGCTTTTTCAGAATTCTTTAGGAGCCTTTTTTAGATTCCATCATAGAATTCTATTAGAAACCTCTCATCTTATGCAAGATATATATATATATATATATAGACTTTTAACTAATATTTTAATCACTACAATTATCTACTTCCACAACACCACCCCACACATGAATAATCAATCATAAATTTCTTTTGTGCTTTACATAAAACTTACATATTATCATATTTTTTACTGGAACATGGAAGGTGCGGTGATATTCAGGAACCATGTGCCACCTCACATGGACCACTCATGACTTCTTCACATGCCACTTATTTTTCAGTGCATTTATTTGTTTATTCTTTTAATTTTTTTGAATATTTGGATTTTCTTTCTTTTCTACATTTCGTGGAATTGGAAATGAGCTGGTAGGTTTATATATTATTTTTATTTATTTTTTCAGCTTTGGGTGTATGAGATATTGAGATGAGTATCTAGTTATCAATAACAATGGCTTCTGGACCCCATTCAATTGAATATATACATACTTGGTTCAGGCTTCCCCACTAAGTAATTAAGTGCTTCTTGGATAAGCACTTAGCCATTACTTTGGAAGTCAAACTCAATTATTTTGGAGGTTGGGTGGCTCCGCCTCAACAAATGCTTTTTTTTTCAACTCAAACTGCAGTGTCATCTTGGACTAAACTTTTCCAAGCTTTGCCTTTCAAACTCAGACATTGACTTCAAAGAAAAGAAGTGTTTTGAAAATTCTAACTTTCTAGATGAGCAATAGTTTCTTCTATTATTCTCAAACTAAGTAAAATTATGATCCTGAATTGAATTGTTAAAGTTGCAGATGCCCTAACACCTATCAAGCATGCACTTCCCTTTAATGTCTGCCCTCACACCTATCAATTAATGGGAATAATGATAAATCTAAGCAAAGAGATACATACCGCTAAAGGCGATCCCAGAGGAAGCAACAACACAGGTCTGGATGACAGTGTTTTCTTGCCTGGTAAAGGGTTGCCTGAGAAGACCAGATTTGGAAAGAAATTGAGTCCAAGTCTTGACAAAGAAGAAACCCAGCAGCCCAGCAGAGACATTGAGTGAAGGTATGATCCCAGTTGTCAGATTCAGTTTCATGACTATGAAACTGAACAATATGCTCAACCCAAAGCTCACCACAAATGCTCTCATAGTCAACTGCTTCCTCCATGACGGAATCTCCTTACCTTCAAAAGCCTTTTCTATAGAAACCGCTTCTCCTTCTCCTTCTGCTTCTCCATCTGCTTCTGCTTTCACCTTACGGTCATCCTCTTGCCTGCTTGTGTGTTGTTGAGCCATGCTTGGTTTTTACTTTTTAACAGAAGAAATGGAATCTAATTCAACAGAATAAGGATATGAAAATTCTAAATACGTTGGAGATGAAATACTGAATATATATATGGACTTGTCAGATGTCACTTGTGGCTGTCGTGCACTCGTGAAACTTGATAGCTTACAAACTATATTGACTTGGGAGTGAGAAGCCTTTGTCCTTTTTATTTATTTATTTGAGTTATACATTTATTAATTAACTAGGTTTTGGAGCAAGGCATGTACTTAAATCAGTATTTGAGTTTCATATTTGTAAATATATATATCCTTAAAAAATAAGAAATGTTAATATAACACATACAGTTTTAGTTCATGTAAATGTTATTACTTTAATATAATACTTTGAAGAAGTCTTAAACTCATGTGGATGATTTAATGATTTTTTTATTTGACCAGAAACCACCGCTTGGATTTTTTCTAAATTTTTTTTTACTGCATTTCACTTTACATACATCCATTGTATAATCCACAAGTCATAAAGTTTGTCAACACATTAAATACATAAAAAATTATATTTTCATCCCCAGTCATTTTACAATTTAAATAATAAAAAAATCCTTACTATATAGTCCTTGTTATGTTACTATTATTAAGATCTGTCTATTAAGTAATTATACGAACTTGAAGGGTTGTATTTGTCAATCAACGTTCAATACAAATTTAAGGGATGCTATAATCGAAATCTTACTAAACTCTATCTATTAAGTAATTATATAAACTTTAAGGGTAGTAATTTTAATTTTACATTCAAATAAATTAAAAGGAAAAAAAAAAAAAAAAAAAAAAAAAAAAGGGATGCTATAAATGAAAAGTCACTCCGCTCAAGGTTGTATTTGTCAATCAACGTTCAATGCAAATCTAAGGGATGTTATAATAGAAAGCTTACTAAACTCTATATATTAAGTAATTATATAAACTTTAAGGGTTGTAATTGTAATTTTACATTCAAAGAAATTAAAAGAAAAAAAAAATGATACTTCAATCTTACTAAAAGAAATTAAAAGAAAAAAATAATAATTGTAATTTTACATTCAAAGAAATTAAAAGAAAAAAAAAAAGATGCTATAAATGAAAAGTCACTCCGCTTAGGGTTGTATTTGTCAATCAACGTTCAATGCAAATCTAAGAGATGCTATAATTGAAATCTTACTAAACTCTATCTATTAAGTAATTATATAAACTTTAAGGATTGTAATTATAATTTTACATTCAAAGAAATTAAAAGAAAAAAAAAATGCTATAAATGAAAAGTCACTACGCTCTTTTTTATATATAGTATAGTATTTTCCAATAATAAAGAGATTTACCTGTTTTTTCTTTGAGACGAATTCAAAACCGTTCGAATTGTAAAATCGTCAATTACCACATAGAGAGAGAGAGAGAGAGAGAGAGAGAGAGAGAGTATCTTATTTTGAAAATTTAGGAAGACAAATTGGAGGTTATACGGTGAAAATAGATTGAAATTTTGGGTGGGAAATTTTAACAAACTAGAGGGCAATTTTGGCAATTCAAGCACAAAGACTACAAGAATAATAAAAAATAAACTTGTGGTTAAAAACAATAAGTCAATAAATTTTTTGATCATTTCCTGCAATTTCCTCTATATTATATATTATATATATAACTATAAATATTTTTAATAATCAATTAAATTATGTTGATTTTCATATAAAATTGACAACTATTTGTTTGTTATTTATGCGTAACATCTTATAAAAACAACATCAAGTAATTGAACCATTTTGTAAAGATAGAAAGCCAATGAAAAATCAATTAAATTATATTATATATATATATATTTAATAATCAATTAAATCATGTTGATTTTCATATAAAATGGACAACTTTTTGTTTGTTATTTATGCGTAACATCTTATAAAGACAGAATCAAGTAATTGAACCTTTTTGTAAAGATAGAAAGCCAATGAAAAATCAATTAAATTAAATTATATATTTTTTTAATAATCAATTAAATTATGTTGATTTTCATATAAAATAAACAACTTTTTGTTTGTTTGTTTGTGTTTGTGTTTTTGTGTTTTTTTTTTTTTTTTTTTTTGAGAAAAACAATATATAGAAAAGGCAACGATTACATAGAACCCGGGCTGCCGGGCAATAATGTAACATCTTATAAAAATAGCATCAAGTAATCGAACCATTTTGTAAAGGTAGGAGGCCAATGAAAAATCATTTAAATTATATTATATATATATATTTTTTAAATAATCAATTAAATTATGTTGATTTTCATATAAAATGGACATCTGTTTGTTTGTTATTTATGCGTAACATCTTATAAAGACAGCATCAGGTAATTGATCCATTTTGTAAAGATAGAAAACCAATGAAAAATCAATTAAATTAAATTATATATATTATAATCAATTAAATTATGTTGATTATCATATAAAATGGACAACTTTTTGTTTGTTTGTTTGTTTGTTTTTTTTTTTTTTTTTTGAGAAAAATAATATATAGAAAAGGCAACGATTACATAGAACCCGGCAATCACCCAGGACCAGATGTAACATCATATAAAGATAGCATCAAGTAATTGAACCAATTTGTAAAGATAGGAGGCCAATGAAAAATCATTTAAATTATATATATATATATTTTAAATAATCAATTAAATTATGTTGATTTTCATATGAAATGGACAACTTTTTGTTTGTTATTTATGCGTAACATCTTATAAAGACATCATCAAGTAATTGATCCATTTTGTAAAGGTAGAAAGCCAATGAAAAATCAATTAAATTATATTATATATATATTTTTAATTTTCATATAAAATGGACAACTTTTTGTTTGTTATTTATACGTAACATCTTATAAAGACAGCATCAAGTAAATGAACCATTCTGTAAAGACAGAAAACCAATGAAAAATCAATTAAATTAAATTATATAAATATTTTTTTAATAATCAATTAAATTATGTTGATTTTCACTATTAGGTTTTCATATAAAATGGACCACTTTTTGTTTGTTATTTATCCTAAATTGTCAATTCTGACTTTCTTTTACCATCTTATAAAGACAGCATCAATTGTATTAAATATATAAAAATTAATATTTAAAATTATTTATATTTAACAATTAAGATTCCACTTGTTGAGTTTTTTATTTTTATTTTTTATTTATTTATTTATGCTGTATTGCTCATTTGCTCCTCATCGAGTCACACTGTAAAAAAATAAAATAATAATAATAATAATAATAATAATAATAATAATAACCTCATTGAGTCGCGTTTACCATGTCATCATTTTTTTTTAACTCCATGTCACCATTTTGTAGAAAAATGAAAAAGAAATATATATTCATGTACTGAAAAACCAACTCAAACCAATAGAAATTTTCAATTCAGTGCATCCTGATATAACTCTATAATGATATTAAATGTGAGTCATTAGTTTTACATGTTTTGACTCAAGTGTGTATGTACTTGTCAAAACTTCTCTATAATGAGTAGTTCACATTCAATATCCTAATAAAATTATATCAGAACGTTCTGACCAGATTGGGACTACTCAAACCAAACCATCCATATGATAGCTCACAATTAACATATGATTTTGGTTGGTAAATCATAAATGGTAGCATGGATATGAAATCAATTTTACATGACATAATTTGAATGGAAGATGAACAGATTTGTAAGCACCTAAATATTTTTCTAACAATTTAGGTTGAATTAAATGGAATTGTGAGTAAAAGGAAACAGGTGTAATGCTGGATGTACTTCTCGAAATATTCTGGTGCAATCATCAAGGGTTGTGAAAAGCTGAGAAAATCATATTTTGGGCCCCAAATTATTTTGAAAACCAAGCACCTCAAATTTTTATTATTTTTTATTTTCAACATCTTCCATAAATTATTGAATATAATATTTGTAATTTTTTTTTTCAACTAACATTTTTAATAAATTATCACAATGAATGTGAATTCTTTTGAAGAAAGAAGAAGAAAATTCTTGAAATACACCCACAATTTTTAAATACCAGATATATCATTTTAAGGTGGATATGAAAGTCATTTGTCATTTGAATGACTTTCTGGAATATTAATGTCTTTAGGCATTATCTTATATTATGTTGCTATAATTTAAGTTTTAATATGTAAATAATCTAAAGTATGGTAAGAATGAATAATTATTGATAAATAAAAAATTCTTAATAAATATTTAATATTAGTCTCATTTTAAAGATCTTGATGAGACCTTTCTAATAGTATAATTTTTATGTTAAAATTTATATATTAAAACTTATTATACATTAATTGAATTTAATTAAAAATATATAAAATGATATAAATGAAATATAAAATGTTGAAAAATAAATTTAGAGTTTGAGATTTGGTATTCTAAATTTAGAGTAGTAATCTTGGAAACTAAAAAAAAAATAAAAATTATTGGAAACAGAAAATTTAGAAGACCGTAGGAACAAGTCATACTCTATTTTGGAGTTCATACTTTATTTGAGAGTACCGCTTGCCCTCCCACGTTCTCATGATGACATGATATATCACTATGAGGCAGTTTCCAATGTCATTACACCGTAAAGATAAATAAATAAATAATTTACGAACGTATCTCGTTATTATTAATATTATTTAAAAGTTTGATAACAATCAAGTAACGGATTTATTGGAATTTGACGAGATCAATCATTATAAGTACATGACAACTCATCATGACAACTCATCTTCAAACTTGCTTCTCCATCTCTCATCTTTTCTGTCAATTTCTCCCACACAAGCTTCCAATCCCATTGTCCCACTTTGTTGATCTCCTCCATTGATCCAAGCTCTTGCTTGTTTCACTATCTGGTAATCAACCTCCTCAATATCTCTGGTTTGGTTTCTCTTTGTAGACAATTCTTCTTTAAAGAAATCAAACAACATTTGTTCCAAATTATAATTACAATTATTCTTCATCAAACTAGTAGTTACCTTCACGTGATTCAGCAGCAGCTTTGCTTTCTCTTCAACTTCATTGATTTCTTCGTCGTAATCGGATTCATGATCATTGTCTTCCATTGACATCCATTCATGATCATCTAGGTTGATAGGATCTATTTTGGCCAGCCTATCAAAACTTCTAATATTTTGCATGAATTTTTATTTAGTCCCTGTTGATAAAACAAAACAAAACAAAACAAAAAAAAAAAAATGTGTGCTGTTGTTAGTAAATGCATGGTCCTGCATTTCCATAAATATATAGACATTTCAATTCAAATAAAAACAGAAAGATAAATAAATTAATTTCAACCGCATGTTATTGATATTGAAGATTCTCTTGAGAATAATTATTCAATTATTGTGATTGAAATTTATAACAACGAGCAAGTCAAGAGTGAGATGACACCGACAAGACCAAACACTACAGGTCGTTTGTTTTTTTCATTTAAAATTTAATAGGTCTAAATCATAATTATTAAATTATTTTGTTTGTTTTGTTAAGTGATCAAACAACTTAAAAATACAAAATAAACAACTTAAAATAAACAACTTAAAATCATGATTTTTCACTTAATTACAAATCACTGAATTGCGTTAAATGAAATCAAAATCTTTTCTTCCGATACTATCTTCCATATATAACATATTTCCAATTTAATCATAATTATATATGACATAGAAATCTTTATTTTAATATATACCTTATTTTAAATAGCTTTAAAAATAAAAAATAAACATAATCACTTCTCATATTGGTTGTTTAATATCAATATTTTATTATGATATTAGAGTGATGTATATATATATAGAGTGTTTTGCTTGAGTTTTCCTGTTGTTTTTTTTTTTTTTTTTTTTTTGAAAAAAAAAACATTTTCTTTTCTTTGTAAAAATGTAGTTTGTTTGTAATGGAAGAGAAAGTTCAAGATCATATGTGTTCATATATAATTATTATTATTGGATTGTTTTTATTCCATATTATATGTATAATTGTTTAACAGGAGTATAAATATAAAATTTCTTATTTTCAGACAATTTTACTTTTAAAAAACAAACGTGTTGACAATACATTCAGATGTGAGGAAAAAAAAAACATGTCATTCAAGTTCAGATTTCAGTTTCTATTCTGTCTTCAGAAAAATTCATGACTATTCAATGTTTAGACAAAAAAAAAAAACGACCCTATATTACTATCATGTCTATTTGACTACTCTCATGCTCGTAATATCAATGAGAAAAGTCACCACACGTGCTATTATAAAAATACACATCGGAGAACTTGAACCCTCCCTATCACAAACGTGGAAAGGTAGTAGAACTCAAACCCACTATTGTAAAAAAAAAAATAAAAAAAAATTCTCACAATATACGCATATCGGAGAACTCAAACCCCAATCATAAATGCATTTATATATATATATATATATATATTTTTTTTGAGTTGGACACACAAAAATACATGTGCCTCTCTTGATTCTAGGACAAGATTTTACATAGATTTTTATTTTTTTTATAAATAAAATGAATAAATTACTTCATTGCTTGGAAATTGTACAAATTTGACAAATTACACATGATTTTTGTGCAGAAGCCGATATTGACACCCATAAATATAATAAGTATACCCATGTTTTAATAAAAAATTTAATTACAAAAATATCCCAATAGAAATTTACCAATAAAGACAAATTAGTTTAATTAAAAATAAACAAAATATTATTTACACCCATTAATTACACTCATATCTTTAAATACTATTTCCATGATGTTTTTGTTTTTGGTAGTTGTTGTGGGATTGTTGGGTGCTCGTTTTGCTTTTCTTCGAGCTTTGTTATGCCTTATTTCCTCTGTCTTGCTGCCAGTTTTATCAAGCTTGATTAATATATTTTGTTTCAGCTGTTAAAAAAAAATCAGTAATCTACAAAGAAAACATTATATTTAATATTCCAATACAATTCATTAGAGCTAAACTTCCATATTGGATGGTGCTGTGACAATTTTTCTTCGACCTTTTGCAATTAGACATCATAGAGTGTACTAAAAAACATGGTTATTCTTAAATCATTACGAAAATTATTGAGTACGTTGTTTTTCTTGTCAATGTTTGGGTTCTACCAAGTTTTGTTTTGATTTCTTTATTAGCTGTGAGTTAGTTCATTTAATAAGATAATTATTTTATAATTATTTGCCGAGACTGTGTTTTCGAGTCTGAAGAACTTAAAATTTTATTATTTGTAAAATTGAGTGTGTTAATAATTTATGAGGGTTTATAAATAAATTGTATTAAAATAAAACATTCATTTAAATAAGGGTACTATTAACATTAAGATGAATGTTTATAGTAATGTTTTAATTTTAAATAGTGGTGCTATTGGCACACCCCATACTGATCTATTTATGCCCCATTTAATAAATTATTTAGTATTATTTTTTTTCCTTTATCAAAATTACTAAAAAAGACATACAATTGAAGATGGTGTTCCCATTTAAAACCCTTGTCTATCAATCTCTAAAAATAGCTTGAAACAAAACCCCAAAAATCAAAAACCGATATTCAATGACAATTTTTTTTTTTTTTGAACAATAAGATTTTATTAAAAGGGCCACTCAAAGCAAACAGGGGCAGCATCAGGCTGCAACCAAAAACAACACACCGAGAAACAAAGCAAAAGCCATGCCCACAAGAAAAAAAGCAGATCAAACATGAACCACAAAAACAACACCAGTCACCAACCAGGAACAAAGACGAGAAACACGCCCCAAACAGCAACAAAAAATCAAATTACAAATAAGCCCATACAAATTCAATGACAACTACACATGAAGAAATAAATAAATACCCTTTATTTCTATTTGAATAAACTCATGAGATGATGGTATTTCCATCTTAAAGAGCTAGAAACGAAACCCATACATCAAAAGGAGAAATTTTTGAGATAATTATGCAAGACAGATAAATAAATAAAAACCCTTTATTTTTTAGATAATTGAGCCAACGATTAGGTTCCATGTCTGCTGCGACGATTTTGTGAGACTGAGAGATCAATTTCGTGAGAGAAAGACAAGACTAGAGATAAAGAGATTTGAGATAGATAGATAGATCAAAGATGAGGTGTATTAAGTTTGAAAAATAAGTAAAATGGGTAGTTTTGGAAATAAATAAAATAAATTAATAAAACAATTTAACTTTATTTAATTAAATCAAAATTTTAAAAAGTGGGGCATAAATAGATCAGTAGGGGATGTGCCAATAGCACCACTCAATTTTAAATTTTAGACATGAGTGTACTTATAAATATAGGTGCGCTTATCATATTTATGCGTGTCAATATCCATACCCTTTTTTGCATGACTTTGGGATATCAAACCAAAATGGTAGTGCTCATAAAATTACACTACCCAAAAATTAATCCAAATGACCCGTCAAGTTAATTTGTAACAGTCATATTAATTGTATGATATGATGACGTGCTGATGATGTGATAGTTTATATATATATATATATATCTATTAATCTAGGACCATGTATTTTTTTTATAGTTTTTTTTTAATATATAAATATCTATTAATCTAGGACCATGTATTTTTTTTAAAGCTGTTACCATTGATAAGATTCAAGCCGTTGACCTGAAAGTCATTTGCTCAAGTCCCAAGCTTGTCCATCTACCAACTTAGCGATGCCCCTCTGTTGGTGATGATGTGATAGTTTGCTATTAATTTGGATAAATTTTTACTCTAAAAATTATTTCACCTTCTACAAAATTTCATAGTTCACAAATAAAATAATCTAAGCCTCTAGAAATTGAATTACATGAATAAATCAATCCCCTGTACCCACTTAAAATCTATCAAGGCCCATTTGTTCAAAAATGCCCAATGCAAGTGTTGGTCCGGGCACAAGCAATGCCCAAATTATGAGTACACATTACATACATGTCTGGTTGAATTGAATTGATCACAACAAGAGATCAACCAGTAGCTCATCCAACAAATGATTCAACAACACATTTTCCATTTGCAAACCAATAATCTCTTCTTCTTCATCATCTTCAAACTTGCTTCTCCATCTCTCATCTTTTCTATCCATTTCTCTCACACAAGCTTCCAATCCCATTGTCCCACTTTGTTGATCTCCTCCATTAATCCAAGCTCTTGCTTGTTTCACTATCTGGTAATCAACCTCCTCAATATCTCTGGTTTGGTTTCTCTTTGAAGACAATTCTTCTATAAAGAAATCAAACAACATCTGTTCCAAATTATAATTACAATTATTCTTCATCAAACTAGTAGTTTCCTTGACATGATTCAGCAGCAGCTTTGCTTTCTCTTCAACTTCATTGATTTCTTCATCGTAATCGGATTCATGATCATTGTCTTCCATTGACATCCATTCATGATCATCTAGGTTGATAGAATCTATTTTGGCCAGGCTCTCAAAACAACTAATATTTTGCATGAATTTTTGTTTTGTCCCTGTTGATAAAACAAAACAAAAAACAAAAAACAAAAAATGTGTGCTGTTAGTAAATGCATGGTCCTGCATTTCCATAAATATATAGACATTTCAATTCAAATAAAAACAGAAAATTGACAGAACATACTCTCCACATTGGCCAGGGTTTGATCAAAACTCGATAACGAATCTTCTTCGAATTGATCATCAACATCCAGTACTGAAACCGGACTACATTGTTCTTTCTCCTTGCATACCTAATCATCCTATTAACAATTTAATATTAATTAGAATCGAAACAACGTAAACATTAACGAAATAAAATTTAATTGAACAGCAATGAAGAATATAATTAAATACATCGAAGTTCACTAAGATATTTTATAATTAATATTTGATCCCTCATGAAACATATTCCAGTGATCTAATAAAATATTAGATATTTTATAAAATAACTTCATTTATACATGTCCTAGTAATTGTGACTGGATATCTCTAACAAAGAACATGTTGAAATCGATTTTTTGTTTTTAATTGTATGATTGAAAATTTTGATAAAATTATACATGCTTGTGAAAAGCATTTAGCGTTTCTTTATTCAAAACCCTTAAACAAACGGTTAATTAAATAATTAACTATTTATTTTATTTTATTTTCACATGCATGTAATTAAGGTTAGGATTTAATCTTCCAACAAGGTAGCCATACCCATAGCTAATTTCACTTATTTAATAAGTCTAATTAATATATTGATAGTTACTTTCAAAATTAACCTCATATAATTAATCTTTTACCAAAAATACCCCTAAACAAAAAAAAAAATCCATATTGATAGTTACTGCTGGGAATTTTTCGTGTGGAGCTGCAGCAATTGATCAGGAGTGGCAGAGAGAAAACCATTTTACTTGTTTTCTTTGCTTTTAGTTACTTAGCAATCAAGTCACAGAGAAAAACTTGTATGGGAATGTGAGATCGTCTACTTAAATTTATCGAATTAAAATTTTAAAATACATTTTTATGCTTTCAATATAAATTGTTTTAATAAGCCACAGTTTTATTGTGGCCCGACTAAGATATGCACTGTTTCTTTCTGCAAGTTGTAGTGAAGGGGACACTTCAGCCCCTGCAAATGCCTTATTCCACAAGGTTGTCTAATGTTGCATCTCTCAAAGTCTATATCATATATTTAAAGCACCGTCTATTTTAATGCTTTCAATATAAATTGTTTTAATAAGGCATAGTTTTGGATTTTATTGTGGCCCGACTAAGATATGTACTGTTTCTTTCTGCAAGTTGTATGGAAGGGGACACTTCGACCCCAGCAAATGCCTTATTCCACAAGGTTGTCTAGACCTAAGGCCTTGTTTAATGTTGCATCTATCTAAGTCTATATCATATATTTAAAGCACCGTCTATTTTAACATTCCATCAATATAATGTAATTGGATTTGGAAGCTAAGCAAAACATACAGGGAAAAACCAAATGACATTTATCCAAAATACTATTATTCATGTTTTATTTTTCAAAGGACAAGAAAGAAAGGCAGCGATGTGCTTGGTTAGTCACTTAATGATTGATTTTAGAACTTCTCATCAAATAGTTTTTTTTTTTATTTATTTATTTTTTTTTTAAATTTTTTTTTTATTTTTTTTATTTATTTAATGGCAAAGCTTTATTCATCGAGCCTATAGGCCGGAAGAAAACAAACCACAGAAACAAAGAGAAGAACTGCAGAAGATGAGTTATTGCCAGGTTATTGCAATAGGACATCTGACTCTGAATTTCCCAGAAACCCAAGTCAAAGATCCAAAAGATGAGTGGGATGATGTTTTTGATTTTCCAACAACAGTCACCTTGTAACTCAGTTTCTGTCCAAGCTTATTAAAACTTAAAATCTTAGGCTTCACAATCACTGACACTCCCTCGGGCACTTCCACTTGAACTGCATAAGAACTTGTAGGGATCCCTACATTTGTAACTGTCCTCTTGTATTCCAAACTACCATTTTGGACACCACCTTTGAAGTTGAATGCAAAAGAAGGGTAGTTCAAGTCACCAGCCCGAAATGCTATGTTTTGAGGGCAAGTGAAAGTGCCATCTGTAAATAAAAACATATCAGAAGAATTATAATTTAGGCTGCATAAATAATTCAGATAGTCCTGTGCGGCTATATCGTAGATTAGCCCTGGATCAACTGCTCTCTCTGGATCAACATGTCCTGAACCATAGGCAAACGGTCCGGCTAAGCTACTGGAAGCAACATCTGAAATTGGAGATTTTTTGTTGTTGAGAGTATATGCTGTTGTCATCAAGGCTGATTTGATCGCGGCTGGTGACCAATCTCGATGGACTGATTTGAGAAGTGCAGCTATGCCACTAACATGAGGACATGACATAGAAGTGCCTGACACTATATTGAATAGAACACTTCTCGTATCGGCTGGATGTCTAGTTGGGCTGACAATTGGTGGCCAGGCAGCCAATATGTTCACTCCTGGTGCGGTAACATCTGGTTTGATCACATCCGGATCAACTGAATTTGGTCCTCTCGATGAAAATGCTGCAATAACCGGTGCTGTTCTACCATAAACTGTGCTTTTGAAGATGATCGAAACAGTTGGTTTTTTCGCTGTATTAGCATACTGTATGACGTACTTACCTGTTGTGTAACCTACTCCGACGGTTGGCAATATGTGAGGGTCAACAGTAAGTTCATCACCGTAAAATTTGGGATTTACAAGTATCATTCCAACACCTTTTGCCTTTTTAACATTCTCTGACTTTAAATATGGGTTAATTACATTATCTCCATGGCACACAACAATCTTCCCTTTGACTAGCGATTCATTGAGTGTCCCCAGACAGAATATGGATTCTGGGATACCTGTAGATTCCAAATAAGCAACCGGCACTGGCTTTGTTAATGCATCACCGGAAAATAAAGATACCCCTTCAACAACTTTTCCATTTCCAAGCTTGATAACCGCCGGGAATGTTCTATCAGTGTAGCTTGCGGCCACAGTCATCATCCATGGTGCAGTATTGCCCACGAATGAACTAAAAGGGCCATCATTGCCAGCTGAACTTGAAACAAAAACCCCACTTTTGATAGCATAAAATGAGGCAATTGCTACAAGATCACTGTAGAAAGGCAAAGGGCTGGATCCAATAGAGATTGACAACACATCAACCCCGTCTTGAAGAGCTTTGTCAATTGCAGCCAACATATCTAAGCCAGAACAACCATTGCTCCAACATACTTTATAGACTGCAATTCTTGATGTGTAGCTCGTCCCACGGGCAATGCCTTTGGCTAAATCTAAAAAGCTGGCATTTGCTACAAGACTACCAGCAGCAGTTGAAGCTGTGTGTGTACCATGACCGTCGTTGTCTCGGGCAGATAGGAACTCATTTGTTTCATTGATTCTTCCAAAATTGGCCTCATAGCCTTTGAAGAAGAATCTGGCACCAATGAGCTTCTTGTTACAATTTGATTTTGAGAACTTGGTGCCTTCCTCACAAACACCTTTCCATTTTGAAGGAACAGCAGGCATGCCTGTATCCTTGAAACTGGCGTGTTCTGGCCAGATTCCAGAATCGAGAATGCCAATTATCACATCTGAAGCGGAGTTTGAAGCAGACAGGAGTCCTTTGCCAGTTTGTAGGCCAAGAAACCGTTGGGAATTTGTAGTGTGGAGCTGCAGCATTTGATCAGGAGTAGCAGAGAGAAAGCCATCAACTTTTTCAAGTGATTGGAGTTGTTTTGTTGAGAGCTTTGCAGCGAAACCAGAAATGGCAGTTTCATAGGCATAGAGGAGCTCTGCTTGTTGTTCTTGATCATCCTCTTGTAATGACATTTCATTGATTGAACTGATCATTGCTTGGTACGTCTGCATTGAATTGCCTTGGCGAAAAAGATTTGCCGCCATCTTGGTCTTGTCCATGTGAATTATGTACGTATTTTTGGCCATTGCAGCACCAATGTATGTGGTAGTCACCACCAGGACTAAGAAAAGCAAAATCTTCCCAAACATCATGTCTCTGTGACAAAACAAATAAATCAATTAACAATTCAAATTTAAAACAAAAACCCAAAAAAAAAGAAAGAAGAAGAAATTATAGAAGAAATGTAGAAAAGAGAGATGTAATATACCTGTTTTCTTGACTCAACGAAAGAGATCAATTATTTGTGTGGAATGACAATGGTGAAGAGAATCATTAATTTTATAGACAAAAACTCATCAACAGGTTATTGATGTTACAGAATGTATGAGCCTCATTTGACTTGTTTTCTTTGTCAAACTTATTCTTTGAATTTGGTTTTAGTTTCTTAGCAATTTGCAGATTTTCTTTGTGCTTGTTGAATGGCAAGGGACAGTTGAAAGTTCAACCTCAGGCAAGGCCTCTTATTCCACAAGGTTGCCTTGTTTAATGTTGCATCTATCAAAGTCTATATCATATATTTAAAGTGCCAACTATATATTTTGGCATTTGTGTCAACCTCACAAGTTTATGATTGAAAATGTGCAAGACTAGAAAGGATAACATTTGAGGCAGAGCTAGCACTGTAGCATAATAGCATAACATCCATATTCGAAGGAGATCAAACATTGAATCCATCTCCTTTGTACTCCTCCAAAATAAGGAGGAGATTAATCTCCTCCGTTAGCAGGGGATTTGGCTCTATTTCTCCTCCTAGAGGAATGGGCCTAAATGGCACCAAATCCATCTCAACTTTTGGAATTATCACTAGATTAATAATTCTTGTTTTAATGGCACCAAAATAAGTGATGAGACCAAAATGCCCTTATCTTTTTTTTTTACCTTGATTTTTTACTACAAAGCTCTCACTTTTTTCTACAAAGTTTGTTTACGTTTTTACCCCTTATTAATGAAATGATAGAAGCGGTCATCATGGGTAAAGGCGTAAACAAGCTTTGGAGCAAAATGTGAGAGTTTTTTATTAAATGAAAAAGTGTATTCGTGTCAAGCAATGAGTGAGAAAAACAAATGGGAAAAGTAGATAGCATTCCCCTAATTATATTAATTATATGAAGTTGGCTTCAACTCTACTAATCATAGCAACAAGATAACTATTTTTGTATTTCCGTTTGTTTTTCTTTCGTTCAGGTCTCAAAAGAGGGAAATATTCAAAGAGTATGGAAGTAATTGAACCATCTTTGTAGAAAAGAGAAAGCCAATGGAAAATCAATTAAATTAAATTATATATATATATATTTTTAATAATCAATTAAATTATGTTGATTTTCATATAAAATGGACAACTTTTTGCTTGTTATTTATGCATAACATCTTATAAAGACAACATCAAGTAATTGAACCATTTTGTAAAGATAGAAAGCCAATGAAAAATCAATTAAATTATAGGGGTGAATTCATAATGTACCAAAAAATTTATCAGTTTATTGGTTTTAGCCAACAATTTATTTTTTATTGTTTTCGTCACTTTTGACCACTTTTGGATAAAAATGCCCCTAAATTTGAAATTTGAAAAAAAAAGAAAAAAAAAGAAAAAAAAAGTCAGTGGGTGGTAAAAATGTGAAGAGAGAGAAAGAGAAAAAAAAAAGTTACGGTTTTTGGCTGAAAGAGAAAGAAAGAGAAAAGGAAAAAGAAAAAGTCCATCGCCGCCTCCTATCCCATCTTCCATTGCCGTCGGTCTCTTGTCCGTCGAGGCCGCCACCTGTAGCCAGCTTCCTCCCGATCCCATCAACACCGCGCTTCACCTTGGCCGTTTTTCTCTTGTCACCGACTTCGCTTGGAGCCCGTTAACGTTGCAACTGGTTCTGTGTTTAAACGGTAAATCACTTCTCAATATTCAGGTGAGTTCTTACATAATACAAAATTTAATCACCTTAACATATATTATCATTCAGAAAATATGTTTTCTTAAAAAATAAAAATAAAAATTGTTGTGTTGGATTTGCTGGGATTCGATTTGATGAATAATTGGGCACATTCGAATTGTTCCCTTGTTGTTGTTGTTGTTCTTGTTCTCGTGTTGTTGGGATTTAAATTGGTGATTTTTTTTGTTTTCTGGGTTTTTTTTTGGTTTGCGTGATTTTCACCAAGTAATGAACTGAAATTTGGCTACTTTGATTGACTTTTCTAGTTGGTACCACCTCAATTTTATTATTTATTTATGGTACCGCGACCAATGTTTTTATTTGTTAACCCCAAAAAGCTTTCTTTTGTTTTTGATTGTTAAAGAAAAACCCATTTACGGTTTGTCAATTATATAATCGAATCTAGCTTGTGATTTTCAACATTTTTCCTTTTGTGTATGTGTGCATGCATGTTATAGCTTTAGCTTTAGCTTACATAATACAAAATTTAATCACCTTAACATATATTATCATTCAGAAAATATGTTTTCTTAAAAAATAAAAATAAAAATTGTTGTGTTGGATTTGCTGGGATTCGATTTGATGAATAATTGGGCACATTCGAATTGTTCCCTTGTTGTTGTTGTTGTTCTTGTTCTCGTGTTGTTGGGATTTAAATTGGTGATTTTTTTTGTTTTCTGGGTTTTTTTTTGGTTTGCGTGATTTTCACCAAGTAATGAACTGAAATTTGGCTACTTTGATTGACTTTTCTAGTTGGTACCACCTCAATTTTATTATTTATTTATGGTACCGCGACCAATGTTTTTATTTGTTAACCCCAAAAAGCTTTCTTTTGTTTTTGATTGTTAAAGAAAAACCCATTTACGGTTTGTCAATTATATAATCGAATCTAGCTTGTGATTTTCAACATTTTTCCTTTTGTGTATGTGTGCATGCATGTTATAGCTTTAGCATATGTTTGTTTTTTATTGTTTGAGGGAAAACTCACCTACAATTTGTCAAATTGTAAACTAATCTAGCTTCAAACTTGCAATATTTTGTTTATGTTAAGGAACCTGGATCTATTAATTGTTTGGATTTCGTTAGGATCATGCTAATAAGCTTGTTTCTGAGTTCTAGGGTACTCTGGATGAAGGTGGTGCTGAATTCAATTATGGCATGGACAACTCATCAATTAATTACACTCATATCTTCAAATACTATTTCCATGATGTTTTTGTTTTTGGTTGTTGTTGTGGAATTGTTGGGTGCTCGTTTTGCTTTTCTTCGAGCTTTGTTATGCCCTATTTCCTCTGTCTTGCTGCCTGTTTTATCAGGCTTGATTAATATATTTTGTTTCAGCTGTTAAAAAAAAAAAAAAAACAGTAATCTACAAAGAAAACATTATATTTAATATTCCAATACAATTCATTAGAGCTAAACTTCCATATTGGATGGTGCTGTGACAATTTTTCTTAGACTTTTTGCAATTAGACATCATAGAGTGTATTAACAAACATGGTTATTCTTAAATCATTACGAAAATTATTGAGTACGTTGTTACACTACCCAAAATGGTAGTGCTCATAAAATTACACTACCCAAAAATAATTCAAGCCGTTGACCTGAAAGTCATTTGCTCAAGTCTCAAGCTTGTTCATCTACCAACTTAGCTATGCTCCTCTGTTGGTGATGATGTGATAGTTTGCTATTAATTTGGATATATTTTTACTCTAAAAATTATTTCACCTTCTACAAAATTTCATAGTTCACAAATAAAATAATCTAAGCCTCTAGAAATTGAATTACATGAATAAATCAATCCCCTGTACCCACTTAAAATCTATCAAGGCCCATTTGTTCAAAAATGCCCAATGCAAGTGTTGGTCTGGGCACAAGCAATGCCCAAATTATGAGTACACATTACATACATGTCTGGTTGAATTGAATTGATCACAACAAGAGATCAACCAGTAGCTCATCCAACAAATGATTCAACAACACATTTTCCATTTGCAAACCAATAATCTCTTCTTCTTCTTCATCTTCAAACTTACTTCTCCATCTCTCATCTTTTCTATCCATTTCTCTCACACAAGCTTCCAATCCCATTGTCCCACTATGTTGATCTCCTCCATTGACCCAAGCTCTTGCTTGTTTCACTATCTGGTAATCAACCTCCTCAATATCTCTGGTTTGGTTTCTCTTTGTAGACAATTCTTCTATAAAGAAATCAAACAACATCTGTTCCAAATTATAATTACAATTATTCTTCATCAAACTAGTAGTTTCCTTGACATGATTCAGCAGCAGCTTTGCTTTCTCTTCAACTTCATTGATTTCTTCATCGTTATCGGATTCATGATCATTGTCTTCCATTGACATCCATTCATGATCATCTAGGTTGATAGAATCTATTTTGGCCAGGCTCTCAAAACAACTAATATTTTGCATGAATTTTTGTTTTGTCCCTGTTGATAAAACAAAACAAAAAACAAAAAACAAAAAATGTGTGCTGTTAGTAAATGCATGGTCCTGCATTTCCATAAATATATAGACATTTCAATTCAAATAAAAACAGAAAATTGACAGAACATACTCTCCACATTGGCCAGGGTTTGATCAAAACTCGATAACGAATCTTCTTCGAATTGATCATCAACATCCAGTACTGAAACCGGACTACATTGTTCTTTCCCCTCGCATACCAAATCATCCTATTAACAATTTAATATTAATTAGAATCGAAACAACGTAAACTTTAACAAAATAAAATTTAATTGAACAGCAATGAAGAATATAATTAAATACATTGAAGATATTTTATAATTAATATTTGATCCCTCATGAAACATATTCCACAGCTTGACCCCAAAAAAAAAAAAGGTGATTTGAAGCATAAATAAAATTTTAAGCTAAGAAACTTCCAAGTGAGTGTCGCTGTCACTCTTCGAGTGAGATTAAAAAAGAGATTATTGTTCTGAATCTGTGTTTAAAATATATAATTAGCTTAATTATATATATTTTATGTGTTAAATCACAATTTCCACGTAAGTTCTGTTTTGTCTTATGTGATTAGGTATACGTGATTATGTCGCAAAACAGACAAAACAGCTACACTAATTAAAGTATTAAACTAAACTAAGTACCGTACATTACAGACAAAAGTCGACAAGATCTCACTAGCTGACAAGATCATCACTGAAACCAAAACAATCGTAGGATACTAAACAGTAAACAGCAGACACACAATATTTTTTATAGATTGCAATACACTGAATAATTGCTTACCTTGGGTCCCACCGTAGATATAGTCGGTGACTCTGTTGTCGTTTCCGTTGAATCCCTGCCGACACAGGTTGGTAAATATTTTTTACTCAATTCGACGTCGTTTTCACTCCAAGACGGTAAATAATACTCCGATGTAAAATCACTTTCACACCAACTAGAGGCATTGCTGCTGCTTCTGCTGCAAGAAGTAGTGTTAGTGGACCCTGTTGAAGTGGTAGTGTGATGATCATGATCATGATCATGATCCGTAGACGGTTGAGATTTGTCTTGATCCAGCAAGTCACGGAATGATTTCCACCGTATGATGTCTTTGATTTTGACGGTTGTGATCATCGTTTTGACTTCATTGTCACTCCTTTTTAACAGCAGACGTGAGAAGCTTCGCGGTAAAATATTTGAAGGGGATTTAACGGCGTTGGTGAAATGGATGCTCTTAACGGAGTTAACGAAGGCTTGAAAAGCAGAGATCATGGTCGCTGAGGCTGCTTTTGATCGGCTACTGTGATGATGATCGAGTCGGCAACGAAATGATTTGAACCCAGTTGAAGAACATGAATTTGAATCATCTGTGAGGAAATCTTTAAGCATTTTTGGTCTACTACGCTCCATCGCATAGTGTTTTCTCTGCTTTGAGCTCAAAGATGACATAATGATGTATCAAGGAAGCTAGAGACTGTTATAAAAGAGTGAAGTGAGAAGTGAGAGGTGGGGTTTCAAATTTAAAGAGGAAGAGGAAGAAGAAGAAGAAGAAGAAGAAAGAGAGAGGTAGCTTCGAGGGGTTGAGATCTCCAGCTAAGAATTGCTCGTGCAAGTGAAGAGCTACTATTAGGTTAATAATATGTATACTTGTAGAAGTAAATATAATTAAAAACAGCAAACTGCAGTGCTTCAAATGTAGAAGCGTGGACGCTTCTATTTAGATCTTAATTAGAAGGAGACCTTTTAGATGGTCTTCTTTGACTTGGAAGTTGAAAGCTAACTTGTCGGTTTTTATTAAGTGTACTGGTTGACTCATAAACATAATCAGATAGATCATGTCCGTTGATTTTTCTTGATCATGCATGTCACTTTAATTGTCATTTATTTATTTTTTGCTCTATATTGGTGTTTAATTATTACTTTGGTTTCTCATGCATGGAGCCATATTGGAGCGTATACCGAAAAGAATGATCTCGTGATATGTATCATGTATGATTTTTTTCCCGTTGTTTACACATTTATTGATTACCATTTTTGATTAAATTTGCTAAAAGATGTGCATATCATATTGTTTAAAATATCATATTTATAATATATATATATAATTTAAATTTAAAATTATTATCATAGTTGTTAATGAAATTGTTTGTGTAAGTGTGTAACAAAATATATATTTATATATATTGTTAGAGGTGTATACAAAATGATGTGATATAATACCTTGTTAATTAGTGAAACATTCTTTTTGTAATTGCAATGTATAGTGTATAGGGGTGATTGATCAGTGGTACGTTGATCTAACGTCAAATATCAAGCCCATCCGTTTGTCCTCCCCAACCACGTAACACACTCATAGCCAACTTCTTGGTTCTGACGGTCTATTTGTTGGATGTTACAGAGTATGACAAATAGGAAACCTCGGCCCACACCCCCGGCCACATAAAAATGCAAACGGATAAATCAAAACTCGTCTTCACCTGGGTAAGATTCGAACCGTTGATCTGAGAGTTACCCGTACCCCAAACCCGACTTTTCACCAGTTGAGCTAATGCCCTGATGACTGGCCACGATATAATTGCCAATAGTAGAACCAAGGACTTGAGATTTTCATCCCAAGCCTTGGAACACCAAGGCAACCACCTCATGGTTAATTTGATCAATGTTATTCATGCATTGTGCTTGGCAACTTTTAATTTCTCATAATTTCCATACGCTGCAATGCTGCAAAGCATTTATGAGCGTTAGACTCAACTGTCCAAAAATGGTGTCTCAATTGTGTCTAACCAACTAAATTAAGAAATGTGTTTACTTTTAATTATTTTTTTTCAATTTTTTTCATAAATGTAGACACATGTTTCAATTTAGTTGGTTAGACACAAATTAAATTATTATTTTTGGACAACCTATTTGAATCCTTATGAGTTAGATAGCACTCTACTTTAATATACCTCATTTATCGGTCCATTTGTAATATACAATTGTACGTAAAAATAATAATAATAAGTCAGACCATACAGGTTTGTTATAATAATTGGTTTTGCAGGATCTGGTTTTGATATTGGTTTTTCTCTTAGATAATAGATTGCTTCAAATACTTGAATCTGTTGATTACTTCTCTCACTCTTTGCTAGGTATGGAAGGTTGTACATGTTCACATGGGTGTACCTCAGCTGGTAGATGGACCAGTTTAGGGTTTGAACAAATGACTCCCAGGTCAATGGTCCAAATCCTATCAATAACAAAAGCTTTCAAAAAAAATATTTAGTCTCGAATTAATAGATATCGTAAAAAAAATAAATAAATATATATATATATTGTAGATACAAGTCGCCGCTCGCTATTTGTCATTAGTCGGTCGCTCGTGCGTATATCTAGGTTCATCGATTTGTGGAGCCGCTCATGGGAGGGATCCGTTGTTGTCAAATAAAGGATAAAAGTGTCAAACGTGGTCCAACAGTTCAAGGCCCATCCAAAAATATCCATGAGAGCTTCCTAACCTAATTGAAAGCAACTAGCCCAACCATGTTTCGACGAATACGATCATTTCTATTTGAAATTGAAACAGATGAAACTAAAGAAATTAATGCCCAATTTGTGAATGTTTCATGACCTCCTTTTGGAGCCAAAAGTGATTCCGAATTGGATCTAAAATGTTTGGTAAAATCCCAGGGAAGTTCTTTTAGTCACTTTCAGCTTCCTTAATAGCAATTTTGAAAAGCTATTTTTTGTAGCTTTTAGAAAACTGCTTTCTAAGAAGCAGTAATGAAAAGACAATAGATTATTGATGTATACATAATATATATAGCAAATTAGCAATAGATAAAAAAATAAAAAATAAAAAGTAATAATATGTAATAATCACACAAAAATAAGACAAATTTCAAGACAACTTCAATATTCATTTATGTTCTTTCTAGTAATTTTGCACAATCAAACACTTTTTATTTACAATTTACCAAACAAATTGAAATTGCTGTTGATTCTCATAACACTTTTAAAAATTAGTTTGCTAAACAATCAGTTGATTCTTCTCATAACAAATCCAAAAGCAATTCTCTTAACAACAGAACCAAAACCGATTCCCCCCTACAGCACAGCAATGCCAAACTAATCCTAAGTTCTATTTATAACTTACACCAATGAAACCGTCGAAACTTGACTTCTCAAAATTAAATTACAAAAAATAAGTATAAATTAGAGGGCTTGGGCAATGTACCACCATAGGTATGATAATACCAATTGTTGAAACAACTCAATGTTGATTTTAGGAAACAACTTTGATATTTGGGAACCACTGTAACATTAATTTCAATGGTATAGTTGTTCCCAAATAGTAACTTGTATCATACCATTTTTTTTTTTTTGTTTTTTTTTTTTTTGTTTTTTGTGAGTACCATACCCAACCCCTAAATTAGAATAAAGATACAAGTTTAATGTAAATATAAGCAATAAAAATGATAAAATGAAAAAAATAAATTAAACTTGGGTTCTCATAGTTAATGGATTCTGTTTCAACAGATTTGGTAATTTCGGTATTTTCGATAGATCAAATGAAAAAATGTCTTGTTTTTTTTTAGTTTAACTATGAAACCGAATCCATCGAAACCTCCAAAACTCAAATTTTATTGAATTTAAATTGGATTAAGAACATATATTCAATGAAAATATAATCAAGAAAAATGATAAAATGAAAAAAAATAAAAAATAAAAAAATTGGCTCTAATTCTTACATATAAAAACTTTATTTTTAATGTGGTTTCAATAGATTCGGTTTCAGCAACGGATACAGCTGTAAAGGTTGGTTGCAGTAACGGATCTGGGCCTGACAGCCCAAATATTCAGCTTATAACTATATACAAATAGTATTTGGGCCTGTAAAAGCCCAATTATTCAGCTTTGAAACTATACTTCAAACAACACACAGCTGTATTTGGGCTGTATATGGATCCGTTACAACAACGGGCCTGACCACACCGCTTTAAAATTACGTCAACATTTATTTATAAAACCATTAATTTCACAAACGGTACAAAAATCAAAGAATTGCCTTTTTAATAACTCAAAAAATAAAAATAAAAAAATAATAATTGCCTTTTTAACGGAAGTTCTACTTCTCAGTCGCTTTCAATTCTCATTCTTCTTCATCTTCTTGAAGATACATGTAATCGAAATTCGAAGCAAGTTTTGTTCACATTCTAAATAATAATCAGAATACGAACAAGAGTAGTGAATAGTGATGGGTGTTGGAGGGAAATTTTGGGATTTGTTTAAACCCTACGCCAAAAACGAAGGTTTCAATCACTTGAGAGACAAACGAGTCGCAGTGGATCTCTCTTTCTGGATTGTACAACACCAGACCGCAATCAAGAACCAAATTCGTGCTCCACATCTCAGACTCATTTTCTTCCGTACAATCAATCTCTTCGCTAAGGTCCAAGTGATTTTTTTTTCCCGCTAAATTGTTCTTCAGTTCGCGCCACAAAGGTTTTTTTTTTTTTTTTTTTTTTTCTTTTTTGGGTTTTTTTCTTGACAAAAAAGCTATTAGGGTTTTGCAGTTTGGAGCATTTCCGGTCTTTGTTGTTGATGGAACTCCGTCACCGTTGAAAGCTCAGGCAAGGATAGCCCGGTTTTACCGCGGCAGCATTGACTCTTCAAGCTTGCCGGTGGCTGAAGAAGGCGTCTCTGTTGAGAGGAACCGGGAATTTTTAAAATTTGTTCAAAATTGCGTGGTTTGTATTTTTCTAATTTTTCTTTTTGGTGGTGTTTGATTGGTCTGTATATCTCTTTTGCTTTCATGTTATTTTCTGACAAAAATAGATTTTCAGGAATTGCTTGAACTTTTTGGAATGCCTGTACTAAAAGCGAAAGGTGAAGCTGAAGCATTGTGTGCCCAATTGAATAGTGAAGGTCATGTAGATGCATGCATCACAGCTGATAGTGATGCCTTCCTCTTTGGAGCTAAATGTGTTATAAAATCCATCACTCCTAACTCTAAAGTAAGTCCTTAACAAGTTTATTTTGCTAACGTTTACGTTTTAATGATATGGGTGACAGTTTGGCTGTAGTTTCTGCTTGGCTACCCTGTGTTGGAAATTTGACCTAAATTTGACACTGGCAGTGCAAAATAAGCGGTAGATATGCATTATTAGAAGACTATGTAGAAACTTAATAGGTGGTTGAATTAAAGATAGAATTAGTCAATGTGAAACTGACAAGAGGAAATATATAGAGAAGATATGACTTTGTTTTCTCGATTGGTTGTTTTTTTTTATTTTTTATTTTTTATTTTTATTTTTAAATATTGACTTTCTCTTTTTGCATGAACTCTGGTGTGGATTAAGGGTTCACTGAGTTCCTTATTTAATTGGTTTTTCTCCTTTTGGCAAACATGATAATTTTATTGTACTACAGGAACCATTTGAATGCTACTATATCTCAGATATTGAAGCTGGTCTTGGGCTGACGAGGAAACACTTGATAGCCATCTCTCTTCTGGTGGGAAATGACCACGATTTAAATGGTGTGCAAGGGATTGGGCTCGACACAGCTCTTCAGTTTGTGCAAAAATTTAGTGAAGATGAGATATTAAAAAGGTAAGCATTTTAACTGGTTTAAAGACCAATTCCTTTTTTATCTGCCGTTATACATAGTATTATGCAATTATGGGACATGAGCTAAGATCATCACCATATCTATAATCTATTGAAGACCTTAATTTCTTGTAGCTTACATGATATTGGATATGGGGATACACCTCAATGTCTGGATCTTAAATATACAGATGATGCCAGAGTTTGTTCAAATGAGAGCTCATCAAAAACAAAATCTTCTCATTGTTCATTCTGTGGGCATCCGGGCAGTAAGAGAATTCATTTCAAGTTTTCTTGTGAATTTTGTAATAATGGAGATATTGATGGATGCATAAAAAAGCCAGTGGGATTCAAATGTAATTGCTCCTACTGTGATAAGGTACACCTTCTCTGTCATTGCCATTATATTTTTACTGTGAGTGGATATGCTTTAATCAGTATTTTCCATGTGCATCATTTTTAATCCTCACTTAAAAACATTCTGTGGTATTCGAATGGCAGAATCGAAAAGAAAAGGAGCAAAAGAGGCATGAAAATTGGTGGATTAAAGTTTGCAACAAGATTACCATGGAGTCAAATTTCCCAAACGATGAAATCATTGAAATGTATATATGCGATAATCATGGACAGTTTCCTGGTATGTTTAATCATTCACAGTCTCTTGCTCCGAGTGTTGATGGCATTTTGTTGCTATGAACATTTTGTAGGTGTGTATTGTAGGTAAATTACTATATGATTATCCTGTAATTCATTAATTGAAATGATTGAAAATCGTCAAAAGGAGTAAATAGTTTCTTTGAAGGAATTTCCTTCTTATATGTTAAAAATTCGAGGCTTCTCTTTCCAACTTTTATTTTTTGCTTTCATTTTTCCTTATGAAGTTGGTAGGCGGGCGGTAGGAATTAGATTAGATTTGTGAATCTGGGTCTTGCTTTTACCATTCTTTACACATTTGTGGCCTTGGTTTTTGCAGTTAATTATTTGTATAGACATCATTGTATTATACATTGCTCTGTTAATTTACTCTTTTGTGTTTCTATGCAGCAAACAATGTCTCTTCTATATCATGGCAAATCCCAAAAACTGAAATGATAGTTGATTTCTTGGTTTTTCATCTGCACTGGGAACCGTCATACATTCGGCAAATGATGCTTCCTATGCTCTCCACTATATACTTGAGAGAAATGGCCACAACACCAGTGAAAGCTTTGTTATATGAACAATATGAATTTCATTCAATCCATCGCGTGAAGATAAGATATGGGTATCCATCTTATGTGGTCAAGTGGAAGAAGGCTGCATATTCAGTAGGCTCATACACTGTCCCTGATGAAGAGTGTGATCTACATCAAGAAGAGTTGGTGGAAGCCAATGAATCATTTGATCTGTTGGATGAGTCCAATAACCCTCAAATTCATGTTGTTGATGGGTGTTGGTTTTTGTTGACCGATGAAAATATGGAGCTTGTGCATTCAGCTTTTCCAAAAGAAGTAGATGGATTTTTGCAAGACAAGGTACGACTCCATTTAGTTATTTTCTCTCTTTTCCTATGGCAGGATTCTGTTTAGTTATGTTAGAACTTGGATATTTGATAGTCTCAAATTAGGGCGTTGGACACAAAATATTCCTTGAATGTTTTTTACACCTTGAAATTTTAGCGAGGTATCATAACCACAAATGTAGAGGTGATCAATACCATCCTAAAATATGAGAACAATTTTTTCTTTTATTTTTTATTTTTTATTTTTCTATTTGAAGGTGGAGGGGGGGTGGGTTGGTGTTTGTTGGGGGAGATCTAGGTGGCAGGAGGATGAAGAAGAATCACCCATAGATGAGTGGAGTTAAACTGAGGATATTGAGATGACTGAGTTGTGGGGGGAAGAATTTTAAGCATATGTGACAAGCTAATAATACACCTATTAGAGACATCTGAAAGTTCAATAGTAGATTAATAAACGCTGATTGCTGCAACAAGAAGCAGTGTTAGCTTTTATTGAATTTTGAATTATCAAAGCAGAGGGTCATATTACTTTTATTGAATTTTGAATTATCAAAGCCGAGGGACAAATTATGGTTTGACATAATAAAAGTGGACGCACCTTTGTCCAGGTTGTGTTGTTTCTACATGTGCTTTGGTAAGTCAAGGATTTAAAATTAGTCAACATAGCACCAAAATTGTTTTAAGAGCTTGTTGCCATCATCATTATTATCATGCTCCGTGTTGCTCTGCATGGATATTTGGAAAATAAATTTCCTCTAGAGCTGCTTCATGCTTATATTTGTTCTTGAAAATTGACAGGAGTCGAGAGAATTGAAAAGAGGAAAGACTTCAAGCTTAAGATCTGAAGGGTCCAATAAAAAGTTAGAGTCCCAAAAATCAATGGGTGTACAGCTAAGTATCACTGAATTTTATCGTTCGGCCAAAGTACAAAATCAAGGAAAATTAGGAGAAGATTTAGCCAAGAATGTCAATAGCCAGGGTGGTGGGACTTCAAAAGAAAAGAGGAAAGCATCAAGTGCTAATCTTTCCAAATCTACAAGGCGTCGCCTTTTGTTTTAACTTGGCCATTTTGCGGCTTTGGTTTCCTTCCTCTTCTGTTAGAGGAAATATTAAATTATTTTGTAAAGTAAAGCTATATTTTCTTCTATCATTTCAGTTTCTTTTTCTTGAGTAGAGCATGAGCGAGTATTTTGAAAGTTAGTTTAAGGTTTACATGTCATAGCAGTATTTTCTTTTTGTACTTACATGTGGAAAGCCACCTCTCTTTTTCTGCCTTTATATTGTGATTGAAATCCTTGAAATCCTTCTGTTAATTGTATTAATGGATGAATATTGAATTGCCAAATCCAAATGTGTTAGAAAGTGAGCTATACATGGAAATAATGTGTGGACCCATTCATAGTTAAAAAGTCAATACAGGGGCATCAAGAAACCAGGTATTTTATGAAGTCAATTTATGCTTCTAAATAATTTTTTCTTTGCAGTGTAGCACAGGCTAGTTTCTCTATCTGATCCGCAGCAGTGGTTGATCCAGCAACAGTCCGATTCATGACACCTGGATTTGATGCTCTGGAAAAATGTCTAGTATTGATCAACAACATTTAAGCTCGAGTTGGCTCACAAGTATATCGTTTCTGTCTTCATGCACCGTGGTGTTAACAAGTCAATGCATTGCTGTCTTGCAAAATTTGAAAAGGTTAAATTTATCCACGGAAAGGTAACTTATTTAAGCTATTCATTATATTCCATGTGTGAAAGATTTTATTATCCTTTTGATATGGATACTCAATATCAATTGACCTGGACTCACATAATACTTACATGTCGGCCTTAATAGCCGTAAATGACTTGCTAGATATGCATTTGACATTAGTTCAGTGACAAATTGGTTACTCAAATAATATTGTTCTTTGGTAATGGTATCTGGCCGTGTATCAAATATAATTTAAAACAAATGTCTGAAATGACGCCTCTTCCTATTTATGTGTTGCTATGCAAATTTATTTTTCAAATTTCAATTACACTTTTCTGCTGTGACCTTTGTATCTAGTTATGAGCTCCCTGTTTACAGTTGCAGACTTGCAGTTTTATTTGCTTCATACAACATGCACTTTAAATGAACTAGTCATTTTTCTTTGACATTATTGACCCCATAGGAAAAATTCATTTTATTCGTCATTTATTTGATTGGGCCGTTTGGCATAGTAATCAAACGGCCCATATAGTTCAGCAGGGATCCAGTTTCGAACTCAGTTTTGGGGGATATCTGGATTATCAAAAAAATCAAATAAAAAAATCAGATGTCAAATACAAGCTAAGTTAGGTGAAAACCCTACTACTTTGCAAGTTTACACCAAAAAAACAGATTACACTAAAACTTCAAGTTTGCAAAGCATTGTCAGATCAAGTTATTCACAGTCATGAATGGTGAGGAGGTAATCTCAGTTGAATCTGGTGGAAGTAATACCCTATTACCAAAGCGTTATGGTATTTTGCTCCTGGATGTTGATTCTACTTGTGTTACAATTCTATCAAGAATGCTTCTTAGGTTTGGATATAGAGGTATGTAGTTTTGAATCTGCTTGTTTTCTCTTTTATACCACCTGTTTGTCAGTTTTATAATATGTAAGGGTTAGGGGGATTTTTCTTCTCTACTGCAAACTCAATAAGATGTAATAAGTGTGATTTTATATTGTTAAATTTCAGACGCTCCATTAAGATATGCATTCCCCTGCATCTAGATCCTTTGCAAGGTATTAATACACTAACAAGATGAACTTAATGAGGCAACGGGAATGTTATAGACTGAGGTTAATGTTCAAGCCGTCTCTTTGCGGCTTTGGTGGTTCGGAGACTACATGATTCTCCTTTACCCCATGGTCCAAGGTAGTGATTGTGGCCAAAAGAATAAAAAGGAGAGTCCCATTCTCGTGTATTTGAGATTGGCAAGGATTTGCTATATACTTCTAATCTTTGAATGCTGTCATCCATTATTATCAAATCTTGTGGTTTTAAATCCATATTCCTTGTTTCTTCTTTCGAAGATTGACAGGAACACATGGCTGATAGCTCCTTGATATTGAAATTTATAGGTCATACTTCAATAATGCATCATGATCATGTTTACCATCACCGAGGATGGAAATTAGTGTGACTAAATCATTCAAATTATTAGATCAACTAAATTTTAACATAAACCATACTGACCAAATTCTTTTTTGAAAATCATACTGACCATATTCTGCATTTCAGTAGAAGAGACGGCTACTGATATCCTATGAATTTATCCTCATTTTTCTTCGTTGCAGCACATTTTTGTATTTATGAATATTTGTCTTGGTTTCTGCTTCCTGCCTCCACTATTTCTTTTAAAGTTCCAAGTTTGCCTTCATTTGCAGTCATGACTGCTAAACGAGCCAGTGATGCACTGTGCATTATAAGGGAGAGAGAAGATGAAGTTGACCTTGTCCTCTCAGATGCTTGCCTACCCGATATGACTAGATATGAACTCCTTGAGAGAGTGGGAAGGATGTCTAAACTGCCCGTTGTTAGTAAGTAACCTCCTCAGGTCCAACTTTGCTATAATCCTTCTGTCACCATAAAATGTTCATTGTGCAATTAGCTCTCTATCTTACACTATTTGCTACTGATTGGTTTTTCATCTCTGACAGTCATGTCTGCCGATGGCAATGAGAAAGACATTATGGGTGAGATTTACAAAGGGGCTATATTTTGTCTTGTGAAGCCAATCACCATGAACAATATAAAAGATCTCTGGCAATTTACATTCATGAAGATTAAAGATACACCGGTAGCCTCTGAAGGGTCAAGTGTCAATTCACCTGACGAGGATATGGAGGACCAAACGTTTCTGTACGAAGTGAAGCAAAGTCACCGAAATGCAAAAAGGAGAGAACCAATAGAGGAAAATAGTGATGATTCAAGGATCCTAAAAAAGGCAAAGATAGTTTGGACTTTTGAGCTACATAGCAAATTCTTAGAAGCTGTTGCAGAGCTAGGCATTGATGGTAAAGAGTTCCTAAATTTGAATTCTAAAGTTGATTTCTATTATATTTTATACTGTTAATAATAACAGCAGTTGGTTTTTTTCTTGCTTTATTTTTCAATTTAGAGGCCCATCCAAAGAAAATACTTCAGCTTATGAATGTCCGAGGACTAAAGAAAGAAAATATTTCTAGCCATCTACAGGTGAGTACTCCTAAGATGAGTTACCATATTTTCTCCAGTGACTTATGTTATTTCTGTAATCATAATGCAATATGTTGTGGAATGTTGGCAAACATTTTGTCATATCTACCTGCTATAAGAATTTTGAGATATATGTAATGGGACCATGGTGTGACAAAAAAGAATGGGGATAAATGTTATTTTTGCAGAAGCATCGCCTCTCTTTGAAGCGGAAACAAGAGGCCAAAGAAAAAGAGAACATGAACAGAGATCACTCTGAATCACATCCCGCACCATCTACTGTCAATCTACAAGGAGGCTTGCAGTTTCCGGAGTTGCAATCCATGATGAGGTCTTGTCAGCCAGAATTAGGAAGCTTTAATCAGATGAATCTCAATAGTAGTAGCATGTTCAGGCCTACACTTGATTCTGCATATTTCCTTAATCATGCTATGCCAAGTTGCAATGGTACATCAAGTTTCATATACGGACAATTGACCCCACCCAACATAGGTTTTACTTATCCTGGCTCGTATCATGAAGGAATTGGGACCACTAGTGATGGGAAGTTAGCTGGCCCGCATCAGATAGTAGATTCTATTGGGGAAAAATTTCTCAAGGGAAAGACGGCTCTCTCCAGTTGCGGAGACTCTGACTTTTTAAGTGCATTACAATGGCCAACATCATTGATTGAACAACTAGATGAAGAATTTCTCAAGGGAAATGTGGCTTTTTCCAGTTGTGGAGATTCTGGCTTTGGAACTGCAGCAGAACAGTGGCCAACATTGTTGGCTCAGCAACAAGATGAAGGAAGAAAAGAGCAACAACAACAACAGGGTCAGGAGCAGTTGCAGCTGCAGCAACTTGTTCTGCCACATCAGTCACTACCTGATCAAGAAGATCAGAATATCTCTGGGTCTGTAGAAATGGATATAGATGGGATGCTTGATAGTGATTCAGTCCCAAAGATAGATGGGTTGTTGGATAGTGATTCAGGCCCAAAGATAGATTGGTCAATTGATATTGAAAACATACCTGCTGAACTGTTCCGTGATGAGGGTTTCAATGATCTCTGCTGGGTAGATTAGTGAATTTGACTTCCAGGTATTTGAATGCTTCCCTCTGACTTTCAGTTTCATGTAAGGGTGTTTCAATATTTTTTTATCTTCCCTTTCTAAGTCTCATGTTGAATATCCTGTTGTTTCTTCTAGCAACCAGCTTGTGAAGAGGCCATGAACTTTGATTCTGGCATCAGCCAAAGGTGAAGTGGCAGAAGCAGGGAAGAAGAGTGTTGTTAATTTCCAGTTTGACAAATAATGGTTTAAGTTTACAGTTTGATATTGATGAATTTGGTGGTGTTGTTGATTTCCAGTTTGACGAATTATGGTTCAAGTTTACAGTTAGATATTTTGATGAATTTTGAGTTATCTTTATAATGTGGTTACATGGTACCCATAATTCTGATAGATTCTACAGATGTTATAAAATGAACCCTTTGCTTCTCCATTTCCTTACTCTCCTTTTACATAAGAAATGTTGGAATTCTTGTCATGTCTACTGTTGTTGGTCTATTATTATTTTTTGGTGTTGAGAGAGGCTTCTTGTTCTTGATGGGTTGACCCTTCTTAAGTATAGTGTTTGAAACTGTATTTTTTTTCTTATTCTTTTGTAAATCATATCAAATTTGATAATGAAACAGTTGATAGCCAAAGAAAATTAATCAAATTGCTCATTCAAATCACTTACATAAATCATAATTACCCAGAAAACAAAAACCCAGCATTACAATAACAATAAATTTAACCATCTCCCCTGTTTCTGCTCTGTTTCTCAACCATGGAACTGGTACACAAGATCCAAAGCTCTCAATTTAGACCAATGAGGATCAAATCCATTTACTCCCCCAACAAACCCATCTTCAGATAACCGCTTCTCCTCCGCGACCGCCACCGATGACGGTGAAAGCGGCCGCTTTGGCCTCTTATTCTTGATAAAGCAATCCCTCATCCTTTCCTCAACCTTGTCAATACTAGTCTTGTAATTATTCTCTTCCTCTTCGTCATCATCACCCACTTGCATCGGCTCTCCTCCTCCGCTGTTCTCATCCACCATCGCAGCAGCGGCGGTGGCTCCCGCTCCTGTGGCTGATGAGAGTGAATTTTCGGCGGGTGGTGGTGGAGGTGCAGTAGCAATAGCTTGTAATTGAGAATTGGAGAGAAAGGAAGATAAACGATTGTGGGCTTGGTGGAGAAAAGAATATATTTGGAGATGATGAGTTGGGTCTGTCGCGGCGGGAAGCTGTTTCGCCATAATTGTTGCTTGTTCTAGTGACAGTATCAAGTCTGTCAATAGTGGCTTGCTGTCTTCCTCCATGTTCAAATTTTGAGACATGTTGAGACTCTTAAGAGTTCCAACAAAAAACGTTGTCAAAGTATTCGTGTCTCTTGAGCTATCTTTCTTTATGTCTTTTAGACATTTTATTCCATTATTGCCCTTATAAGTAGATTGTAGTTGATTTTTATTTTATTTTTTTAACGTAATAAATTTGAAGAAAAAAAAAGGTGAGCCAAAAATATCTATGAAGAATATAAACATAGTGAAATACCGAGAGAAAACATAGTTAACTCTTGACGAGATAAAATTAGTTCGGTAGTAAACATTTTACACTTGCACCACAAAGTTGTGGGTTCGAATCCCTTTTTCTTAAAAAAAAACCCCGAATTTATGTAAGAGTGTAATATTTTGAAGAAAAAAAAAAAAACGTAGTTTACTCTTGAGAAGAATATAAAACTAGGAAACATTGCATTTCTCATAACTTGATCGCCACAAATTTAGATTTAATAAGCTGGGGGTTTATACAAATTTACAGAGCTCCGGGAAGTAGCGCGGCATATACAAACAAGCTTCAGCTTGTATAAATCATACATATATTTGTATGATACAGTATATCGAAAAAGATTTACAGTTCACACATGTATACTAGACTTTTAACATCCGTAGATAGTCATCTATTATCGAGAGAGCAGATGAACGGTAACCAGAACCAAAGAGATTGTAGTGATTCAAATAATGATACAACATGTAAAGATCTCTCCTTTTCTCAAAGCCTGGTTGTTTGGGCATGACCTGGTAAATAGAACAACAGCACAAATGATGATATATATGAAGAATGATAAAATCAAAGACAACTGAAAGTAAATGCAAATATTTATAGGATTTAGATTGAAAATTCAAAGAAAACGGAAACAGATAAATGGATTAATCGATATTCAAAATATAAGATGATAATAGGCAGCTCGAAGGATTTCACCCTAGTCTGTAGGTCTCAATAATGTCTCATAGCTTGTAGTTATCAACTATTATCATATTTTCTAGTTGCCGGAAGTTAATTATCTAATCTGAATTCTGATCTACACCAAACTAGCCTTACGAGTTAATCATATCGAAATCTAATATCGTGTGCACATCAGTTTTTGAACATAGGCTACAGCATTGTCTCTTGACTATTCATATCGAAGCAGAAATACCTGAAAATACGAATTGTAGAATGACCCTCCAAAACCAGCACACCAGGACATTCCAAATTCTGCTTCATTATGTCCATCTACAGAGGAAAATAATCAACAAATTATAGGGCAATTGCTGCTTTAAAATTAAGATGCATGAACTAAGATCTCAGTTATCCTGCCATAGAACGATATAGTGGAAAACTTACAGTAACATGCTGGGTCAAGTATAACAGGCTCGCCATTCTTGTCGGAGCTGATATTCCCACTCCATAAGTCACCATGTAACAAGCATGGCTCTAAAACGACGTTTTCAAACAGAGGTGCCAAATTCTTCATCAGTCTTTGTCCTGTTAACTATGTTTCAATTAACCATCCCATTGTTGAAGTTTGTGTTTATGGAAAAAATGCCATGGAAGAAAAATTATATCAAGAACACAATTACCTCTTTGGTAAATGGTTGAATCTCCATACTGATCTAATGCTAACTTCAGCTGGTAACCTAATCTATGCTCTGCATAAAACTCTATCCAATCTGATGTCCATTTGTTTATCTGGGGAGTACTAGAAAGTAATGTAAATGAATTAGTTGCAAGTCAAACAGTGTTCAAGTTTTGTTACTGTCTTGGATTCCTCGGAATAACAGCATAATAAAATGATGAACATGGGAAAAAATTCCACTGAAAAGTTGATAAAACTTTCAAAAATTGCATAAGAAGATGAAATCTTTGAAATGATTGCACCTGCCAATGGTATTTTCAACATCAAAACCAAAACCTTTACTGGATTTTCCAGCTTTATGCATTTCAGCTAGCTTCCTCCCTAAAACAGACTGAGTAACAATGAACAGTTACAAAAGGGAAAATTGTTATTGCTAATTGCTTATATCCATTTAAGACAAGATTGACCAGCCTCACCTGATCGCCTCTAGAAAACCCGAACTCAACGAATTCCATAATGATGTAGGATCCACCAGTTGGTAGAGGTCCAACCTACAAAGCGTGGCAAATGTTATGCTTAGATTAGGCAAAGCCATTTAGAGGACTAGAACTAACACCAAGAAGTAAATTTTATCATTAACAAGCTGCTCCAAATTAGAATCATTAGCTGATACTTCCTCACCTTAAATGGCCTAGGTACTTTGATTGTTTTGGTTTCATACATAGCACCAAGACCAAGAGCCTCTCCTTCAAACATTGATGGTCCAATACTCCTGATCCAGCATTTCAACATCATAAGATCTCTAACTCCATTCTTTAATTCCTTTCCTTTTACCAACTGATGATGACTAACCAAATGCAAATGATAAGCATTGAATTCCATACCTGTTTGTTTTAACAAAGAATGAACCAGCATCAGTGTCATAACGATTAGCAAGATTGATGCAACCGCCACCAATAGGACTAATCCTTGTGATCTGTGTAGCCTTTCCTTCCGAGAGAATCCAGTCGCGAATTGGGTCATCACTCAATGCAGCCACTGTTGAGTATCCAAAATCTTAGTATGATCGCTTGAAAGCAAACACTTCCGCATATGAAGATAATTTACGCATATGAAGCAAACACTTGAATAATTAAGCTAATTCTTATCAAACCTAGAACGACTGGGAAACTCCAACACACTCAAAATAGCATCTAATCATCTATTATTAGCCAAGAAAAGCAAAGAAAAAAGGTTCACATTGTTACTTAACAGCAACTAATACTATAATTTCACAATAGAAATAAGGACAGGTCAAATAAACAGTAAAGTGTCTCGTTAAAACAAACCCACAAAATTGGCGAAATTCAGCGACTAAGTAGAATCAAAATCAGCTAAAGAAACACATTTTATTGAACTATAAACTTGGTTTGGGGAATTGTGATACTTACTAGCAAAAAAGGGTCTGCGTTTGTTGAAGGAGAGTCGAGGGAGACAAGGCAGAGAAGGAAAGGAAGGAGTGAGAGAGATAAATCCCAAGTGTAGTGCCACCATTATCTCAGGCTCAGCCTCACAGAATCACAGTCAGAGTCTGTGAAGAGGGAGAAAAGCAAAAGGATTTGCTAGTCTTTACTCTTTACACAGCCCACAACAGAATGATATGGGCTAATGGCCATCTCATGCATTTCAACGGCCCACCAATACCAACACAAATATTACAATAATTCGAGGTTTAAGGAGAGGAGAGACTCGAACCTACAACCTCGTGATCTAGTTGTGAGGGCCATACCACTGGATCAACCTCATCTTGTTATATTTAGAGTATAATGGGCATCTCACTTGTTATATTTAGAGCGTAACGGGCATCTCAACTCAAATCTCAGTCAATGATGTGTCAATTGGATTCACATGACATGTGGTAAGTGGGATAGAACATCATGACCATATATTCATTAACCGATTAACATATATTCATTAACCAATTGACATATCGTTAGTTGAGATTTGAATCGGGATATCTAACATTACTCTAATATTTAAACCAAATTTCATTAAAGCCATGCATTAAGAAAAGAAATTAGTGAATTGGAGAGGAGAGGAGACATTAGCAAAGTTGATGTGAGGAAGCTAAAGATGGTGAGATGTGTATTGGACTTATACATCAAAATGACAAGTAGTCTCCATTTACTTGCAATATGGATGCGTTTATTAGAAGCTGTTTTCACTAAATAAATATACAAATAAATTTCTTAATTGCGGTTGGTGCTTAGATCCGCCATTGCTTCCTCATCCACCTTGACCTTACTACCACAACAGGTCTTTCTATCACCTGCCTTCACCTCGACTTTTCTTCCGCTGCAAATTCTGTCCTTCCCCAGCTCCAATCTCCTCTCTGCGAACTCCGAATTCTCCTTCCAAACTTCTCCATTAGCATAAACCTCCTTCTTCCATATTGGAACAGTTGCCTTTAACTCATCAATCAAAAACTTACAAGCATCCAGTGCGTCAGCTCGATGAACAGACGATACAGCAATGAAGACGCTTGTTTCTCCAACTGGAACAGAGCCTAGCCGATGGGCAACTGCTATAGAGTGGAGATTCCAGGATGATCTGGCCGATGAACACATAGATTTCAAGCAGCGAATTGCCATTGGTACATATGCTTCATACCTTAGCTCCACGACTGATTTGCCTTCAAAGGTATCACGTGTCGTGCCAGCAAATGTTGCTATACCACCAGCTTGTGGAGCACTGACATAGGTTATGTACTTGGCCATATCAATTACGTTATTCTCTTCTAACATTTCAACCTGAGTTCTCTCCTCTTCAGCCATCCTTGTTGAATTGTTTGCGACTTTTTTAGCTTTCAATATCTGTGTAACTTGTACAACAAGCCCTTCTTTTCTTCAAACAGATCAGGGTCTAGTGAAAACCAAAGGTCATCATCCAATTTTAGAGTGTGGTCTGTAAAACCATCCAATTTTAGAGACAATTTTTACACATGCTGAAATTCGAAAGTCATCATCCATTCACAGGTGAATTTCAATCCAGCACACACAGGCACACAAACACAGTATCTCTCTTAACATGGTTCTCACTAGTTTCTAAACAAAACTATGAAAATTTTGACATGTCATTTCCTCACTCACAATTTCTATGAACTTGATATATTATTTACAATAAACTAACCAAATTAATTATACACTAACACACCCACAAGTAGAATAAGCTCATGCATGCAAATAAATAATCAGATGCTACTGTCATATATAATTTACATGATGGAAAATTAAGCATGCAAAATCAAGTAGACTAAACTTAATAGCAAAAAGACGCATATAAGGTTATATCGATTAGAATGTCATCTCCAGAAATTAAGTAGAAAGCAGATAACAAATATTTAACTATACAAGTAAACAATGCTTTTGGGAGACCAATGTTACAAACTCTGCAAACATAAATCATTCATTAACTTGCAAAAAACTTTACATGTAATTTCATTGTGAGAATGAGAGTGAAAACTGAAGCATGTTGATCTTTAAAGCAGTGGCTTTTTGTTAATTATTTTGCCGCTACATGTAGAAGATCAATTGACATGTTGGTCTTATTTTCTTAATGATAAGCCATTAATTATCATTAAAAAAAAGATCAACATGTCAATTGATCTTCCACGAGTAGTGGCAAAATAATTAACAAAAAGCCACTGCTTTAAAGATCAACATGTCAAGACATTCAATCAACTTCCATTCCATATGCAAGTTATAGATTATATAAAAAGATCCATATAAGGTCCTATTCTCTAATGATTATTATGTTAGTATGATTCTAGATTACAGTATCATAATTATTCCTAATCTTATCTTCAACAAGTATGCATTATAATTAAATTCTCAAATGTATAGTATAACTACTTTTAAATGTTCATGTAAAAGTGTCAATGCATCCCATTGTAGTTACAATTATTTTTAATTCCAAACCAAACTCCTCCTTGTGAAACTACTACCATACCACTTTATCATCAATGAATTATAAGATCTCAAAATCATTTCACTACCAACTTCAACAACATCAGTAGGTAAAGTGAATACACATTCAAGAAAACCAAGTAGGAGTCTCAATTCTGATGGTGTACTTGATAATAAAGACATGAAAGAATGATTGACAAAAGCAAGAAAAAAAAAAAGAGAAAAACAAAAAGTTCATATAATCTGTCTGATCACTGGTCATATACTTGACTCAATAAAACAAACGTACAAAAAAAAAGCTATCTTACTTTAAGTTGATCGGTGACCGAATCTTCCTGGTTCCTTAGAGACATAGAGATCGATTAAATGCCAAACCTTTTACCTAAACCAAAACCCACATGCAGCAGCCCAAATAAAATAATCAGAATCAATGCAATAAATTATTAAATTTAATTAATAACTGAAAATGTAAATAGAATTGAAAAAATAAAAAACAAAACTTACCTCTTGGATGGGGGGTTCAATGGTTGGATCCCATCTGACCGTGAGAAGCTTGGCGACTGGCGGCGAGAGGTTAGAGACGATGAGAGCAGAGATGTGAGAAGAAGACCAGAGGAGCAGAGGTGTTAACTGATCGTGGGATTTGTTTTGTTTTGTTTTATGCGGTTCTAAAAATAAAAATAAAAGATTTAATATTAAAAGCATCCATCACCTTGAACTATTATTAGATGACGAGATAAAAATTCTTTTATTTCAGAAACACCCCTTATTCTAGATTGGATATCTTGGTAAAAGTCAGGGTAAAATAATATTTCATTCATACAATTGAAGTTTAATTAGGATATTTTAGACTTTCTAACATTAAAACTCAATTATCTATTAGTTCATGGGAATGTTTTTGAAATAAAAGTATTTTTATTAAGATATCCAATAATAGCTTAAAGGTCAGTTGAGGTCTTTAAAATTAACCCAAAATAAAAACAAAGAAACAAAGGACCCGCATAAAACAAAACCAAAGTAGCCACTACGAATTACGAAATACGAATCCAGAATCCAGAATCCAGACTCCAGAGTTATGGCGGATCCAGCTCTCCACCAAACCCAACCCATCAAAGAAATAGCCATAGACTATACCCCAGAAGCGTGCAACCATTGTTCGGATTCCAACTCAATCACCCTCACTTACGACCACCGCGGAGGAGCGAGGTGGCGCTCCACTACCCGCTTCTTGTACGGCACCTTTAGCTCCCTCATACAGTGCCCAAAAGGCAACACGAGTGGTCTCAACTTCAACATTTATCTTTCCTCTTTAGAAGGTGACAAATCCCAGGACGAGATCGACTTTGAATTCCTCGGCAAAGACAAGACCATTGTTCAAACCAATTATTACACCACAGGTATATAAACCAATTGAACTTCTTATGATTTGAGTTCTTGATTTTGGTGAGTTGGGTGTCTAAAAGTCTGTTCTTTGTTAAGATTTTGTTCTAAATTTTTATTCTTGGAACTGTTATGTGATTGAATTACTCGGATTTTCTTGAGTTTTGTTGGGTTTTTTTTCCTATCCAACTTCAGTTGTTTGCAATTCAAATTTATTTTTTATTTTTTATTTTATACTAAATTGTTGGATGCAGCAATCTGATTTGCTTTCATATATAGTTATGTCATTTGAAACTGTTGTTTTTAATAGAGTTAATTGGATTCACAATTTTGAACATTTTGGTCCTGGAGAGCAAAAGATTGATCATCTAGTAATACAGAAAATAAGATATTTAGTATTTCTTTATTGTAACTTAGCAACGCACCTGAAACTTGTGACAAGACCGTAGTTCAAACCAATCGAAGTTCTTATGATTTGAGTTTGGTATTTTTTTTTATTAATGTGATTGATTTGAAAATGTAGGAACTGGGAATAGAGAGGAGATTCATGATCTGGGTTTCGATTGCTCTGATGGGTTCCATGAGTATGTGATCAAGTGGGGTCCAGATTTGATCGAGTGGTTGATTGATGAGAAGGTGGTGAGGAGAGAAGAGAGGAAGGACGGTGAGAGATTCCCAGACAAAGCAATGTTTTTGTATTCATCGATTTGGGATGCTAGCTACATTGCTAATGGAGGGTGGACCGGGCAGTACGTGGGGTGCGATGCACCATATATTTGCTTCTACAAGGACATTCATGTCCCTGCTGGGACTGCACTGGACTGCTCTTGTGATTCTTGATTTTTGGTGAGTTGGGTATCTAAAAATCTATTCTTTGTTAAGTTTTTTATTCTTGGAACAGTTATGTGATTGGATTTTCTTGAGTTTTGTTCAAATCCAACTTCAGCTGCCGATTTCAATTTTTCATACTAAATTGTTGGATCCTGTAATCTGATTTGCTTTCATGTTTAGAGATGTCATTTTTCCTATTATCTTTTGTATGTTTGTTATTGTCATTATCTTAAACTACAGGCAGCAAGATACAGAATTGTGTTTCTTATTGTTAAGAACTGAATGAATTGTGAAGAGAAACTGTTTTTTTTTTTTTTTTTCCCGATAATAGAAACGGTTGTTTTTAGTAGAGTTAATTGGATACAGCTAGATTAATCATATAGTAATACAGAAAATCAGCTATTTAGTAGTTCTTAATTGTAACTTAGCAATGTATCTGAAACTTGTGACAAGATCAGTTTGGTTGTATGAAAACTCAGAAGCCTAACTTTTGATGATATGGTGAGTTGGATAAGTTGGATATCTCCACTGTTATGTAGTTCTTCATTGAAGTGCATTGAAATTATTAATACATGATTCGAACTGGTACTTGTAGTTGTGGATACGGATACAGGAACGAATACTGTCATACTGGCATTGTCCATTCGTCCCTTGCAGTGATTTCAAGTTCTTTTTGAAACATTACCATACAATTGAACATTCATACGCTTAGAAATGTGTTTTTTAGAAGCCATCACTGTCTTTTCGTTAATGTCGTAGTTGAGTGTAAATTGTGTCGCCTGGTATTATAAGGGTAATCCTGTTCTGTTAGTGCTCAGGTTTGTTGCAAAGCAGTTTTTATTATTAGTTTATTACAAGCTTACAAAACGGATTATGTTTTCGAGTTCAATCCGATCTGATATAGAAGAATCCCACATTATATGGTAGTGTTGTAGATTTATTTTGCCTCACAGCAAATGGTGAAGTCCATATGGAAATCTTTCAAGCATTGTGAGTAGACATAAATCACCAACTTTCT
Source organism: Acer campestre (assembly GCA_954870605.1). Taxonomy (NCBI): domain Eukaryota; kingdom Viridiplantae; phylum Streptophyta; class Magnoliopsida; order Sapindales; family Sapindaceae; genus Acer; species Acer campestre. The sequence goes on from OX940802.1 coordinate 3,794,463, forward strand.
TGGCACATATGTTGCTCACATGATGCTTGGGGGCAAGTATCAACCATCTTTAGAATTCTTCAATGCTTCCATATTTGCCAAACCTGTCTTGACAGTGAGGTCACTATCGAGCTACCCTACTAACATGGAAGAGTTGCTTGCAAACTCTGATATTTTGCTTCTTTTTCCAACTTCTTTGAACAAAAAATATATTGAAAACAAAAAGAGAGTGAACCAAAAATAACCATTGGAAACATTGAACTTTCGCTTGTAACCACTTTTGAAAATTTAATTGTTAATAACCACTTTTTAAAAAACAATTCAGTGTATGTCCATAAATTACAAAAGTACCCCTGAAATTAGTTTTTTTTTTTTTTTTTTTAAACATGGAAGCAAGCTTGAAATTACAACTAAAATCTTGAGCAAACTTGAAATCATGATTAGAAACTTGAAATGTGAAACTTGAAATCATGACATGTTTCCTTTCTTTCCCAAATTCCCCAAATTAGGTTTTTTTTTTTTTAAAAAAAAGGTTTTCTCCTCTCTATGCCCTCAATCATCGCCGAACATCGTCAAGACGGGCGTCAATCATCACCGGAGTCGTCGTTTGGGCGTCAATCATCGTCGGACGTCCGTGCTTCACGAAGCACAGTGCCGCTAGTTTGCACGCAACCCAAGCAACTCATCGACAATGTCCAACAATGATTGACGGGATGGAGAGGAGAAAGGAGAGAGAAGATCGAGGAGAGAGAGAGAGGAGAGGAGAGGAGAGAGAAAGACAGAGAGTGTGTTTGGGGATGGTTTTTACATGAGGGCATTCAAGTAATTTCTTAAAAAAGTGGTTATTAACAATTAAATTTTCGTTTGTGGTTACAAATAAAATTTGTATGTTGTATGTGGTTATTTCCAGCAATTTCCACAAATAAAAGACCAATAAAATAATAGTGCATAGGTGAGCATCTTTATCGAGTCCATTTTTGCTCACCTCCCTTCGAAGCTTACCCCCTCTCCAACACTTGACATGTGTTCAGGGAGAGGATATTTTTATTAAAAATTAAATTTTCGTTTGTGGTTACAAAAAAAAATTGTATCTTGTATGTGGTTATTTCTAGCAATTTTTATAAATAAAAAATCAATAAAATAATGGTAAATAGGTGTGTATTTTTATGAGTCTATTTTTACTCACTCACCTTCCCTAACACGGAAGGGGTATTTTAATGTTCACCCCCTTGAAGGGGGTGACCAAAAGTAAACTCATCTTTATCATAGAACAAGTACCTTGACAGAATTGCAAGTTTACTTCTTCAAAGGTGTTGACTGAAATAAAAATAAAAATAAATAAATAAGAGAATCCTTCTTGCCTACCATTCAATCATGAAACATGTGTTCTGTCCCACCTAAAATTGCCAGAAAAATAAAAACAGGTAATATAATATGTCAAATTAAAGAGAGAAAAAAGAACCATAAATCATTAAAAACGGACAAAAGAGGCCAAGACAAGACTAGACTAGGTCTTATCCAAAAGCAGTAATGGTGAGGAAGAAAGAACCAGAGATGCTCAAACTAATAAACAACCCACAGATTCTCTGTCTTCATGATTCTAAATTTCACCATTTTTTTTTAACCGTTGAAATCATTTTCCTTTGCCGCCAAATCTGACTACCCGTCTTGATCTCAACCGTCCGATATTAAATCACAATATAACTCCACTGGGTCCTCTCTATTACTTACTGTGGACCGCACGTATGTAAATTCCAAAGAGCAAGAAAACCATCTTGTCATTTTCCTTCTACAACTCTCTTTTCTTTTCAGTCCACCCAAAGCGATTAGGATTCCATATTTCCATCTCCATAGTTTTTTTTTTTTTTTTTTCATTCATCCATTCTCTTGATGATTTGATTGATTTACATTGAAATCTTGCTCTTTCTTCAACAATCTTGATCTGGGTTATTTTGTTACTCTTCTTCTTCTTTTTTTCATCTTCAAGAATCTTTGTGGAGGGAGCTAGAGATGTGGGGTTCGGGCCTTAATTTGATCACAACTGTTATTGGATTTGGAATGAGTACAACTTTCATTGTGTTTATTTGTACTAGAATCATCTGTGGTAGGCTTCGAAGAATCGAGTCGAGACAAATGTTTGAGATTGAATCTGGGATTGATCTTGAACAGGTAAAATATTCCTTTTAATTTGCTTGTGGAAGCACTGATTTTGTTTCATATTCTCACCTTATATGTAGTCACAAAATTTCATCTTTCTGCTTTTTCTACAACTATCACTATCACTATGTGTATTCTTGATGTTGTTCAGAGTTTTCGATTTTGAACCAGTTGTTGTTTCTGGCAGCCAGAGCATCATCGTATCAATGGGCTCGAACCAGAGCTTGTTGCTGCAATCCCCACTATGAAATTCAATTATGAGGCATTTAGTTCTGTAGAAGATACACAGTAATTAAGTTTCCCCCACCTGAAATTTTTTTTTTTGCAATAATTTTCTTGTATTGTGTTTGACAAATTGACATTTATTTTGTACGATTTTGGTTCTTGCAGGTGTTCGATATGTTTAGGGGAGTATCAGGAGAAAGAAGTGCTTCGAATTATGCCCAAATGTGGACACAACTTCCATCTCTGTTGCATTGATGTTTGGCTTAGAAAACAGTCTACGTGTCCTGTTTGTCGACTTCCATTACAAGACACCCTTGAAAAAAAACATACAAGACTAGCAACTGTTAGTGTCAGCACAACCCAACAACCCGTCGATGGTCCTCCCGAGACTTCCATTGAACAACATTTAAGCCAGCAGTGGCTGCTACGTGGTCCTGACCTTTCGGTTGGCAATGGAAGTAACCAAGGGAACATTGATTCTGTTATCGTAAACACGGAACAAACTTCTCAGGAATCTGATGAGACAAGGCATTGATCAAATGAAATTTGGTCCTGAGAGACTGAGACAGAGCAATGCAAGTCTTTTGCTTTCTTTGAGGATTGTTTTGTTTCTACTGTTGTGTTGTGTCTTGTGGTTGGGCAAACTAGTTATGTATATGACTTTAGATTTTTGTATACATCGCTTGTACATATAGTTCTAACAATCACTTACTTGTAAGATATATCTACAAAGCTCAATATCTAGCACAATTTTGATAACTTACATGTGCAGTGACGTGCTTTTACTTTTTATTATCCATATTCACTTTAATAATCACTTCCCAAGTCATCTCTTCTCTGGCAGGACTTCAATCGCGGTTTGTATGTATAATGGGTTCAAGTCTTACCTTACCTACGATTCTATGAATATGAAACAACATGGGTGATGAAAACCGGAAAACTCTCCTTGCCTTTTACGAATAGTTATCCAGATCATTCTAGTAGTTTAACACGGTCACAACTCAAAAGCCCAATTGAAGACCCAACCATGAAGCCTTTTCAAACAAAAGCCCGGGCTTTTCTGTTCTTCCAGCCCAATTCACTGAACTCCTCTTCGGCCCATTTTTTCCTGGCTTTGAGACTCGGTTGATTGCAATTATTTTTTGAACTATTACAATTTTTCGGGATTGAGAGAGAATATATCACTCAAACCAACAACTTTATAGATTTTGGTGTGAGGGGCTTACTACTGAACCAATCTTATCTTATCTACAATTACCAATCGTAATCAAACTCTATAATTGTAAATAAACTCTATATTTTTCTGGCAGTAATATTTGTCATTGATAGAGTCGCTTCGTGTGAAAAAGGAAGTAAATATTGTTATCGGTAAAAATACATGGATCTATTTTTTTTTTTGTGGAAATTTGGATAGAATTGTAGGAAATATGATCAATATCTTCAAAAATACCCGCAAAATATGGAAAATATCTAAATATTATATATTATTACTTCCTTGGATAAGAATATCTTTAAAGTTTCTTAAATCTCTATCTCTCAAACAAAGAAAAATAGGGATGGTAAAATAACATGTGGTAACGGGCCCGTGGGGACCCGCACTAATGGGTTGGGGATGGGTTTTAATTTGGTGGAGATGGGGCGGGATTGGGTTTTATAATCCCCACTCTGCTCCGCCCTCCTTAAAGGAAATTACTAAAAATGACCACATCAAACATGGAAAATTCGTTTTTGACCACATGCGAAATTTTAATTGTTAATAACCACATTTTGAAAAAAAAAAAATTCAGTGTATATCCATAAATTATCAAGATACCCCCAAATTAATATTTCTATTTTTTTTTTTTTCACTGTCTTCTTCTTGCTTCTCTGTTCTTCATCATCGTATTTGTTCTTCATCACCTTCCTACAAATCGAACACCAATGGCCACACCATTGTTGAAGATTCCGTTCTTCTCTAGTTCTCTGTTCTTCATCATCGTTCTTCTCTGTTCTTCATAATCTTGTTATAGATTTCACGAAGTGAATGAGAAAAACTTTTCCGATTTACTCTAAATCGATAAATATCATTCATTTGTTCATTAATTGAGTTGCAAACAGTTACTTTAACATGGGTTTAGCTTTAATGCATCAATTATGTGTGTTTATGTGAATAATCGTTTTCAAAAAAGTTTACAGATTTTTCCAGAAGATTAAGATTTCAAGTTTCATGGGTTCGAAAACTTGAAATCTTCTATTAAAAGTTAAAACTCGAAATATTGACAAAACTTGAAATCTTCTATAAAAACTTGAAATGTTGACAAAACTTGAAATATTGACAAAAAACTTGAAATTTTGAAACTTGAAATGTTGAGATTTCAAGTTTTCGAACCCGTTAAACTTGAAATCTTCTGGAAAAATCTGTAAACTTTTTTTAAATCAATTCTTCACAAAAACACACAAAAGTGATCCAATAACGCAAAAATCATGTTAAAGTAACTGTTTGTAACTCAATTAATGAACAAATGAATGATATTTACACAACTTAAACCGATTTAGAGCAAATCGAAACAACGATCGGAATTCGATCATGAAGAACGAACAGAGAAGCAAGAGGAAGAACAAACAGAGAAGCAAGAAGAACCATCGGAATTCGATCATAAACCAGGTGAAGATTTTGAAGGGATAGAAAGGAGAAGAGAGAGAGAGAGAGAGAGAGAGAGAGAGAGAGTGTGTGTGTGTGTGTGTTTGGGGATGGTTTTTATATGAGAACATTCAAGTAATTTCTTAAAAATGTGGTTATTAACAATTAAAATTTCATATGTGGTTAGAAACATAATTCTAATATTTTGGATGGCTAATTTTGGTTTTCTCTCTAAAATATAATCTTTATTTTTTTTATTATATAGTTTTTTTCTTTTAATGTTATGTTTAAAAATTATTTAATTTATTTGTTTAGTTGTGAGATTTATGTTTATTTTTAATGTTTATGAGATGATTTTCAATAATTTTTTAGAATTACTTCATATATTATATCATATTCATTAGGTTATATATTTATTATTTTAATAAATAATTTTGATAAATGAGATAAATGAATGGGGATGAGTAAAGCATATATACCCCGCCCCACCCCACTCCACTCCACTCCACTCCATATATTATAGGGTTTTATATAAGGATAAGGTTTTAAAAAAAAAATGGGGTGGGCTGCGGGGAGGGCCATCCTGCCTCGAACTCGCCCATTACCATCCCTAAAGAAAAATAAAAGGATCACAGTTGTTTTAAACTTTTAGGGAACATGTCAAAGCAATTTTTTGAATTTAATATTCACTTTTTATTTCCTTTTCTTATTAAAAATACCATTTAATTACAGTTTCATATATACCATCCAACGGTTGCTATTGGATTGTAGCATTACTACAATGAGACCCCCTAAAATCATTTTGTTTGTAATTTTTTTCTGATCAATCACGAACCAGAAGATCGATTCAACCATTATTGTAATTATCGAGTCCTTAATTGCATGGAAAGATTAAACATTTGCTGCCAAACGTTAATTAACAGACAAGGCAGAGGAGTTAATTAGCTTTGGCCTGCCCAAAAGGGAACATGTTGGGAACATTAACACGATTTAATTAACTATATGACACACCATTTGATATTCCTCATCACATATTTATAAAATTATATTACTTGATGATGCAAGTATAGTGATTAATATAGACCGTTAGATTGAAATCAAAGGGTTGCTCAACGTGATTGGTTGAGATAACTACGGCACGTACACCACGTGTCATTCCGCACATGTCTTATGCTCAAAATCCAGTCACTAATCAACAAAATTCTAACTTTCCACAAGCAATGGAATGAAATTTAGGGAATCTGAGGTAGCATTACGTGACTATAGTCTTAATCCAAGGGCCACGAATTAAGATCAAGACAAAAAGAAAAATTAATTTCCTTAATTACCCATTAATATTAATTATGCTAAAACAAATTAGTGGTCCAATAATAATAATGGGGAATTTGGTGAGGAAAGTAACAAACAGCAGAAGCGACACAGTAGGGTCTTGGTACTCATGGAGGCCACAAAATATGATTCAAATCACCTCTTTCAAGTGCTAAAATCCAACGGTGATATCCACGTCAGTGATAATTAAACTAATTTTCACGCCGGATTTTTTTTTTTTTTTTTTAAATGGAGATCCAACGTTCCAAATCCGTTCTTGATTTATAAGGTGACAAAGCAAAGAGGACCGCCTTTGTTGTGTCGTTTTGTGTGTGTAGTTTTACATGATTGAACCATTTGATGAGGCCTGTTTTTTTAGAACTTTTTGATCGAGCCGCGGCTCTCTCTGTATAGTCGTTACCAGAATACCAGAGCTTTGTTTGTTTGTACTTTCTTGGATACATATTCTGATTATGGGATCTTTTGCTACCTTTTTTTATTTCTTGGAATTGGCTAAGTGGGTGTCTATCCAATCGTGAAGTTCAATCACCAATCATACATGGACAAAAAACTATAGTACAAGAGGTCTACTTCTGAAGTACAACTTAATTGGAGCTACGTTACCCCGAGAAAATGACAATACAATACAATACAATAATATCATATCATGTTATTCATACGTTTGTTCAATAAATATATTATTGAATATTATAAACCATATATTATATACAATATATCATATGATTTAATTGGATGATCAAATATATGAATAACATAATATGTCTGTCCTACGAAATTATCAAGTTATGAATATGTTTTCTCGTTTAATTTTGTATTTAAATACGATAATTAATGATAGAGTTTTACGAGCTGATCGAGTTCTTGGCCGGATATTGAGTTGAGCCAAGCTGATCAGGGGCAAGTTGCAAAGTTGATCATGCATACGATTATAATTATTGAAGATGATTTAAATAAACAATTACGAGGAAAATGACAAGATTATAATTTAAAAAAGGAGATGATAATTATTATATATGCACTTACACTAAACAGTAGTACTCCTAGTAGCTAGCCAGCTTATGGGTGTATATATAGTAGCAGACTAGTATTGTCTATGCTTCATAAATAAAACAATTTTCTCACTGAACTATAAGGAAAAACCCTAGCAAAAACACAGCTAAATTGGGATTTTGTTACTATATAATATATTATATATTCAAGTTGTAGGTGATGGCAGGAAGTGAAACAACTAAGAAAATTACCACCACCAACAACAACAAGAAGAAGAACAAAATTAGCAGCACCGCCGATGTGGCTCAAGCAACCAAATCACCAGTGGTTCGAAGCAGGTTTGTTGGTGTCCGACAGAGGCCATCGGGGAGATGGGTGGCTGAAATCAAGGACTCGTCTCAACGTGTGCGATTATGGTTAGGTACATATGACACCCCAGAAGAAGCTGCACGAGCCTATGATGAGGCTGCTCGAGCCTTACGTGGTGAAAATGCTCGAACCAATTTCGCTTCATCAGTCGTTAATGATTATAACAACTCTTCTTCCACTACTACTCATCAGTCGGGCTCCTCGTCATCTTCTTCGAATGGACATGGACTTAGCTTCTCCTCTTTGAAGGCAAAATTGAGCAAGAATTTACAAAATATCATGGCTCGAAGTACTGAAAATAATTATAAGTCGACGAGGAGTAGAGTGAGTGACCAATTCACTTTTGCTAGTATTTTCCACTTTAGGAGCCACCAATACCAAACAGTACTACCTCTGGAATACATGAAGGACATTGACAAAGTTGTGCAACCAAGCATCATCGTGCCACATATATTAGCAGATGATGATGATCATCGTCATGATCACCATCAGCCATCTTCTTGGGAGAGCACAAGTAGTACTACTACTACTACTCCTACTGTTTCTGATTGTAGCAACCAGGAGTACTGGACCGGGTTCCGGCAATACGGGGTTGATTCTGATCAGGGGTCTGATATTGGAGAAGTTAGTGTTGGTGATCATGATCAGAATCAAGGGTTTGTGGATCAAATGATATCGGGGTGGATTGATAGTCCGGAGATGAGTGACAGTGGTTGTGATCAGGGTTCCAAGAGTAAGAGATTCAAGGTTTCTTCTTCGGTTATGGTCCCTCCAACTTTTAGTAGTAATTCTGAGAAATGAATTGCAGTTGTTGCTTGCTGTTTCCATGAGTGATGAGAGTTATATTAATTAGTAATGTTTTAAAAAAAAATGTACAGTGAGAGAGAGAGAGAGAGAGAGAGAGAGAGAGAGAGAGAGAGAGAGAGAGAGATCAGATGACACTTTGAAATAATAAGATCATAAATATTTTATGTTTGATGATGATGATTAATAATCACACCAAGTTAATTAGTTATCGTACTGTTGATTGAACATTAACCGCCCATGTTATCTATAGCTAAATAGATCGTATCATATATAGATGTGATTTGCAATCATATCATAGAGAAAGAAAGATAATTGGGAATCCTATACCCTTCACAAATTCGATTGATCTCACTTTTTTTTTTTCTTTTCTTTTTTTAGGTTTAGCCATCTAGTTAGATAGAGATATATATGTTACCAAAAAGATCAACTGAATATATTCCAAACCCTAATTCTCGATATGATCCCTTGACAATACAAACATATCTCTTTTTTCAATTACCCTTTGTTTTACAACTGATCAAAAAGCAAATCTGGTATTTAACAGGAGTGATTAATTTAATTACTAAAGACACCCAAATGAAAGCAAGAGTCGATGCCCTGATCAATTTAATTTTCTATCCTAAATATAAATTAAATCAATATATTATATCTCAGTATTGGCTTTAGATATATGACACCTATGCCAGTTGAATTATAATTAATTAGCAAGTAGACCATAGTGCAAGAATATTACCTACAAATCTTTCAACAAAAAAAGAAAAGAAAACAAAAGAATATTACCTACAAGAAGCCATCGATCTCCAATTGTAATATATACTATCGATGCCCTTATTCACATATAGATATAATTGGTTGAGTTAACCTTAGGCTTCAACCGGGATGTTATATTACTCCCTCCAATGTGGTTTGACGGTAAAAACGTTCATTCACCCTAATAGTATCTCAAATTAATTCGAGTTACCGATACCGTATGCATATGATATTTAAAAAAAATAATTGACCTATAGTGACAAAAAATATTTGTCACCATAAGTGAAGAAATTGTCACAAATTCAATATTGTGAGGAAAAATGTGTCACAAACAATTCGTCACTTTTGCCCCCGTCATTAAAAGCATTTGTGACAGTTTTTTTATACTTGTCACAAATCATAACTTTTAGTGACACATTATCACTTGACCTTAATTAGTAACAAAATAAAAATTGTATCACTATATTAATATCTAGTGATAATTAACCTTTTGAAGATTTTGTCACTATACATATTCTTAGTGACAATTTATTGTTTAAAAAGTGTCACTATTCACAAATCTAGTGACAAATAATCATCTTAAAATTATATTACTACAGACAAACTTAGTAACAATTAAGTTAACCATATAATAATTAACAATATGAATATTAAATCACTGGATAGATACATAGTAACAATTTAATCAATTGTCAAAATTTAATATAAATTTAAATTGTATAAAAAAATAAAAAATAAAAAAATATAACCAAATAAAACATGTCACTCATTGAATGATATTGAGTTCCATAAATAATCATTCCATTAAAAAATATTCAAAAATTAACATAATATCGAATTGATACAAAAGTAATCCAACATCTTTCAAAGTCTACTACTAAATAACATATGTAAGCCGGCTAATCTGTTAACATAAGTGTTAGGTCACACACAATAACTTTCATCTGCATAACCAAAAACTTGAAACTTCCAAGGTCTTGATTGTGAAATATAAGAAACCAATGATCCACTGTTAGTTGTCAAGTAGCTAAAGAATCTTTAGGTTTTGTAAGAGAAACTTATATGCATGAAGACATGAAGACATGAAGAAAAAAAATAGTGAGAACAAATTAAAGTCACCAAAATAAAACCAATGAAAAATGCAACAATACTGACAAAACTTAGTACATGTATAAAATAAATTCTATAAGTTTGACATCCAAGTATAAAATGTATTAGAACTGTTAATCTATTCATTTTCATATAAATTCCTCCATAATGTCAATCTATTCATCCAGCCAAATATCAAATATCTTATTGAGTGTTTGAACTCTTTTATCAAACAATTGATATGCATATAAAAGTTGGTTGTTCTATAAGAATCATTTTATCAAACAGTTAGTATGCATATAAACTAAATTAACATATATTGCGAAAATTTAAGAACAAAAAACTATAAATCATGAAATAATAACGATGATTCCTTAAAAAATTTGAAAACAAATTAAAGTTAAAAAAACATCCATAAACGTATATATAATCCTACATACAAAAAATAAAAATAAAAAATCATACCTTACTCGAAGACACTTTCAATATATGAAACTCAAATTTGAGATTATGACCTTGAGAAAACAAGTATCAAAAAACAAACTCTAAAAAAATGAATTCAAGAAAAAGAGAAGCTTAAGAGTTTTCTTTCAATGCTGCATCAAACAATTGATTGTTCGATAAGAATCATTTTATCAAACAGTTAGTAAACACATAAACTAATATAGACATATACAGTAAAAATATAAGAATAAACAACTATAAATCATGAAATAATAATAATGGGTTCTTTAAAAAAAATTGAAAACAATTAAAGTTAATATATATATATATATCTAAATAGCTATATACAATTCTACATTCAAAAAATAAAATAAAAAAGCATACCTTATTCAAAGACACTTTCAATATATGAAACTCGAATTTGAGATTCCGACCCTGAAAAACAAGTATAAGAAAACAAACCCTAAAAAAAAATCAAGATAAGCTTACAATTTTATCTGGGCAAAAGTTTCTCTATAATCTCGGTACTTCTTCTGATGAAACACTATTTCAAACCTAAAATGTGTTAATTGATTTTTTCTTTTCTTTTTTAAAAAGGAAATATTAATTGATTTTTTTTTTTTTATGTAGATATTAATTGATTCTGATGCTTTTTAAAAACCTAATTATTTATATAAAAAAAAAATCTTTCCTTTTAAAAAGGTAATTTTATTAGTCACAAATTATCAAGTTTTATAACTAATCGTGACAATTATTTTTAAAAAGTTTCAATTGAACAAAACATAATGAAAAATAGTAAAATTTGTCACAAAGAAATATGTTATTATAGGTCACTTTTTTTGTAGTGATATACCATCGGATATTTTTATTCCTACTATAGGAAGGAATTTATGGCCCATCCTGTAAGCCGTTTTCTGTTTTTGTTTTTCGAAAAGAAAAATGAAAATGAAAACAGTGTTTTTGGTTTCATTTTTGAATTCCGAATACGCGTCTGGTAGCATTTACTGGAATCCGTATTTTGAAAATAAAAACGGAAAAAACACGTCCGGTAGGATAACCGAAAACTTTTGAAAATTGAAATATCAACTTTTAAATTTTGTTTAATATTATAACAATTATAAATAAATGATTAAATAATTATATATAAAAAAAACATTTTGTAATTGATTGGAGACCAGATCGGAGACCAAACCAGATCACGGCGATTGGAGACCAGATCGCGGCGATTGGAGACCAGATCGGCTGCGATCGGCGGCGGGAGGAAGAGGAAGAGGAAGAAGAAGAAGAAGAAGAAGAAGAAGAGATCTCGGCGGCGATGCAGACCAGATCTCGGCATCGCTGGCGAGAAGAAGAAGAAGAAGAGGAATAAGAGGAAGAGGAAGAGGAAGAGGAAGAAGAAGAAGAAGAAGAAGAAGAGATCTCGGCGTCGGTGGCAACAAGAAGAAGAAGAAGAAGAGGGAAGAGGAAGAAGAAGAAGAGGAGGAGGAGGAGATCTTGGCGTCGGCGGTGGGAAGAAGAAGAAGAGAGGAAGAAGAAGAAAAGGAAGAAGAGGAAGAAGAAGAAGAAGAAGAAGAAGAAGAAGACGGCGGCGGCGGCAGCGAGCAGCGACAGGTGACCGGCGACCGGAGGAAGGCGAGCGACCATCGGCGGCAGGCAGGGACAATCGGCGGCGAGATGGAGGAGGAAGAAGGTGAAGAGAAAGAAGATGAAGACAGATGTCTGGTTCAAGAGAAAAAAAAAATTATTAATAATATAGGACCCACTTTATATGAAAAACAAAAACAAATTCATGAATAACAAGTTTTTTTTTGTTTTCAATTTGTTTTTGTTTTTCAAAATTTCCACTTGTAACACTGGTTTTGTTTTTCATTTTGAAAAAAAATAAAAATAAAATGAAAAACGGTTTACTGGACGCGAATTCAAAATCATTTTTTGAAAACAAAAACGAAAACAGGCTGAAAACAGCCTGCAGGACATGCCCTTAATCTCTCGTACGTTCTGGTAATTAAGGGTATCAATTAAATAGTTGATAATTTGATATAGATCCAGACGTGCAGTAAAAACCAAGTTGAATATATCTCACTTGCATTAGAAATTAAAACCTTGTCGACTAAAGGTTAAAAAGGGGAACATATTTCACATATGATTAGCAACTTAATTATATTAGTATTACACTATTACAGTACACCAAGAAAGAAAGAAAGAAACAATAGAAAGGACAAATATTCCATTTATGTTTATTAAGCCATTACTTATCAGTCCAAATCTTTGTTTATTTATTAATTTGGAGCATATTTATAGGTTTATACTTCCATGCCCCCATTAAAATATAAAGATTATTTTCAATCATTGAGTTCTCCTGATTTGACATTTACGTTTGTACATATATTTCTTTCACTATTAACTATATAAAAACTCCTTTCCATTCCATCCATATGAAACAATATATCATATATTATACATATATATACTTCAATTCAATAATCCTTTTGTTCTTTAGTCCCACCGGTAATTATCTGATAATCAAGGATTATGGCAACCAATTAATGTATAAATTGATGAATAATGTTTTATATTTATATAAATTAACCTTATTATTGATTGCCTTATTATTTCAATTTCAGATCGACTTTTTTTTTTTTTTTTTTTTTTGACAATATCTATTGATTTGAAATCAAGTATTTTTAAAAAAATTTCACCATTAGTAGGATTAAAACCGCTGACCTAAGAGTCATTTACCTAAACTCTAAATTCGTCCATCTACTAACTGAGTTACGCCCTTGCCCATCGATATTTTAATACCACACACCCTTGCAAAAAAAAAAAAAAAAAAAAAAAAAAAAAAAAAAAAAAAAAAAAAAAAGGTTTTCTAACATGAAGTGTTGGTGGTACTTAATTTCTTATAAATTAAGCGGCGATTTGACAATAAAATTTGATACAACTTTTGATTGTGATATGTTTGGCAACTTAACTGATTGGATTCTTTTTACTACTATTGTCTGGCTTTATGTGCAACTTTCATATATTGATTTCCTCATCAATTATTACTATACTGCCCAGTTCAAATTTTTGGCTCTATTATACATTATTGTCTGTCCTGGGAGACTGCAATTGCAACTTTGGTGTAGCTGGCTAATTAATTAGTTATTATATTGGGTGATTAATTACAATTTTCAATTTTTCAAATCCAGTTAAGTTACCTAGAAAAGGTTGCACTACTTCAAATACCAATATTTATTACTATAATAATTATTATTATTTCACAATTCTTAATTTCTTGGAAAATGTCAAAAAAAAAAAAAACAAAACAAAAAAAAAACTCTCCTTTTGAAGTTGTGAGCAATGAGTATATCATGGTCCCTTTTAGCAGTACCTTTCCAACACGATCGAGTCACTCCATTTTACAATTCTAATAAGATGCTACACTTTTTGGATTGGTGGGCTCTCTGGTTAAGTAAACAAACGAGGGCTCTCTGGTTAAGTAAACAAACGATACATGAGCTATATATATATTCAAAGATTCAACAAGTTAATTATAGCGATTAGAGCTCATCGTCCCTTAGCAAAACTGGTTGTATACCTCCCTTCCATATAAGTGGTAAGATGTTCAAATTCCACTATACGCATTTTAAAAGTATATGTGAGAATTTTCTTTCCGGATTGTGACAGAAGTTATTTTCCGTTATGAGAGTAGATATCTGAACTGCATATATATTGTTTGATCTCAGTAGGTCCCGACAATCCTAATTATACTTAAAAAAAAAAAAAAAAAAATTATGGCGATTAGATTAAAGTCAACCAAACATAATAATGGTTTACTTTCTTATGTTATGAGGCCGTTGGACCCAAAGTTTGAAGTCAAATTAAGCTTGAACACAGCACGAATGGGTCAAATCTATATATTCTCTTTAATTATTTTCCTTTTCGAATAAGATTGCATGCTAGTTGCTGCTCTTCACGTGAATGCAATACAAAACAAAATATGATCAGCCGATCAGGGTTCCTCTGCTTAGTTAATTACCATCTCCAGAGATCTACTTATACCTATTATTTACATGCAAGATTTTCTATTGTAAATAATAAATATATATATACATATTTTTTATTATCAGTTCGTCCTGACAATAAATATATCATGAAGAAGAATATTGATCATTAGATTTACATAGTTGACTCCAAATGTATACACTTGTCAAAACTTTTCAATAATCTATGGTTCATTTATTGTTTAGACGAACTGACAATAGAAAGGCTATATATCTTCAACAAACCAACCAAAAAAAAAAAAGATAGTAATAGTTATTGAAGCAAATGCAAAATTACAAATAGGCAAAAACGGTGGGTGGGAATTGGATACATACGATACAGAAACCGAGAAGTGGTGCACAGAGTGGACACAGTTGGGCTTGGGCAGCAGCCCACACCACACGCGTCTCTGGTTAGCTCTCGAAAGATCCTACTCGTTTTTTGTTTTTGGATGCTCATGAATAAACTACTCAAAATGTCTATTATATATATATATTCTCCAACAACAAACCGATGCACTTTCCTGCCGACATTTTTATTGCTGTAAGCCTGTATTCGATATAAATATTGTCAACAGTTTTTTAATTATATTGTAATTATTTTTTTATATTGATATTTCGTAGAGTTTCAAAAATATAAGATCTTATCGATTTTTTTTTTAACACACAATTGAATATTTAGAAATTTCCATCATCGAAAATATATCAAAACGAGATAATTAAAGAAGTTCTTAATAATTAAAAACTAGAGAAACAAAATGAGAAAAATTATACATACAATATTATTTTGCTAAAATTTTAAAAGTTCAATGAAAACCTATAACAACACACACATATATATATATAATCAACATTTTATTTAAACACGTGGTTATAGTTGGTTGTCTTGAAATTATAATTTCAGGACGATCTAAAAGGAGAACTATCATATATATATATATAGTCTTTATATTGTTAGTTCGTCATGACAATAAATATATAAAGACGAAGAATGTGGACTATAGATTATGGAGAAGTTTTGATAAGTGTACACTTTGAGTCAAAGTATGTAAATCTAGTATTCCATATTCTTCGTCCTGATATATTTATTGTCATAACGAACTGACAATATAAAATCTGTATATATATGTATATATATTGTTAGTTTTTTTTTTATTGTCAGTTCGAACTTAGTTCCTTACATCTGAACCATTAAATTTAAATATTTTTTTTTATATCAGTTCCAAATTATATTGCAGTAATAGATTTTTAATTTGTTTAAAAAAAAAAAAAACATATATGACTTGATGATTTATTGGTCCTATCATTTTTATTCAAAGTTTGAAAATATGTTATTCATGATAAGATCAATGTTATAATAACTTTTCATTTATGATAAGATCAATTATTATTATTTTGTTTTAATAGTTTAAAAAACATGATAATAACTTCTGTATGATTTCACACTTGGCCTCTTGCCAATGTGGTTGGACCCTCCTTAGGGAGGCTCCACCACCACGGTTCAAAGCCATGTGTGTGTGTATATATTTGTATATATGTTTTTTGTCCCACCTTGGCCTTTAAATCCCAAGTGTGGGTTGTCTTCTCCCAGTTCTGGGAGCATTTCTCTCTCCAATTGTGAGAGTAGCTGTATTCCACATGTATCCTCTCCCCGAAAGTGGGAGTAGTATTCCGGGCTGTGCTTGTAGAGTCTATTCTCGCTGGTCCCGATAGTGGTTATACTTCAAAAAAAAAAAAAAAAAACTTCTGTATGATTTCATAATATAACAACATTATTGCTTTGTGTAATTCAAAATTTGAATTTAATTTATTAATTTAATGGGTTCAGTTATCAATCTCCCAATGAGATTTTTCCTATAAAAAAAAATTATCTCAAATCTTTTTTTTTTTTTTTTTTTTTTTTTACAATATCTCAAATCAAATCATAGTAAAAATAAAATAAATAAAGAATGGCAAGGTGACAACCACACTAATTACTAATTAATCAAATTCTCCAGTGGCATTTTTGACTTTTCACTCTGCAGCCACACTCTTTACCACAAATTTATTTCTCGACACACGTGCCGACTACACTTACTAATTACTATGAAAAAGTCTCTAGCCGTCCCCACACTCCACGTGGCCCTTATCGCCACGTATCCTCTCGGTAACGTACAGAATTTGAAAAAGCACATTCAAATTTCGTCCAATCCTAACGGTTGAATCATCTGTCCTAACCGCAATCACAGCCGTCCGATCATCAAATGATGCTCGACATGTAAGCGTCTTTTGTCAGAAACGCAGCTCATCTCTCTCTCAGTATCGCTCTCTTTCTCTCTCTAAATCACTGCTAATAAAATATAAATAAATAAGAACAGTGTATTTATTTTATTTTTACGGAGAATCTAAGCGACATAGAGGCCTGACATAGAAGAGGAAGAGAGAGAGAGAGAGATTTTTCAATTTTTCAATTTTTGAATTTGATTGAGATTGTGATTGTTTTTTTTTTGTATTGTTGTGCCTTCTTCTCATGTTAAAGACAGATTTTTTATTTTAATTTTCTTGTGGGTCTGTTTATATTTTGAAAAAAAATAAAAATCGACCGTTTAGTCTGCTTCTCTGAAAGAGTCTCTCTTCTGGGTTGCTGTATACTAATCAGATTATCAGAGATAGAGAGTTTCGATGATCTATAGCTGTTGTTGATTGCTGATTTTGGAAGCATTACTCGGTAGATTTGAAGGTAAAGCTACTCTGAGTCACCGATTCTTGGAAGCATATCTGGGTTACAAGTGAAAGTGAAAGAAGTTTGAAGATCAAGCTACAGCTGCTAGCTTTCTGGAGAAAAAAGAACAAGCTTCCAGTATCTGAGTCTTAAAGGTTGGTTCTTGAAGTTGTTTTTACTTTGCTTTCTTTGATTCTTTGCTCAGAGAGAATTTTTTTTTTTCCTCTTTTTCTTCTGGAAATGGGGTTTTTTTTTTTTTTTTTCCTTTTGTATTATATTGATTAATTTTTTTAGCTTTCATGGTTTTTACTCTGTTTATTCTCCTGGTGGCTTTGACAGAAATTGAAGCGATAGAGAGAGGAACTGACCGGTCTCTGGTGGCTGTAAATGTTAAGAGTTCCTTAAATTTGAATACAAGTCAAAGCAATTTAAGGTATTATTTTTTTCCCAATTTATTGCTTTGAATTTTCTAATAATTTTGATTTCTAGTGGGGTTTGGTCCATCTGGGAGAATTTAAGTACACTCTACATGTAATACAACTGTAGATTGAGACTTGTATCTTCTCTTCAAAGAAAAGTCTCTCACTTTCTCAAACCAGCTAGCTCCATTCATGGGGATAAAAATGGTATTACAAACAAGACTCCAACTTTTTTGTGTCACTATAACACAGCTCGACCGTTGAAATTATAGATCAGGATACAAGTCAATGACTGATTCTGTGATCTATCTTCTAGGTTGAAAAGTAAAGTTAGAAGTCTTGATTTTCTCTTACCTAATATACCCTTCACAGCTTCTATAATAAATTACTCACTCGCCGACGGTACTGTTGTAGACGTTAAAAAGTAATTTTGATTAAACTTTTTTGTCTTCATGAGTACATGATTTGTTTAAAATGTAGTTATGGTTGTCATTTAATGATGACTTGACTACCCGTGGACATCTTTTGGTACTTCCATTTTGTTGGTCGGGTTTTGTTTTCAGTAAACAAGCTTTGTGTGATCATAACAAGATTCACGAGACCTTGATGTTGGCCCATTTGTTTTTTATATATCTGTCTTATTTTATAGTTGCAATCTTAATTTATAATTTTCATGTTTGATGATTGCAACTGCTCCACTGCTTTTCGATTTTTCTATCCAAATATCATTGATTGAACAATTTTTTTCTCATCTGGGTGATCTACTTAGGTTTGGTTTTCCTGTAAAGTTCAGTTGAACCAACTCTTTGACCTGTTTTGATCCAAATACAGATTGAAGAAATGGTGGAGGACAGTGCCAATGGGGTCTCAGTTGATATGCGATCGGCAGATGAGTTGTTGATACATGCACAAGAGCTTGTTCCATTGGCTATTGACAAGGCAAGAGAAGTGAAGGGGTTTCCTGGCAGATGGAAGATGATAATTTCGAAATTGGAGAAGATCCCATCTCATTTATCGGATTTGTCGAGTCATCCTTGTTTCTCCAAGAATACTCTCTGCAACGAGCAATTGCAGGCAGTTTCGAAGACATTGAAGGAAGCAATTCACTTAGCAGAGTTATGTGTTCAGGAGAAGTATGAAGGGAAACTTAGGATGCAGAGTGATCTTGATGCATTATCAGGTAAATTGGATTTGAATTTGCGAGATTGTGGTCTTTTGATCAAAACCGGGGTGCTTGGTGAAGCTACTTTGCCCTTGTCTGTGGCGGGTTCTTCAACAGAACCCGAGGCTTCAACACATGGCAATATAAGGGAATTGCTTGCCCGGCTTCAGATCGGACACTTGGAGGCGAAGCACAGAGCTCTCGACAGCCTTGTTGAGGTCATGAAAGAGGATGAAAAGAATCTTCTGGCTGTTTTGGGACGGAGCAATATTGCTGCTTTAGTACAATTGTTAACAGCAACATCTCCTCGTATAAGGGAAAAGACTGTTTCTGTAATATGCTCGCTTGCTGAATCGGGCAGTTGTGAGAATTGGCTTGTTTCCGAAGGTGTTTTGCCTCCTCTTATAAGGCTTGTTGAGTCTGGAAGTGCAGTAGGTAAAGAGAAGGCTACAATTTCGCTCCAGAGATTGTCAATGTCGGCAGAGACTGCCCGAGCAATTGTAGGACATAGTGGGGTTCGACCCGTTATTGAGATCTGTCAAACTGGTGATTCTGTTACACAGGCAGCAGCTGCATGCACGTTGAAGAATATATCAGCTGTCCCTGAGGTTCGTCAAACACTAGCCGAAGAAGGGATTGTGAAGGTCATGATCAGTCTCCTAGATTGTGGAATTCTGTTGGGATCTAAAGAATATGCTGCAGAGTGCTTGCAGAATCTCACTGCCAGCAATGAGAGTCTAAGAAGATCCGTCGTCTCAGAAGGTGGAATTCGAAGCCTATTGGCATACCTTGATGGTCCTTTGCCTCAAGAATCTGCAGTTGCGGCATTAAGAAATTTGGTTGGTTCTGTGTCTGTGGAGGTTTTGCTTTCTCTCAGTTTCCTCCATCGTTTGGTTCACGTGCTCAAAGCTGGATCGCTAGGCGCACAACAAGCTGCTGCATCTGCCATTTGTAAGGTTTGCTCCCCAGCAGAGATTAAGAAATTGGTGGGCGAAGCGGGATGTATTCCTTTGCTTGTCAAGATGCTTGAGGCTAAATCAAACAGTGCTAGAGAGGTTGCTGCTCAAGCAATTTCAAGCCTGGTGACCCTTTCTCAAAATTGCAGAGAAGTCAAAAGGGACGATAAGAGTGTGCCGAATTTGGTCCAATTGCTAGACCCAAGTCCACAAAACACCGCAAAGAAGTATGCCGTTTCCTGCCTAGCATCTCTATCTTCTAGTAAGAAATGTAAGAAGCTTATGATTTCGTATGGAGCAATAGGATATCTGAAAAAGCTTTCGGAGATGGACATCCCGGGTGCCAAGAAGCTGCTCGAACGACTGGAAAGAGGGAAGCTGAGAAGTTTGTTCAGCAGGAAGTAGTAGTGAAAGAAAAAAGAAGATCTCCTTCTGTATAATGAAAACCTTTTTCTTACTTTCTCTTGCACGTTCAATGTTTCATCGTCTATATGAAACAAAGTAGTAGTCAATGATATGAACCAGGATGCTAAAGCATTGCTGCTAATCTATGCAAAACCGATATCATATTAATTATAAATGTAAGAGTTTTCTTCTTCCTTATATTGTGTTTGTTGTAGATAAAAAAAGATCATGAAAGCTATCTATTATAGTAGGGGTAATTGCACAAACTTACCCTGAGATTTGGAATAATTGCACACATATGGCAGTTTTGGTCATATTGACACAAACATTCCCTGACCTTTGAAAAATATTGCACTAACATCCCCTGCCATTGATTTTCAACCGTTAACTCTTAACGGCTAGGGGCAATATTGTCTTTTTACTAAAATTAAAAATTTGAAAAAAAAATTAAAAACACTTTAATTAAAAAAAAAAATGCTCTTGATGAACTTCGTCGTTTTGTCACAAGTCGGAGCTTGAGCTTCTTGAAGACGAAAGAATTGAGAGATGTTGGCGAATTGGTTGGCCTTCATAGAGATTGGAAATAGGAATGGAGTAGGCGATGCGGTCGAGGTGGGATTCGTGATGATAGAGGCGGCAAGCAGATGCAAGATTCACTCGGATTCGACTTCGATTTGAGGAGATAGAGGCGGCGCGTGTCTTCTTGCCTACAACACCATGTTGCTAGATGAGAGAATTTGATAACGCGGAAAAGAAGTTGCTTTAAGATGGATTTTGGGTTTTGGGTGGCATTTGAGTAGAGGCAAGAAAACAAGGCCATGATTTATTATTTTATCAGAAAATTGAAACTGGATCTCAAGATGACGATCCTGGGTTGCATTCAAGTTTATGAGTTTATCCAAATATAAAAACCGAAGAGGGGAAAGTCAAAGATTCATGGCTTTCATTTCTTAAATTTTTTTAATTAAAGTGTTTTTGAAATATGGACACGCATCCCTAAACTGCTCCTACAAGAGAAGGAGTGTCTCTAGTTAAAGATGAAGATTTTTTATTTTATTTTTGTTAAATTGATAAAGATGAGGAGGGGTGATGTTTAATTATTATGGCCAGGATTGTGGTGTTTGTTTTGTTAGATTTTGTTATGGATGGAAAGAGATGGAGAAATATTGGAAATTTTTTTTCTTTGGATTTGATGAAGAAGAAGAAGATATACAATGGAAATTGATTAACATATTTTTGTTTTAAAAAAATTTGTTTAATTTGTTTCTGTGGATTTATGAAGATGGTTTGTGTGATGTTTGATGATTTGGAGAAGTATTGTTTGATGATTTTTTCCAGATGGGCGAGCATGATGAAGATTTTTATATTTTGTATTTTTATGATTTGGACTTTGGAGATGTGTTCTTTTGCTGACTTTTTTCTTAGGATAGGCCATGATGATGAAGAATTTTTTTTTATAAATTTTTTAATTTTTAAAAATGAAAATAAGGGGTATTTTAGTCAATTTACACTTTTGACCATTGACCGTTGGGAGTTAACGGTAGAAAATTAACTATAGGGGATGTTAGTGCAACATTTCTCTAAAGTCAGGGAATGTTTGTGTCAATATGACCAAAACTGACATATAAATGCAATTATTCCAAATCTCAGGGGATGTTTGTGCAATTACCCCATTATAGTATTCATATATTTCTAAGTGTTTGTTAGCATATCAGTCCAGATCAAACGTTGAAGGCTAAATGCTCGAGGGGTTTGCTTACCGGTTACCAGACAACACCAATCTGGTATTTTTTTTCCTACCAGTATTATTGCCTGAAACTTTTCTTCGTTTGCAAGTAAAACCTTTGTATTAGTCAGTCAAATATAATGTTAAAACTCCCAATGAGAGGATATGATTTCTTTTCCGAATTTTTAGAGTTGCTGAGTAAAGTTGAAGTCATTTATGAACACAATGAAAAACTGCTCTGCCCTGCTATGATGCCTGCTTGTAGTACACTTGAAAGCAAGTTTTCAATGTCAATAAATATATCAGAACAGTACACAGTGCAACAGTTGATTCAAGTTCTGTCTTCTTTCCCAGATAGTTGAAATCTTGAAGTGTAATCATACCTGTTCATGTTTATGTATTTTTGGTATACTCTTTTCACACCTTGAATTCCAAACATTATTATCTACCATGGAAGCCTGCCTGTTTGGAATAGAGAAACTCCATTTGTGTACGTACTTGTCCCACCTTTGGCCTTTAAATCCTAAAGTGTGAAGAGCCCTCTACCCGATACAATGGAAGTAGCCATCTCTCCAGTTGCGAGAGTTGTAGTCTATTTGTGCTCTCTCCCCGAGAGTGGGAGTAGTATTCCGGGCCGTACTTGTAAAGTCTAATCTTGCTGGGTCCCGTCAATTGTAATTATAATTATAAATAAAAAAAAAAAAAATCCATGCATCAATCAACATCAACATGAGATGATTGTGAATTGCATTACAAACAGTTCCAAACTGATAGGAAATGATAATGATATCAAACAACCTTTTAATTACTTCTCCTTTTTAAGTGGGTTACTACAGTAATTTATATTTACTTTTTCAAATCATTGATAATTATGTTTTAATATTTTATAAATTGGAAGAAAAAAAGTAATAATAAATCAATGTTTTAACAATAATATTTGTATGTTTGAATGAGCTTATTAAAGTTAATGGGCCGGGTGGTTCAAGCCCGGCCTTGAAATTGAGGTCCAAGCCCACTTCCAATCCCTATGGTTGTGTGGGCCCAACCTGACCCGTTTGACATAAAGTAATCCAGTCAATAGAAATCAGTTGTTGGAGCGTCCAAACAAGCCTTATCGTTATCCAGAGGATAAGTCAATAACGACGACTAGTAGAAATAGCCTTCCATTTCTTAACATTCTAACCAACTATTAGGCAACCATACCTTAATTTCATTGTGCTCGACGGGCCGGTAGAGACCGGCCGGCCAATATTAGCTCTTGTTCTCCCTCAATCGACAAGTTGGAAGCCTCAATCCTTGTAGCTCCATTCCCATTGCTATTAACCAAACCCTTTTTCGCATCAGGAGCCCCACTGTCTTCGTCATTCTCAACATAATTCCCCACACTAGTCAAGCCCTTTTGTATTCCTTCATGACCAACATTACTCTGTGGTAAATCGCTTTCTGAAGATTGCACATGTTCCTTCGACCGCTTTCTTTCGCCTATGATCAAGCTTTCTCCTTTTCTTTTCCCTAATTTCTCACTTAATTCCACCTTTGAATTTGCCTTTCACTTCCCCTGACTAACTCTTTTCCATTTATTAGCACCTTTAAATGTGGAAATGGGCTCACTCTCATTTAAGACCTTATTACAGCAATTACTATCAATAGTGATGGGTAATGGGTCACTAACCTCATTCATCACCATACTTGAGAGGTGGGTAAATCACGGCCCACCACTTGTATATCGGTCCTATCTTTACCCTCAAGGTTAACAGGCCCATCAGGTCCACCCTTTTGCCCATTAGCTTTAGCAATTATTCCTATGTCCCCACCAACCGGAATAAAAGAGCTGTTAGAATGATTAAGGGGCCTTGAGCCGCAATTTTTATTCTCTCCAGGCACACTTAACTCCTTCTCACTGATTGGCCCCTTGTCAATCTCCATGCACTCACTGCTCTAAACAAGGCATCGCGGCTCTTCCTCTCTCCTAGGCTTCCCTTGCCCGGTACCGTGATGATCGTAACCGGTTTTCATCTCTGCCACCGCCGTCTCTTTTCCCCTCCAATTTCCAGATGTTCGTCTGTCATAATCACTAGAGGATCTAAATCCCCCATAGCCTTTCGCTCTCCCCCAATTTTCCACCCTGTACTTCGCTTTGGAGGGCTATTAGCCCTGAGCTAGGCCCCCAGTCTCCTATTAACATCCAAGGATATATCCCTTTCGTCACTCTCCTCCACACATTCATCCATTTTATGCCCAATTCGATCACACCTAAAACAATAGTCTTGAAGCCTTTCATATCGGAGAAGCATAGTAGTAACTTTTTCGGTCCCCAAAAGATTGACACGTAAACATTGTAGTAAGGGCTGTTTCGTTTCCAGTCACCCTCACCCTCAAGAAACGACCATACCCATCAGCAATTAATCCTAAATCAACATCATGAACCTCACCAATCATACCTCCCAAGAACATACCAATTTCTTGAGTCATACATAATAAAGGAATATTATGAATTTGCACCCAAAAATCCACGAAATTAAACTGCAACTCTTTAATCTCGCCAGCCCCAGCTGGTTTAACAAAAATAATAATGGCCTGATCAAAATTCCATGGTCCATCTCGCAGAATCCGCTGCATGTCTTCCATATTTTTGAAATAGAATGCAAATATGTTACCTTCCACTGGTTCTATCTCCACTCCTCCGTTGACTCGCCAAATTTTGCTCATGACCTCCACGAACACCTCTCTATTCACCAGTTTCTTCTTCATGATTCTCCATGAACACCTCTCTATTCACCAGTTTCTTCTTCATGATTTTCCCCACTAAACACACAGCCAGGCGTTTTTCTCCTTTTTCCTTAAGATTCTCATCCAATATACGCACAGGTCTTCCTTTTTCCTTAATCGAGAGGGCATTGCACAGCATTGCAATATTGTCCGCGTTCATTGTAAAACCCACTTCCCAGAGCTAAAGCAAAAATACAGTCTCAGGTCCCCAAGGAAAACAGCAAAATAAAATCTATCCCCACCAAAGGCACAGCAAGCCGCGAAACTAAACAAGAAACAGCAGCTCAATCACAACTCAAAGTCTCAAACAGGCAAAGAAATAAACTCTCACCTTAAGTTAGGATAGAACTTAAGAGAGAGACTATTTTGAGAGTAATAAAACTCTAATATGTAATTGTGTTCAAACATTATATTTGGGAATCATTCTGTTTCCATCATTCGCGTACAATTGCTTTAAAAATAAAATAAAAATAAAAATCGGCCCAAAGATGCAGAATAATGAAAAACAAGGTAAGATGATTTAATCTAGGAAACTTTCGAAACACCCCGCACAGTTAAACTAAAATCAAATGGCAACCTACAGTTCCATGGTTGCACAAAAAAAGCCCTTCGTCAAGTGGAGTAACGGAGTTCTCATCAACCATCAACCAAACAAAACGCGATTATAAAGCATAAGCTAAAGTGTACAAGTAGAACAGTAGTTGAGACATATTCGTCCCATATTACGCAAAATAAAACTATAACAAGCGGGAGACAACAACTTCAGACAAGGAAAATAGATTTCTGCCGTAACATTAACGTTACGATAGGTCTGTCTTTTAATTAAAATATATGTCAAATACAATGGATTATTACACAAAACCTGGAACCGAATGATAAAAGATATTATCCCTACTTACAGATAATACCACTAGGAATCTAGAGAACATACTCCTCTTCATCTGATTCATCTTCCTCTCCCCAGTCATAGTCTCTTACAAGCCTCTGACGAAAAAACCTTGAGTTCATGGAGGGTATGTCAGGTGGACTGGGTTGGTTGTAACTCAGAACCTTCAACGTTAATTTAGAGTGTTCATCAATATCAACACTAAATGCAGGAGCTAATGATCGTCCCACAATCTGAACGTGAGCGATACTGCAACATGCCAATAAAAGTAGGAAAAACTTAGGAGATATATAGATAACCGGTCAAGATTGCATATAGTTTCTATAAGTTGCTCTTGTTTTCTTCATCCACCTTTACAAATTTTGAAACTTTTATCTTTTTTTTGAAAGTAAACAATAATACTAATAATTATATCTAAATTAGTTGATAAGAAAACTGAAACAATGGATTCAATGAAAAATCCAAAGTAGCATAACATCTAATCAAAGAAAAGTACATAAAACAGATAAATATACACTGTTCAAGCAATATGCATCACTAGTGACCGATTATTATGTGAAAGATTGTCTAGGAATAACTTGATGATGGACAGAGAGATACAAACATTTACGTGACCAATAATCCAATCAAGGCAACTAGCAAATGTATGCTGAACAACTTTTACATAGCAATACTAAGATGAGAATCAAAACAAACCAATTAGAAAAAAAATGAAAAAGGGACAAACCATATATAGAACAAGCTATCCGCTTCTTGTCTCTGAACTCTGCCCAGCAGCTCAACCTGCATAATTCCACCAATGCACAGAACAGGTTTCGGAAGCTTGAAGTTCTGCAAGCGATTTTCCTGCTCATGGAAAAGTCACTTCAGTGATTAACTCTTTCTAAATAGAGTTACCATGTGTTGAGGGTGAAAAAGCCCAAAAATGAAAAAACAATCTAAGATGATAGAAGTCTAACTTATGAAAATTAGTGCTATAAGAGATAAAGGAAGTAAAGTTCCTTTCTTTTACAGTGAGTTTGTAAACCTGGAACACCTTTATCCAGTTGCATAAAGCTAGCTTTTAAGGTTATATTTTGTAAGTCATTCTCCTCAAAATCTAGGCTTTCACAGTATACAGATAGTATTATTTATTATTCCACGGTTTTTGTAGAAACTTTTAGCTACCTGTGTATAACAGCTATGTCGTCACTTAAGTGTATACCAGCTATGTCGTCACAAAAATTGTTCTTCAGGGTTCTTTTGAGCACACATACCCATGTTTTTGAGCAAAATTTACAGTCTGTAATTAAGTTTTTATAAGCCAACATACTATTGTAATGGACAGGAATACAGGATGACAGGATGTCATACTATGTACTGGAAAAGTTTTGTAAAGAGAAGGAGGTCTTTTAATGGTTTTGTATTATTTCCCAATAGCAGCATGAAAGTCAACTTTAAAGTAAACAACATGCTACAATCGCAATATAATAGAACACGGTCATTAATGAAATTGTTGGAAAAATATGCCTTCAGAAGAATGCACATAATTCTATCATAATCTCCTCAAAAGGTTTAAGGGACAAAGTTAAAGCACAGTCAGAAAGGAAGCACAGGTATGCCAGCTTACCTGAGCCATTGGGAACTCTTCTGAAGTGTAAGTCCATACAAAACTGTCGTGGACAGAATCCTGGAGGACATCCAAGGGACGCATATGACCCATCCGAAATCGCACTGCTTTGGCTGAATATATAGGTTCATCCTGCTGAAAAAAAGCTGGACACAAGTAATACAACTTATGATTACTCATTCAAACTAACAGGTCAATATGAATCAGAAGAAAATATATTTTCTAAGAGTTCATAACAATAACCTTCGAAAGGTTGTATGTTGATTTCATTGATAAGACACAGACCGCCGTCTAACTCGTATGTCAATGTCTCAGGCACTGCAGGATTGCTTTGCCCCTCACTTGACCAGTATGAAGCTATCCTTCCATCCCTTTCGCTAGGCTCCAGAGTATTGTCAATGCTTTCCCGTGGAAAATTATCAGTGCTGGAAGCAGAGAAAGGCTTTAAAATCAACTGTATAACAGCAAACGATGTAGAAACTCGAGCTAGAAAGGCGTAAGCTCTATGCTCCTTCAAACTTTCCCATTCCATAAAGTAGCTAGATCCAACTTCTGCAGGATTCTTAGTACTGCTCATCAATTCAATTACATTATCGACTTCTGATAGCTGAGGAAACAGTCTCAAGCACAGCTGCTTGCAGAGACCATTAGCAATCACTGCATAACATCAAAAATCATACGCATCTTTCAATAACATGACCAAAATCTCAAAATCCCAAGACATTCTATTAAACTAATATAAAAAAAAGCAACGCTTACTTAGTTCTTTTCATCAGGGACTAAGCAAGTAACTAGACCTCATTTGCAAAATATTACGACCAATGAAGTTACTAGAAACACGAAGATGACAAGAGCAAACAAAATCCTATAAACAATCATTGTGTATACTAGATAACTCACTAACCATGATTTCGCCAAGAACGAGAGACAGTGCTAACACGGGCAAGATCAGATGGATCTTCCAAACACATAAAAATCTTACTTGACATGTCGAGATCAAGTACTTGCAGAAAATCAATACCATTCTCCATTTAATCTGAAATTACGAGCAAGCCAGTGGACTCCCTGAAAACCAAAACCTGATTTGGCATTGCAAAACATTATTCATATAAGTCCCAAATAGAATGCACATATACATTGAACTCAACAATCAACCACAACGCATAAAACAGTCTCAAAAAGAAAATTAAAACCCCTACTCGAGTTGAGTAATCGAATTGGAACGAACCACTCTGATGAAATAAGAAAATCCCATTTAAAAATAAATAAATAAATGGGTTTTGAACTTTGAACACATTCTATAACACAAACAAGTATAATTGAACTTATCGTACGACGTACAAAAGATCAATTTCTATCAAATAAACTTTTATATATATAACAAATTCACAGAATTATATCTTCTTAACATGAAATGAAGTCTGGTACACACAAATCTTAAGCGTCTACGCGAATCTAACCCTAAATTTGCGACAATCATATCAATATACCGCACAAATTACAGGGCTCAAATAGAACCAACATAAATCAGGATACCGATAATCAAAATCAAAATTGTAAGCTATAAAATCTCAAAATTAATAAATAAACGGTTTAAAAGAGAGTACAAGCGTACAGAGAAAAGGATCATATATTAATGAAAAGGTATAAAATTGTTCACCTTTATTGACGAACAAAAGTAGATATTTCGAAAGGAAATAAAAAAGAGCCCAAATCGAAGGAGATTCAAAGTGAGAATTTTTGGAGACACAGAGAATTGTTTTTGGTGATTATCGTCAAAATAAGAGAGAGAGAGAGAGAGAGAGAGAGGGTTGCCCGGTTATAAAAAAAAAAAAGGCAGAGAAAGCTCGCGTCTGTGAAGCATTTGTTTCTATTGTAGAAGCTTGTAGAAGCTTGTGGATTACCACCGCCCACAGTTTGCAATTTACCGTTGAGATCATGTTTAAACACGATAAACTTCTACAATAGAAGCATTTGTTTCTTTTGTAGAAGCTTGTAGAAGCTATTGTACAAATTGCAATAGATTTCTCTAACATATTATGTAATTACACTCAGAATATGTAAATTATTTAATTACATAAATAACCCTTTTAAATGTTAACTAATTATTAATCTCCATTAGTCAACATTTTTTTAGGTCTCGTTTGTTTGACTGTATTGTATTGTATTGTATTAATCAATTAAAATGTATTAAATTAATACAAGATTAATACAATACAGTGTTTGGTTAAATGTTAACTAATTGTTAATCTCCATTAGTCAACCGGGTGGGAAGAACATTTTTTTAGGCCTCGTTTGTTTTGCCGTATTGTATTGTATTGTATTAATCAATTAAAATGTACTAAATTAATACAATACAGTGTTTGGTTGAATGTTAACTAATTGTTAATCTCCATTAATCAACCGGGTGGGAAGAATATTTTTTTAGGCCTCATTTGTTTGGCTGTATTGTATTGTATTAATCAATTAAAATGTACTAAAATAATACAATACAGTGTTTGGTGTAAACACTGTATTGTATTAATTTAGTGCATTTTAATTGCTTAATACAACAAACACCGTATTAACTAATACATTATATTTTATAGTATTATGTTGTATTGTATTAGAAAAAACACTTTTCTTTTTCTTTTTTCTTTTTTCTTTTTCCTCAATGAATATGGAATATTGATAAAATATGTGTTATGTTGTTAATATATATTTTTTTAATTTCAAAATACATAGGAAATTTTTATTTAAATTTTTTGTTTCAATTAAAATAAATATTTATTGATTTTTATATAAAAATATTTATTGATTTATTCATGGTAAGGATATTTAAATTAATTATTAAGTATTTTTAAAAAAAATATTATATTTTTATAAAATAATAAAATACAATAAAGTTATATAGGAATAACCTAATACGATATAATACGATGCATCACCAAACACAGGTTTGTATTAATAATAATACAGTCCAATCCAATACAATACAATACAATTCAATACAGTTAAATATAATCTAATACGGTGTGACAAACGAGCCCTTAATGATTTAAGAACTCCATGGCGGTTCGATCTCCATGGAGATTATACCAAATCTAGAGATCAAGTGTGATCTCCACCATGGATAACAAGTGCGATGGAGATCCATCCATTTATTGAATCTTATTCCTTTAAGCCTCCTTTGTTTGGTTGTATTGTATTGTATTATTTTAGTATATTAGACAATTAAAATGTACTAAAATAATACAATACAATGTTTTGAGTGTTTTGTGCAAACACTGTATTGTATTATTTTAGTACATTTTAATTGTCTAATACAGCAAACACCGTATTAACTAATAGTCTAATACATTATATTTGGTGGTATTAAGTTGTATTGTATTAGAAAAAACACTTCTTCTTTTTCTCAATGAATATGGAATATTGATAAAATATATGTTATATTATTAATATTTTTTTTATAATTTCAAAATAAATAGGAAAATTTTATTTAAATTTTTTGTTTCAATTAGAATAAATATTTATTGATTTATTCATGGTAGGGATATTTAAAATTAATTATTATGTATTTTTTAAAAACAATTATATTTTTATAATATAATAAAATACAATAAAGTCATATAGTAATAACCTAATACGATATAATACAGTGCATCACCAAACAGGAGTTTATATTAATGATAATACGGTCTAATATAATACAATACAATCCAATACGGTGTGTCAAACGAGCCCTTAAGTAGTAAGACGAAAAAGCATGAGATTTGGATAGTGAGTATTATTGAAATATTGAATGAGTAAATACTTAAATTTATGCTCAAAGTATGGAAGAGATCAGTATCAGACTATTAGGTCTCCTTCGCAACCTTAATATTTCTAGGGCCATACTTTTTTATGGCCTCCTATGGATCTCCTTCAAAATGAAGAAAATATATAATTCTTTTTTTTTTTTAATAATTAATAAAATATTAATGCAAGGGCATTTTGATACTTTCCAATTGAAAGTTAACATCACCATTATGAGGGCTTCTCTTTACAGTCCACAAATTATCTATTTACACTCCAATTTAATTTATTTTTTTTTGTTAATAACAATTTTAACCTAAATTAAAATTACTAAACGAAGACAAAAAATTTATAAAGACACTTCAAACTAATTAAATCATTAAAAAAAGAAATTCTCTCTCTTGAATCATTAGATTAATATTACTTATTAAACCCTTTCTTTTAAATATGTTATTACCGTATTAAACACTCTCTCTTAATTACTCTCTCTCCATTTAAAAAAAAAATAAAAAAAATCTTATCTCCATATTTTCTCGATCAATCTCTAATTAACGGTTAAAGGAAAAAAAAAACTTATGAATATTTTGGTTTTTATATATTATTTATATTATCAGTTCGTCTTGACAATAAATATATCAGAACGAAGAATGTGGACCACATACTTTGAGTCAAAGTATGTAAATCCAGTGGTCCACATTCTTCGTCCTCATATATTTATTGTCATGATGGACTGATAATAGAATATATATATATATATTAAAAAGTCAATATAAATACCTTATTTTTCAAGAAAAAAAAATAGATATATGAAAACCTGATTTGTTGCAACTAGAATCTATTAAACTTATAATTTCTAAGACTAATGAAAGAATTAAGGTTCTTTAGGCAATCACATACCTACAAAAGTTACAAAAACATTTTCATATTTCATTTATTTTTATTTTTTTGAAAAACAAGGTACTTGTTTTTTTAGGTTTTTTTTTTTTAATATATAAATATATATGGTTCCTAAAAATCAAGCTTATTTGTCAGTTTTTATTTTTTTATTTTTTATTTTTTATTTTTTATTTTTTTTAATTGTTAGTCTTGCTTGAAAAAAAAAATGGAGATAAAAAATTAGAAATAAATATTTGAGGAGAGGGAGTTTAACATAGTAAATAAAAATTTAGGGGAGAGTGTTAATATGTAATATTTAATCTAATGATTTAGGAGAGATAATTTTTTTTAATAATTTAATTTAAAAAAGATTACTCATCAGATGAATCCAAAGATTATGATAGTTTGTCCTAATTTTTATTAAAATAAAATGGAGTGTTTTTAGAAATTTATTTTTTAAAATTGAGTGTCTTTAGAATAGGAGTGTCAAAAGATTAAATATATATATATATATAATCTTGGAACAAAAGGAAGTGTCTTTAGAATTTTGTTAAATTTAAATTTTGAGAATGGAGTGTCTTTAGAAAAGAAGTGTAAAAAGAAAAAAATTGGATTGTGAACATTATCTTGTCAGGGTCAAAGACTCAAAATCAAGTCAAAAATATCCTCTACTCATTTTAGGATAAAGTTGTGGCATATGCCTCCACATGACAAAATATCAAAAGGTAGCTTGTTGCAATTTCCCATTTTTTTTAAGTAACTAATCATAATTCATGAAGTAGGATAACAAAAGAATGGATTATACTCTCACGTCATCTACGATCTACCACATCATGTGTAGGGCCCATCAGTTTCAATCATGTATTCTTTTATTTACTTTTATTTATTTATTCGATTTATTTAGTTCAATTAATAAGTATTACTCAATCTCACATTGAATTTCATGTCGGACAATCCGAGTTCAATTTTGAAATAATTAGTTTTTGATTTAAAAATAATCATAATTAAAAATTTACAGTGATAACATGTGCTCTAAGAGTGAGTTTGTTGCACGAGATATGATTGAACTATTTTTATGAGATGCGATTGGATTTGATTGGATTTGATTGGATTGAATTAGGTGATTATCATTTGGGTCCCTAACTTTTTCTGAATGATCAATTTTTTAAACAAGTTTACTTTTTTATCAAAACTTTCCCTGAGTTTTGAAAAGTATATCAAATCGGTCCATCCGTTAGTCAACTATCAGTCAAACTTAACATATACAGGGGTATTTTTGTCTTTGAACCAAGAACTTGCCATGTGTCACAAAAATAGAAATAAAATAAAAATCAATAACACATAAACATGAACATAAATTAAAAAATTAACATTAGAAAATAAAAAATAAAATAAAAACATTTAAACCTATAAACATGAAATCTAGAACATCTCAAATAAATAAATATTTATATATGTAACCAGGAAAAAAAAAAACAAAAAATAACAACCGATATATTTTTAAGAAAAGACAAAATTGAGTTTTTTTTTTTTTACATAAAAAATTAGACAGAGACCATGTTAACTTCCATTTCCACATCTAAAGCTTCGAAAATGGAATTTTGCCCAGAAAAGTTCCTCATCAGCCTTTTCTTTTTCTAATCTCTGCCAGTGTCCATCAATTTCAAATAAAAAAAATAAAAGAAAAAGAAAAGGAGAGAGATTGGAAAAATCCAGATCTCTCTTCTCCTTGAAGCTCGAAAAGCATCCATCTCAAATGGAAGCAAAGCTGCTGGGGATGACGACACGAGCGACTCAGTTGCAGGAGGAGCTATCGGCTGTCACGGATCGCTCCGGTGGAGGAGCGACTGCTCCGGTAAGAATCATGTCCTCCACACGATCTCGTTACACTTGCTAGATGAGCATATCTACTCCTCCTTTGTCCATGGTTGTTTTTGTTGTGGTGCTTTTGTTAGGCTAAAAACAAAGCGTAGGCTAGTGGGTTGAACTTGAATTGGTTCAGACTTCAGAGAATTTTTTATTTTTTTTCTCTTAATTATTCTTTGTAGGGGGGGCTTTTTGGTATCTAGATTGCACATCAATTCCGTGTTACAAGAATAGAAGTGGTGGTTTTTGGTTTTGGTTGTGGGATGTGGGATGTGGGATATGGGCAGGTCCCGTGGCCAAAATTGGATGCATAATAGGTGTTGGGTTTGGTGTTGTTTGATGATTGATAGTTAACGGTGATGATGAAATGGTGTTGGGTGGTGGAGTTGTTGTTTGTGATGAAATTTTCCAGATCCCTCTCCTCAGCTTTTTCTTTATATATATATATATATATATTTTCTCAATTTTTTCTCTTTTTCTTTATATATATATATTTTTTAATTTTTTTTCTCAATTTTTTTCTCTTTTTTAAGATCTCTCGTTTCTCTTTTCTTTTTTTTCTTTTTTAAATTATTGTGTTTTTGTAAGAAGTTGACTTTGAATTTTTGTTGTTGTGGAACTGGAATCATTGAAGTTGTGTTAAAGAATCGAAAATGTATTTGAATTTTTTTAAAATTTAATTAATGAAAAAAATATTTGAGAATATTTATATCTTTAATTTAATTTAATTTAATTTTGTTATATTAATAAATTATTTTAAAAAATGTTTTTTCCTTTTTTATTATTTTTTTAATTGTAAAATAATATTAAAGCTTTATCTATATTTTATTTTTAATTTCTATTTAAGGATTTTTTTTAACAATTTTTTTTTTAATTTTAATTTTAATTTTTTATTTTAAAACTTTGGTGACGTGTTACATTCTTTTTGGATTAAAAATTAAAGTTAAATTGTTAAATTTTAAATGTTAGAGGGTAAAACAGTCTTTTCAGCCATTAATAAGGCATGCAGGGGCAAAATAGACATTATACCTATTATGTGACGTTTGACCGTTAAAAAAAAAGTCAGAAGGATCTATTAGATATACTTTTCAAAACTCAGGGAAAGTTTTGATAAAAAAGCAAACTTGTTTAAAAAATTGATCATTCAGAAAAAGTCAGGGACCCAAATGATATTCACCCTTAATTTTAGTGTTTCCCGTATTTGATGCAACATGGGATTAGAATAAAAATAGTCCAATCATATGTTTGGTATGTGATGAGATTGGATAAAGATAATGTAATAATGAATAATAAAAATAAAAATAATCAATTATTTTAAAAAATCCGATTAAAAATTGGATCCCTTTTTCTCTCATTTATCTAGATCTTTCCCTCTCTCCCCCATCTCTTTCACTTCTTTCTCTGGAGCTTTCTATTCTGCCTCCATCTCATTCAGTCATTCTCTTCTTTTCCCTATTACCACGTTTTTTCTTGTATTTTTTAATTGATCTCATCTGACCGCCGAGTTCCTTCTCTTTCTCTTTCCCCTTCTTCTTCCCATCTCTCATCTTGGGGTAATGGCGATTGTGGTGGATGGGTTTCTTTTTGGGTTTAGGTTGGGGGTGGTCGCTGACAATGAGAGCGTTGATCTCCTCCGCTGAGATGAGATCAGCCGATGAGGGTGGTTGGGTGCTTCCAGTTGTTGGGGATGATGGTTGGATTTAAGTGTTGAATTTTTTTTGGATTTACATTTAATTTTTTTTATTTTGGTTTTAGTTTGACTTTTTTTTTTCAATTACTTAAGAATCTGGTGTTGAATGGAGTGCTTTTTTTTTTTTTTTTTTTTTTTTGATGTATAACCACTATTGGGACCGGCGAGAATAGGCTCTACAAGCACAGCCAGAAATATTACTCCCATTGTCAGGGAGAGGATACAGGTGGAATACAGCTACTCTCACAACTGGAGAGAGGAATGCTCCCAGAACCGGGAGAGGGCAACCCACACTTGGGATTTAAAGGCCAAGGTGGGACAAAGAAAATATATACAATATACGCACACACACACCATGACATTGAACCGTGGTGGTGGAGGCTCCCAAAGAGCGTCCAACCACATTGGCAAGAGACTATGTGTGTGGTGTTGAATGGAGTTACAGGTGGGGAGTTGGGTGGATTCAGTTTCGTTTTTTTTTTTTTTTCCTTGTGGGGTGTTAATTTCCGGGTTTTTATTTCTTGTTGGTGGTGGTGGTCTATGAGAGCTGGTGTGAGAGTTGGGTTATGACTGGTGTTGTGGTCTGTGTTCATCTGATTTTTTTTTTTTTTTAATCCATTGAAAAAGAAAAACAGTCGAGAATTGCAGGGAATAAATAATCCCGTTGATTTGGAGGGGATTATTTTATCCTCCTCTGATGGGATAAAAATGACTCAGGACTGAAAATAGTTCTGGTTGACAGGTATCTCCAATCCTGGCCAACAAACACACCCCAAAAGTATAGGTTAAAAATATAAAGTTTTTTTTTTTTTTCTTTTATAGCAAACTCAATCACTGTATTTGTTGAAACAAAACAATAAATAAAGTAGTTGAGTTTCCTGAATTGTATACTAAAAATATTGACCTCACCAATGGGAGTGTAGCACGTAGCTCAATTTATGAGATAAATGTAAGAAGTAAAAGAAAAAAGGTCACGTGCTACACTCCCATTGGTTGGGTCAGTATTTTGGATACTGACTGGTCAGTATGTCAGTATCCAAGCATTATTCGAGTTTCCTTTTAGAGTGATCTTGATGCATTATTGATGTAGGAAGATTTAGTAGGAGTTTTAGTTTTTCATATTTGGGTTTAGGCTTTATATTGGGTTTTATGTTAGTTGTGTGAGATGACTATATATGCTGGTCTATAGCTTTTGTAAAAAGGAGTTGAATATTTTCATATTTTGATATAATATCATCAGACTTTGTGTTCTTTGGGTTTATTCCCATAAACCATGGATTTGACTTTAAATTTTCCATTTTCACTGTATCAAAGTGGTATCAGAGCCATGGTTGCATTTCGATGGCTGTCATTGGCTACGAAGGAAGGCGAGCACTCTTTGACGAAGATCAAAGGTGCTATCGGACAAGTAGCGGCAATAGCAAAAGGCGTTTTGGGAGAGGTTGTGTTCAGAACTCGACGGCAGTTTATGGTGGTCGAAGTTTTCCTCTAACACCGCTGTTTAGCGGCCTAAGCGACAGAGAACGCAGATCTCGAAAGTGGAGTGCCCACCAACGGTCCCATTCCCCACCATTTGTTCACATGTATCGCCATCACTCACCTCCATCTCCTCTATTTTCTTCACAGCACCATCTTCACACAATCAATCATATACCTACCAAACCATTGACATCCATTCTCTGCAACAAATAGAGACCTAAATATGTCTCAAACCTATCACCAATCCATATCTATCATCATCAACCTTCATCCCCATCAACCAATTCACACACCCATTCACGCAGACCAAATCAATTTCAAAACACCCATACACATGAAACCCTCAAAAACCCAAACCACCAATTCACCAACATCCATGAAAACAAAATTGATTTGCCACAAAATCACTAAACATAGTATCGTGAAACCCACAAACCCTAATTCCACCGATTCAACAATACCCACGAAAATCAATTCAAAACCACAAAAACCCATTCCCATTTTAGCCCTGAAACCCACCGTCCTAGTCAATTTCGTGACCACAAAAACTCAATCAATCCTTATTGTGAAACCCAATCCACCAAAAAAGAAACCCATTTCACCAAAATTCAGATTTCACGGAGAAGAGATTTACTTGATTTGGATCTCCAATCAAGCAAAGAAGATCGTAATTGTCCAAAGAAGTTCACAAATCTGTCGCACTCCACACTCAAGGATGGCATCTCACCTAAGGTGTATGCTAATGCTACTTGCTCTGTTATTCAATCCGGAGGTGATGATGTTTTAAAGACTAACTGTCCTCACAAAGCCAATTGCATTTTTATTCCTCAAATGAGTCAAACCCATGAGAATTTGGTAAGGCCCAACTCCAATTCCAAGTTGAGACCCACTTTGCATAAAAACCGACCCATAACCCTCGTAGATATGATGTAATTTGTATCCGATTGGTTCGATTTTGAGGAAAGTGAAAATGATTGTTGTGATTAATCGGGAGGAGATGGGGTTGTTGATTGTGGGAATTGTAAGGTCTAGTCCCAAAATTTTTACCAAGTTTGGAATTTAAGCTCAGACACATGACCCAAGATCTAAAAGTTGATTTAGCTGAGATTATATATATATAAAATAAAAATAAGTTGAAGAGGCAAAAGGGTGGACAGGTGGCAGCAGCTGGATAGGTGTGGTAATTTAGTGGCAAGAGGTGGTTGAGAGGTGGCATTCAAAAAGAATAAAAAAAAAAAAATTTTAAAAAAGGAGAAAATAGAAATAGAAATGATAAGAGAGTAGAGAGAAGTCAGGCGGTGGAGACACCTAGCAGCGTAGCACCTGTGTGTGCAACCTATGAATAAGAAACTAGATTGGGATTGAAATCAGATAAGAAGTAGAATATTAAATAATAAACAAAAAGAGAGTAATAAAAGAAATGAAAAAATGAGAAAGAGAAGAGCCATCGACCAAGTCAGAAAGAGAAAGAACCAAAAAAAAAAAAAAAAAAAAACAGAGAAAAAGAGAAGCAGACATGCGAGAGAGGAACCGAGATATTGGAAGAAGAATTAGAGTGCATGGGTAGAGATATGCAACAGGAAGCGATGAATTCAGGACGGAATCCAGTCTCATGCCAGATTTGAGCACAAGAGTTCTGTAAGTGGGTACCTTTTATTAAAAGTTATTTATTTTAGAATAAAACTATTACAGTGTGTCTAAATATGCCTAGAGATGGGTGAATAGGTTTTAATTAAGTTAATTACCGATTTTTCTTGATTAGTCAATATTCAATAAAAACCCCAATCTAAGCAAAATTCAATCAACTTAATTATAAGTGTGGAAAACAATAACTTGCTCGTTAATTGATTTACATGAGAAAACCACAATTGGGAAAAACTCACGGGCTACTATGATAACTAGGGATGGCAAAATTATCCACGGATATGGATATCCGTAAGAATCCGCTCCATTTAAAATGGGGATGGATACTATTATATCGGGGACGGGGCGGGGATGGATATCATACTAATATCCATTTTATTTTCGGGGATGGGGATGGATGTCGTCTATGGATATCCATCCCCATCCGGATCCATTAAAGATTTTAATATTTAAAAAATATAAAAATTTATTATGTAATTATTAATTCTAATTATATAAGATATTATTAATTTTTATATTTGAACTTTATTAGATGTATTTGTTTCTCTTTAAATAGGATAAAATGTATCGTTACATATGTTAGTTACATTTTTCTCTTATAAAGTATAAAAATTTAAAGTATTTTCATCGGATATGGATATAAACGGAGCGGGGATGGATATCTCTATTTCAATTAGCGGATTATCCGAATCCGCCCCGCTCACTTAGAAATGGGGATGGATACGGGGATGGATATATATATTTCAAACGGATATGGGGACGGATATTGGGGTATCCATACCCAATCCGATCCATTGCCATCCCTAATGATAACCACACACGATCCTCAAATCCACTACTTGAATGAAAGTTTACAACCTAGGTTGACATCAACCATTTTTGGTCACAAACCCTTCCACTCTACCCAACGGGCCTTTAATAGCGATTCTAGACCTACTTACTTGCGCACTAAGCAACTTAGTCACAAGGCTTCAATCACAAAGAAGAGAACACAACCTATGTGATAATCAAATGCATAAATGCTAGGTTAACATATAATACTTATCTAATCATGCATGAGCATGTCAATCAATCCTAAATATCATGTGACTACATGTCATATAAAACTTAGCTATTCAATATAAAACAATCTTAGAGCAATAGCTATCACAATATAACAACTCAATCAATTAACACAAAAATCTCAATCTTGTAGATAAAATTTAATCTAAATGCATACAAGTTATAAAAGAGATTAACTGCTAAGTAAAAACACTAAAATGAGTGAAGATAGTATTCAACTTACCAAGTCATGTGTTTTGTTTGAAGAAGACCCATACATAAATACATCCTAGATGCTCTTAGATGATGTGTTGATGCACATGGAAATGAGTTTTAATGATCAAGGATGAGTTCTTGGATGATTTTCTCTCTTTGAAAAATGCTCTCTATGAAAAATATGATTTTTGAATCATTAGAACGACATAGAGAGAAAGCAATATATATAGGTGGTCAAAATAAAACTACGGCGTTTTGAAAAATCGCTGCAGGTACTACTTTGAAAGCCACAGTGGAATCCACAGCGGTGGACTAAAATAAACAATCAGGTCAAAACGCTATGCTGACTGCTGTGGCTTCCACAACGGTTATGACAGTGGTATGCACTGGACGCAAAGCGTTGTGTCTACCACTGTGGAAACCTATAGCGGTTAAGAGAGCGGTCGAGACTGTTACCTCACCGTTGTGGAAGCCGATAGCGGTACCAACTGCGATTGCCTAGGCCAAAGCAAGCTAAATGAAAAATCATGCATTCTAAAGCTACTTATGGCATGTCAATGATCAAATGCACGAAGAGAGTTAAGAACATGAATGCACATACATGAAACACATAACATACAATAAGTATGGAAAAGCATGAGTTTTGTGTGTATGCAACTAAGTTTCTTAAATGCAAATAAGCACAAGTGATTTTCCTTTGAAGTGTTTATCATCTTGAGGTCTTGAGAGGGCATTTATTTTGCTTGATCACCAACAATTAAGTGTCTATATCAAACCCCAATTGTGTTTTGTCACCGAGATAAGTCAATAAAAAATGAGGAACTTACATAGAATTATACGTTAAATTATCTAAAGAATTATTAAAAATAAATGATTTATTCATTTATTCAGAAAATAGAATTCTAGATGATTTGAGATGTTTAAAGAAATGTGTAGATTTCCAGAATCCAGAAATAGATTAGTAATAGAATCAACATTTAGAAAGAAGAAAAGTTCACGAATGTTCAAACAGATTTCTAGTTATATTTTCAGATTTCTAGATAGATTTCCAGAATTTTAGACAGATTTCTAGATTGTCAGATTTACAGATTTTCATATAAATTTCCAAAAATCCAGATGGATTTCTAGATTTTCAGAAAGTTTTTTGCAGATTTTCAAATTCAAGTGTTTTATGAGATTTAAAGAAAAGAAAAGAAAAGAAAAGTATTTACAAAGAATTATATATATGTATATTCAGAAAGCTAAAAGAGTTTTTAAAGACTAATTAGATTTTAAGATATTAGATACGTACCCTCCCTAGTAGTATTAGATTCATATTATTAGCCTTTGGGGCTGCTCTGCATGTGTATGTGAGATTACTCTACACATTCGATCAGATA
Organism: Acer campestre; assembly: GCA_954870605.1. Classification (NCBI taxonomy): domain Eukaryota; kingdom Viridiplantae; phylum Streptophyta; class Magnoliopsida; order Sapindales; family Sapindaceae; genus Acer; species Acer campestre. The sequence continues at coordinate 3,835,845 of OX940802.1, forward strand.
TCAACGTGTATGTGAGATTATATGAGATTACTCTACACGTCTGATTTGATATCGACGTGTATGTGAGATAATCGTTCTGCACGAGTGATCAGATATCACTGTATATGTGAGATGTTTTTCCCCTGCTCTGCGTGTATATTGGGATGATTTGCCACGTACGTGAGATATTTCCCTGGGTACTAGTTTGAAAAAGAGTTTTCATATTATATGTATATTACTGATTATGATCAGTAAAGAAAAGATTCCAGATTAATTGAAAAGCTTTTAGATTATCAGACCTTAAATCAGATATTTATATTTTACAAAATCAGAAAATGCTTTTATTATATTACATAGTATTTACAGTAAAAAAATGTGTTTTAAAGAAAAGATTTTTAATTGGTTCTCAGCTTATTTTACAAAACAGCTTTCAAATTTATTTTAGGAAGAGATGCAGAATTTAGAAAGAGACATAGAAAGGTATTCTACAGATTAAGTTTAGCCTAAGAAATGCAAAATTCATAAAGAAATTGAGAAAAAATTTATATAGCTAATAATTTTTAGATTGTACTTTTGTTGGCTAGTATAAGTTAAATGAATTACGAGGGCTTTGATCCTTATTGAGTATAGGGTATGTAGGTGTTTGTATTGTAAATCTCAAACTCAAGCCCACCAGAGAAAGAAAAAGATAAGATTCTCATAGGATTCTCTTATACTCAAGATTGGAGTTGGGACAGGTTTTGTCAACTTGGTATCAGAGCCAGGTTTAAGATTCAATAGTCATTTTCATGTTACGTGCATCAAGTTTTGAATCAGTAAAAGAAAAGGTTTTATTTTTATCATGCATCACTGTGGCCAATTTTGCAAAAAACCTGAGAAAGATCTGAGTTAGCAACAAAAGTAAGTGTAAAACAAATTCAGCAGAGCAAGTTATAGTAAAGTTGAGTTTGAAGTTATGTGGACATTATAATAGTAACAAGAAATCGTACCGATGAGTTAGTTTTCCAAAAGTTTCAATAGCAGTTATTAGAATATATGTTTATTGATGAGAGTTAAGAGACAATAAGTTATGAGCAAAAAGCCAAGAACCCAAGAATTGTGTGAATTTCGAGAACGAATTCTTATAAAGAGGAATTTCGAGGACGAAATTTTTATAAAGACGAAATTTTTTTAAGAGGGGAAGAATTGTAAGGTTCAGTCCCAAAAATTTTCCCAAGTCCGAAATCTAAGCTCAGACACATGACTCAAGATCCAAAAGTTGATCCAACTGAGATTATATATATAAAATAAAAAGGGGTAATTACCCCGGTGGCCATCGACTTTTGCCACCACTATCAAAATGGCCACCAAATAGGGAATTGGTTTAGAAATGGTCATTTTTAGCAAACAATGTTACACTAATAGTCATTCCGTTATAACACCGTTAACTTTGTTTAAGAATGTTACACTAATGACCATCAATTTGTTCACTTGGTATCAAAATGGTCATTATAATCATTTTTCTCTAAAATTACTCTAGTGGCCATCCATTTGGTCAATTGGTATCAAAATGACCATTATAATTGTCTCACTTTTTCTATAGCATGTGTATTGACCATTCATTTGGTTAATTGGTATCAAAACAATCATTATATGTACAACTATATTCTATTAAAAAAAAATAGGGTAAGCAATCATTAAAAATAAAATTTCATTCAATATAGAAAATGAAGAATTCATTTGATTCAATATAATTTCAGTCTCATGCACATCAAATACTACTTGTTAAAATCACGATGTCTTTAAGTCTGTTCACATTTAATCTTCATATGGACGTAAAATCTTAGGGGACAATTGTCAATGAAATGTAATGTTTTGTCCTTTTAGTGATTCCTTATGTTTAAAGTTGATTTTTTATTATTATTGTTTTGTCAAACTACACAAGTATACCAAAAGTCATGATTTTAAATGTGAACAATGCACAGCTAAATGCTCGAGGGGTTGCTTGCGGGTTACTTGAAACTAAATACCACCAATCTGGTATTTTTTCTTCCTACCAGTATTGTTGCTTGAAACCTTTCTTCGTTTGCAAGTAAAACCTTTGTATTAGTCAGTCAAATATAATGTTAAAACTCCCAATGAGAGGATATGATTTATTTTCTGAATTTTTAGAGTTGCTGAGTAAAGTTGAAGTCATTTATGAACACAATGAAAAACTGCTCTGCCCTGCTATGATGCCTGCTTGTAGTACACTTGAAAGCAAGTTTTCAATGTCAATAAATATATCAGAACACTAGAACAGTACACAGTGCAACAGTTGATTCAAGTTCTGTCTTCTTTCCCAGATAGTTGAAATCTTGAAGTGTAATCATCATCGTCGTCATCATCATACATGTTCATGTTATGTATTTTCGGTATACTTTTTTCACACCTTGAATTCCAAACATTATTATCTACCATGGAAGCCTGCCTGTTTGGAATAGAGAAACTCCATTTGTGTTCTGTTATATGCTTGAACTACCAAATATTGGAGAAACCGACATGACATAACTGAAGATATTGTGTTTTTTTTTTTCAAACAGTTCCAAACTGATAGGAAATGATAATGATATCAAACAACCTTTTAATTACTTCTCCTTTTAAGTGAGTTACTACAGTAATTTATATTTACTTTTTCAAATCATTGATAATTATGTTTTAATATTTTATAAATTGGAAGAAAAAAAGTAATTATAAAAGAGATTATTTTGCTGGCCTCCTTGAAGGGGGGTAAGCATTACCCCCTCCCAACACTTGACATGTGTCAAGGGAGTGGTATTTATATCCAAAAAGTGTCATGCGTTTAGACAAAAATACCCCCTCCCTAGACACATGTCAAGGGGGGTAAGCATTACCCCCTCCTAAACACATGACATATGTCTATGGAGGGGTAAAATTATCTAAAAATATAATAGGATTTTGACAAATTTACCCCCTTCATAAACATTTGTCATTTTTTTAGAAGGGGGTAAGGAGGGTGAGCAAAAGCATTTGTATGTTTGAATGAGCTTTTTAAAGTTAATGGGCCGGGTGTCCAAGCCCGACCTTGAAATTGAGGTCCAAGCCCACTTCCAATCCCTATGATTGTGTGGGCCCAACCCGAACCGTTTGACATAAAGTAATCCAGTCAATAGAAATCAGTTGTTGGAGCGTCCAAACAAGCCTTATCGTTATCCAGAGGATAACTCAATAACGACGACTAGTAGAAATAGCCATCCATTTCTTAACATTCTAACCAACTATTAGGCAACCATACTTTAATTTCACTTTATTTATTTTCTGTATGGTTTTTCAATTACATTATTAATATCTAATAACAATCATTTTGCACGTGCAACTCTTTGTTGACTATACGTGCTCAGGGTTTTGATTTGGCGCGACGTATTTACTAATCAGAACTCACACATACAAATCAGGAATTACGTTATTACTCGAAAATAAACTTAATTCTCCCAACTTAAGGAATCAAGTTCTTTTTCTCGATTTTTTTTTCATAAAAATTGATTATCTTTCATTTCATTTCATATTAGTAAACACGTTATTGATGTCAAGTAAATACTATTTGTGACGGGTTCATCACTGTAATTTTGTATTGTTAGAGTAACTATCCAAATATTTTTGAAAAGAAAAAAAAAAAAATCTGAACACCATATTTTTAATAAAATATTATATAGAGATTCTGTTATTTATTTATCTTTTCCTTGTACATCAGAATCTTCGCAAAGATTATGAATCATGCAAATGTGGCCCATGCTAAAAGCCCAAAAAGAAACAAAAAACGTTTTTTTTTTTTTTTGGTTTAGTGGAAAAGTGAGGACCAAACAAGGCCTTATCAGAGTCTATCATTATTGTTTGACATTGCAAAGATAGAAAGAGATCAAACGAAACAAAAACACACAAGAAAGCTGACGCTGGCCATAACAAGCTTTCACAACCTCAGATACCTGCAGGATTTGTGCTTTTCGAGGCCTAATTTTGGCACTTTTTTCGGTACATATACTCTCTATCTATCTATCAAATTCTAAAAACAAAACCCAGTTTCATTTTTTTTATTTTGTTATTCTTTTGATACTTTTGATCTTGGTTTTGTGAGGTATGCAAAAAAAGATTTGTTTTTTCTTTGTTTATATGTACCTTGTTTTTATGCGTATTTTGATACTATATTTTGCTTAATCATTATGTTGCGAACAGTTTTGATTTCGGATTGGGTTTCTCATTTATTCGATTCGTTAATCGTTTACATTTAATTCTTGTCCTTTCTGGATTTAGGTTGTTAAGATTTTGTGATTTGATTTGATTAATTTGTTTGTTGATGAATTACTTACCACCCATCAATTTTAGATGATTAAATATTTGATCTAAGCGAAATCTGGGAACAAAATTTGATATTTTTAGTTTCTTTCTTTTTATTGATATTAATCAGAGGTGTTAGCAAGTTAATCAGAGGTGTTTGTCGAGTCCTGTGTGTAATTGTTTTGTGGGTCATGGTGATGCTAAGCTGCACAGAAACTTAAAAGTTGTAATGATATGCACCTCATTAATTATCTTATCATGTCTGAAGATTATATGGTCTTTAAACAATATCAATATGTAACAATTGTTCAGAATTTTAATTTTTGAAAAAAAAATTTGGAATATTAAGGTACAATGGATATATTTTAATCTTCTAGTTGGGATACTTTCGATTATAATGCCTGCTTATTTGTTTTGGGTGGTAGACAATCTTGTCTAAGGCTCTTTCATTTTGGATAAAAATACTAATTTTTTCGTGTTGGTGTATACAGGATAAAGAATGAGTACTCTGGATGCAACTAGAGCAGAACTTGCCCTTGTAGTTTTGTATTTGAATAAGGCTGAAGCCAGGGACAAGATATGCAGGGCTATACAATACGGTTCAAAATTCTTGAGTAACGGACAGCCTGGTACGGCCCAAAATGTTGACAAATCGACCAGCTTAGCCAGGAAAGTTTTCCGTCTGTTTAAGGTCTGGTTAACTTTTCCTCCATGTTCAAGTTTTTTAATAGAAGAGAGTCAAGGTGCTCTGTGATGCTTCTTTTTATCCGTTTATGTTAGTTCTGGAAAGAAATCAAGAATGAGCAAAAGAAAATGTTCAAGAAAGGAAGCCTTGTCATAGTTTTAACTTTCTTTCATTCTTTACAATTGGAATGTTTGATAATTGATTACATATTGTTGTGCAAGGAAATTGAGATTGAATGAATATTTGTGCTGTATTTTCTTTTCATTATTTGATTTTTAGCCTGTTGATTGCAGTTCGTCAATGATTTGCATGGTCTTATTAGCCCAGTTCCTCAAGGAACTCCCCTTCCGCTCGTTTTGCTGGGAAAGGTACAAATGGGTTACCTAAACGAATTTTGCATTACATTTTATTTTTTCTTCATTTTTTTCTTTCTTAACTTTTTTATTTCCTTGCTTCTTCCAGTCCAAGAATGCGTTATTGTCAACTTTCTTGTTTCTTGATCAAATTGTTTGGCTTGGCAGATCAGGCATCTATAAGGTAAGGAGTGTTCCTCCTATTTTTCTTCAGTTTCATTTGTTCCTCACCTGTTTCTGTCAGAAATGTTAGCAAGGATCACTAAGATACTTTCTTTCAACAGAACAAGGAACGTGCTGAGCTTCTCGGTCGGATATCTCTTTTTTGTTGGATGGGTTCCTCAGTTTGCACCACCTTGGTTGAGGTAGATTGCTTTCCATTTCATTTAACAATTGAATTCTACTTCTATAAGCAGGGTCTTCCCCATTTTATAGTTTTTCTGATCCCGTCCACCTCTTCATTTTAGGCCGGGGAGCTTGGGAGGCTTTCTGCATCAATGAAAAAGTTGGAAAAGGAACTTAAGAATAGTGACAAGCATAAAGTATGTTAATTGTATCTTTTCACAATAAGTCGAAACTTATATTTTTTTTTAACCTCATAATATACACCCCTCCCTCCTTTTTTTGTTTTCTTATTCTTTCTTCTGCATCTGGTAATACAGAACGAGCAATACCGTGCTAAACTTAAAAAATCAAATGAGAGGTCTCTAGCTTTGGTTAAAGCAGCCATCGACATTGTGGTAGCAATTGGGCTGCTTCAGTTGGCACCCAAGAAAGTCACTCCTCGTGTGACAGGAGGATTCGGATTTGTTTCCTCTCTCATCTCTTGTTATCAGGTATATTCCATTCTATGCAGTGAATCTGTTTGTTGATTACTTGAACACCATGTTAAACTGGATTTCGTCATGTAAACCGTTAAATACTCAAAAAAGTAAATCTTCAACCTAGGGGAAAAAGTAAACCCCAGTCGGTTTCCTGATAAGATTTTTATCGTTTGTATGATGCAGTTGCTTCCAGCTCCAGCCAAGTCAAAGGCAACCTGAAAGGAGAAGGCCTGTCTTGATGAAGAAGGGTTCTCAATGTCATTTAAATAATTATTTGAACTTGTGAGATAAATGAAATGTTGGTGTTAGCTATAGCTTTTGAGCAGTTTGCCACCTTGTAGGGTGACTACACTTTAAAATTCTCAATTCAGCACCTTTGTTGTCACAGTTCAATCTTCTGTTGTTTTAAGATAGTAATAATAATATATGTTGTTTTTGTCTTTTATCATTTGCTATTAAGATATATCTAGTTCAGTTAATCAGAAAATTTTACGTTTTGTTGAATTTCCAATTCAATGGCATTGCACATATTCGGACTGAAATTTCTGGAGATGAGAAAATGGAGTAATAGAATTCTCATCAACCAAACAAAACGCGATTATAAAGCAGAAGCTATAGTGTACAAATAAACTATAACAAGCGGGAGACAACAACTACAGATAAGGAAAATAGATTTCTGCCGTAACGTTAACGTTACGATAGGTCTGTCTTTTAATTAAAATATATGTCAAATACAGATGGATTATTACACGAAACCTGGAACCGAATGATAAAAGATATTCTCTCTACTTAGAGATAATACCGCTAGGAGTCTAGAGAACATACTCCTCATCATCTGATTCATCATCTTCCTCTCCCCAGTCATAGTCTGGGATATTTATATTTCCTTGCAAAATATTCACAATCTGCCTCAAGTCTCTTTCATGCCTCCGACCATAAAAACTTGAGTTCGTGGAGGGTATTTCAGGTGGACTGGGTTCATCGTAATTCAGAACCTTCAACGTTAATGATTTTGAGTGTTCATCAATATCAACACTGATTGCAGGTCCTAACGATCGTCCCACAATCTGAACGTGAGTGACACTGCAACATGCCAATAAATATAGGAAAAACTTAGGAGATGTACATGATAGTCAAGCAGCCATACAAGCATATATAGTTAACCGGTGAAGATCGTATATAGTTTCTGTAAGTTGCTCTTGTTTTCTTCATCCACCATTAAAAATTTTGAAACTTTATCTTTTTAAAAAGGTAAACAATAATACTAATAATTATATCTAAATTAGTTAATAAGAAAACTGAAACAATGGATTCAGAGAAAAATCATAAGTAGCATAACATCTAATCAAAGAAAAGTACATAAAGGAGAGACCAGCAGATAAATCTACACTGTTCAAGCAATATGCATCACTAGTGACCGATTATTATGTGAAAGATTGTGTAGGAATAGCTTGGTGATGGACAGAGATATACAAACAATTTCGTGACCAATAATCCAATTAAGACAACTAGCAATTGTATGCTGAACAAATTTTACATAGCAATACTAAGATGAGAATCAAAACAAACCAATTAGAAAAAAAGTGAAAAGGGGACAAACCATATATAGAACAAGCTATCCATTTCTTGTCTCTGAACTCTGCCCAGCAGCTCAACCTGCATAATTCCACCGATGCACAGAACAGGTTTTGGAAGCTTGAAGTTCTGTAAGCGATTTTCCTGCTCATGGAAAAGTCACTTCAGTGATCAACTCTTTCTAAATAGAGTTACCATGTGTTGAGGGTGAAAAAGCCCAAAAATGAAAAAACAATTTAAGATGATAGAAGTCTAACTTATGAAAATTAGTGCTATAAGAGATAAAGGTAATAAAGTTCCTTTCTTTTACAGACTTGAGTTTGTAAACCTGGAACACCTTTATCCAGTTGCATAAAGCTAGCTTTTAAGATTATATTTTGCAAGTCATTCTCCTCAAAATCTAGGCTTTCACAGTATATAGATAGAATTATTTATTATTCCATGGTTTTTGTAGAAATTCTTGGCTACCTGTGTATAACAGCTATGTCGTCACTTAAGTGTATACCAGCTATGTTGTCATATTATTTTATGACTGTCTGTTAGGAAATTTGACAATAAAAAAAATGAACTCTCAGTAACAAAAATTGTTCTTCAGGGTTCTTTTGAGCACACATACCCGTGTTTTTGAGCAAAATTTACAGTCTGTAATGAAGTTTTTATAAGCCAACATACTATTGCAATGGACAGGATGACAGGATGTCATACTATGTACTGGAAAAGTTTTGTAAAGAGAAGGTCTTTTGATGGTTTTGTATTATTTCCCAATAGCAGCATGAAAGTCAACTTTAAAGTAAACATGCTACAATCGCAATATGATAGAACATGATCATTAATGAAATTGTTGGAAAAATATGCCTTGAGAAGAATGCACATAATTCTATCATAATCCCCTAAGGGACAAAGTTAAAGCAGAGTCAGAAAGGAAGCACAGGTATGCCAGCTTACCTGAGCCATTGGGAACTCTTCTGAAGTGTAAGTCCATACAAAACTGTCATGGACAGAGTCCTGGAGGACATCCAAGGGATGGCCTGCTGGGGGTTTGGGTCGCTTGACATGACCCATCCGAAATCGCACTGCTCTGGCTGAATATATAGGTAGACCCCACTGAAAAAAAGCTGGACACAAGTAATACAACTTATTATCACTCATTCAAACTAAGAGGTCAATATGAATCAGAAGAAAATATATTTTCTAAAAGTTCATAACAATAACCTTGGAACGGTTGTATGTTGATTTCATTGATAAGACACAGATCGCCGTCTAACTTGTATGTCAATGTCTCAGGTACTGCAGGATTTTTTTGCCCCTTACTTGACCAGTATGAAGCTGACCGTCCATCCCTTTCGCTAGGCTCCAGAGTATGGTCAATGCTTTCCTCTGGAAAATTATCAGTGCTGGAAGCAACAATTGGATCTGCAATCAACTGTTTAACAGCAAACGATGTAAAACCTCGAACTATAAAGGTGTAAGCTCTATGCTCCTGCTTCAAACTTTCCCATTCCATAGAGTAGCTAGATCCAACTTCTGCAGGATTCTTAGTACTGCTCGTCAATTCAATTACATTATCGACTTTAGATAGCTGAGGAAACAGTCTCAAGCACAGCTGCTTGCAGAGACCATTAGCAATCACTGCAGAACATCGAAAATCATACGCATCTTTCAATAACATGACCAAAATCTCAAAATCCCAAGACATCCTATTAAACTATTATAAAAAAAGCACCGCTTACTTAGTCCTTTTCATCAGGGACTAAGCAAGTAACTAGCACCTCATTTGCAAAATATTACGACCAATGAAGTTAGTAGAGACACGCAGATGACAAGAGCAAACAAAATCCTATAAACAATCATTATGTATACTAGATAACTTCACTTACCATGATTTCGCCAAGAATGAGAGACAGCGTTAACATGGACAAGATCAGATAGATCTTCCAAACACAAAAAAATCTTACTTGACATGTCAGGATCAAGTACTTGCAGAAAATCAATACCATTCTCCATTTTAATCTGAAATTACGAGCTAGCAAAGTGGACTCTCCGAAAACCAAAACCTGATTTGGCATTGCAAAACATTATTCATATAAGTCCCAAATAGAATGCACATATACATTGAACTCAAAAATCAACCACAACGCATAAAACAGTCTCAAAAAGAAAATTACAAAGACAAATAGCAGGAAAAATTCAAAAGGAAAGAACTTAAAACCCCTACTCGAGTAATCGAATTGGAACGAACCACTCTGATGAAATAAGAAAATCCCATTTAAAAATAAATAAATAAATGGGTTTTGAACTTTGAACACATACACATTCTACAACGCAAACAAGTATAATTGAACTCATCGTACGACGTACAAAAGATCAATTTCTATCAAATAAACTTGTATATATAACAAATTCACAGAATTATATCTGGTACACACAAATCTTAATCGTCTACGCGATTCTAACCCCAGATTTGCGACAATCATATCAATATACCGCACAAATTACAGGGCGCTCAAATAGAACCAACATAAATCAGGATACCAATAATCAAAATCAAAATTTTATGCTATAAAATCTCAAAATTAATAAATAAATAAATAAACGGTTTAAAAGAGAGTGCAAGCGTACAGAGAAAAGGATCACAGATTAATGAAAAGGTATAAAATTGTTCACCTTTATTGACGAACAAAAGTTGATATTTCGAAAGGAAAAAAAAAAAAAAAAAAAAGACCAAATCCAAGGAGGTTCAAAGTGATAATTTTTGGAGACACAGAGAGAATTGTTGTTGGTGATAATCGTCACAGTAAAAGAAAGAGAGAGAGCGTTGTTGTGTTATCAAAATAAATAAATAAATAAAAGGCAGAGAAAGCTGCGTCTGTGAAGCAATTTAGCTATGTCGGTAAATAATTAATTATTTACAATATATTCTTTCCTTTTCCTAATCACACTTGAATATTGAAACTTGCTTGTTTACAACTCCTATTCATACCATTATTAATTGATTTTGTACAAATTGCACTACCATTTCCTAACATATTATGTAATTACACTCAGAATATGTAGATTATTTAATTACATAAACAACCCTTTTAAATATTAACTAATTGTTAATCTCCATTAGTCAACCAGGTGGGAAGAACTTTTTTTTTTTTTTTTTCATGATTTAAGAACTCTATGGTGGTTCGATCTCCATGGAGATTATACCACATCTAGAGATCAAGTGTGATCTCCACCATGTATATCGCACTTGTAAATCAAGTGCAATAGAGATCCATCCATTTATTGAATATTATTCATTCAAGTAGTAAGACAGAAAAGCATGAGATTTGGATAGGCGAGTATTATTGAATGAGTAAATACTTGATTTATGCTCAAAGTATGGAAGAGATCAATATCAGATCTCATTTGCAACCTTAATATTTCTAGGTTTCCATAATTTTTTGTGGCCTCCTATGGCTATGGATTTCCTGAAAAACAAAGAAAATATTAATTCTTTTAAAAAATAATAATAAAATATTAATGGAAGGGTATTTTGGAGAAAATCCTACATGCATCCAGTGCAATACACCCTAACCAATAGATGCATGCCACGTGGTATTGAGAACTCAATTGATTGATTGTCTTTTATCATATGGCATGCACCCATTGGATGAGTGTATTACACCGGGTGCATGTAAGATTCTCTCGGCATTTTGATACTTACCAATTGAAAGTTAACATCACCGTTATCTTGTCAAGGTCAAAATTCAAGTCAAGAATATCTTCTTCTTCTCATTTTAGGCTAAAGTTGTAGAATATGCCTCTACACGACAAAATATCAAAAGGTAGCTTGTTGCAATTTCCCATTTAATTTATTAATAAAGTAGATCAGTAGGATAACAAAAGAATGGACCATACTCTAACATCATCTATACGATTATACCCCATCATGTGTAGGGCCCATCAGCTTCAATCATGTAATCTTTTATTTAATTTTATTTATTTATTCGATTTATTTATTTCAATTAATAAGTATTACTCAATCTCACATTGAATTTCATGTCGGACAAAACGAGTTCAATTTTGAAATAATTAAGCTTTGATTTAAAAATAACAATAATTAAAAATGGACACAGTTAACATGTGTCCTAAGAATACAGGCTAAAAATATAAAGTTTTATTTTTATAGCAAACTCAATCACTGTTTTTGTGGAGTCAGTATTTTGGATTCTGATTGGTCAGTAGTTAATACTCAAGCATTATTCTTTATAGTAATTTTGTATTTTTAATATGTATCATAGGAGTACATTTTTGCTCACCCACGTTAACTAGCGTGAACAATTATTACCCACTCCAGGTGTTGATACATGTTCTAAAGTTAACTCAAAGTTTGGGACACGTGTCAACACCTAGAGTGGATGGTAATGGTTCACTTTAGTTAGTGTGAGTGAGCAAAAATACAGTCTTATTAGGGGCATAAGTTAACAATACCCATTAAAAATTATGAATGCAATTAATTATAGAGAAGGGCGTTAAATATGGGGTGAGAAAATAATTAAGCCCGATATCAATGAACTGATGAGTGATGACAAACATGGGAGTGGGTCCCACAACCACTACCACGTCACCTCCCAACTCTTTCTCTTTCTTCAAAGAAACTGAAAAAACGGAAGTCTACGAAGCCATCATGAAAACCACTGTTTCTCCGCGATGGCAGCTCTTAGCCGTCGTCACCTTCCGTCATCTTATCCGTCCAGATTCTTCAATCAGTTTGTTACTACTTTTTTTTTTCTTTTTTTTTTTTTTTGAAGGAAGTTTGTTTGTTTGTTTTTTTTTTTTTTTTTTTTTTTTTGAATTTAATTATAGTGGAAATGGATTCTAATTTTTTTTTTTTTTTTTTGATGGAAAGGATACAACCATAACTGAGACTCCACAAATAAAGCATATTGAGCACAAGCTCAGAACAGAGTCCCACAACGGGGAGAAAACGCCCACACATAAGTGGGAAAACAACCAACACAGAAAACAAAACAAAACAAACAGGAAACACAACTAAACGAGCTGAAACCAATCCGGAGGAGAGACCAGGCTGCCGAAGAAGACCCACCAGGACGCCGCCGACCAAGCAGAGACGTCGGAGATGCCCAATCAAAACCCCAAACCACCATACCAATCAAACCTCCACCAGTTCCGAAGCCCGGCACCGCAAAGCAGAAAAACCGACCAAGCTTAATCACCAAGATCAGAGAAAGAGGTCTCCAAAGCTGCTGATGGTGTCTCGGCGGAGAGGATGGGGTCGTACGAGCTCCAAGACCACCAATCTAGACAACTCACGCCGAATCACACCAAATATGGCCATAACCAAGAGGATCAACCGATCTAACAGCTACCGTCGTCGCCTGGACAAAACGTCCCGCCCGGAGACGCGAGAGAGACTTCCAGGCGACGGACAGGGCTGTCGTAGCAGCCGCCGGTGACCCCTTCTGACCGGGAAAGCCTAGCACGAGGAGGAGGAAGATCACCCACCTGGACGACGTCGCCGCCGGCTCCCGCTGCCCCAACGAGAAACCGACGACGGAACGGAGAAGAAGACTGGCCGCTGCTTCTAGTTACAGAGAAGAGAGAGAGAGAAATATCTAAGAGAGAGGCGGTGCCGAAGATGGTGCTTTGAAGGAAGTTTATAGGAAATAAGCAATTTCTATCATAATAGTAACGCCATCCATTTTTCTGTCATAGAAAATTGCACTAGGTTCCCCTTATTATATATATAATTGCATTAAACCGTAAAAAAAAATATATATATATGACCTAAATACCCCTTAAATAGAAATAACAATACAAATATTTTTTATCAAAAAATATTTATATTAAAAAATAGAAATAAACAATGAAGAAAATTCAAAAATCTATTCAAAAAAGAAAAAGATCAAATAAATAACAAACAAAATTCAACAAATTACTTGAAATAAAAAATCATATTAACAAAATAGAAATAACAAGAAAAAATCAAAACAAAAACCTATTAAAAAAAGAGTAATTGGCATCAAATTTGTAATTCCCAACAAATTTGTAATTAAAAATAATAAATTATTATTATTATTATTATTATTATTAAATGAATTAAAATTTAAAATTTGAATTTGCCCATCTAATAAGATTAAAAACTATATGTGTTTATCCCATTGAAAATACCATTTTACCCTTAATTAAAAATTTAAAATATATTTAATAATATATATAACAGATTTAAAAAAATATATATAAAATAAATTAAAAACAAATAAATATAAAATAAATTTATATATTTTATCATCACCATCATCATCATCTTCTTCTTCTTCTTCCATGACAGTTATTCTTCTTATTCTTCTTCAATTCTTCCTCTCTCCCCATGATAATTCTTCATCACCTAACTTTAATCTCTTTCTCTCTCCCTCACTCTCACCGCCTCTCTCTCCTCGATTCATCTCTTCTCTTCTCAGTTTCTCTCCCTCTCTTTCCCCGATTCATCTCCCTCTCTCTCTCTCTCTTTCCCTCTCCCTCTAATCCCTTTCAAATCCCTATTTGCTAATCGAAAGCACACCAGAAACCCTAGCTTTCGAATCCCCCCTCTATCGAATCTGTCTCGCGAATACCCCTCTCTCTCTCTCTCTCTCTCTCTCTCTCATCCACCTCTTCCTTTAAGAGGAGTCGGCCATCACCCTAACCAAGCTCTCTACCATCATCACCATCTTCGATGTACTTCCATGGGCTTTTGGGTTTTTTCGATCTACTCTAGTGTTGCTCCATTTTTACCGATTGAATTTCTTTTTTTATTTTTTATTTTTTTTTACAAAAATTGATGTGATTATTGGATTACGGAAACGAAGATGAAATTTGGGGTTGAAACTTGAAAACGAAGTTGAAAGTTGAAATTGAAGTTGAAAATTAGGCTTGGACGAGATTTGGAACCAGTGAGGCTGCGATGAAGATGAGAGTGTTGTTGGCAATAATGGTGGTGGTGGTGGTGGTGATGGCTTTTTTTGGGTTTCAAAATGTGTCAGCTGCTGATGCTCCAACTCCAAGCCCTACCTCTGCTGCTTGATTTTCAACTTCGATTTTAGGCATTATTTATGTGTAGAGTTTCTTTGCCTCATCTGGGTTTTTCATCTTTGAGGAAGATAGGGGATTTTAGGCATAATTTATTTTTTAGTAAATGATTCAATATTGTTGTTGTTTGTATTAATGGCATTTCTTGTACAATTGATGCGATTTATTTGAAAAAAAAAAAAAAAAAAAAAGATTTGGAACCGGATTTTTTTTTTTGGGAATTTTCCCCAAAATAAAATTCTGGGAATCATAAAAATATATTTTTATAAAATTATTATTTTTTATGTTATTTGAAGAGTTTTTATACATTTATAGGTTTTTCAATGGATTTTGTTTATGGAGATCAATTTAAAATTAATATTGTTTTTTCATTTTTTGAATTAATTTATCATTTTTAATGGATTTCCATTTAAATAAATAAATAAATACCTTTTAAATATATTTTTTAAATAATTTTTATAACACATGTCAATTTTGTATTGGTCAATTTAAATTGGTAAAGTTGTTAGAGGGTAAAAGTGTCCAAAATATTGTCTTTTACAAATAAAATATTACTTTTTTGGTTAAAATTTGATCAGAGGGATATTTAGGTTATATTGTTATATTTTTTTTCCAGTTTAATGCAATTATGTATATGATAAGGGGAACTTAGTGCAATTTGCCATAACAGAAAAATGGATGGTGTTACTATTCCGTCACAAATTGTCAATTTTCGATAGTTCAGGGGGTTTAGTACCTTAAAAAAAAATTCAGGGGGCAACATGCAAATTCGGGTATAGTATGCGGCGGGGGGTGGTAGGTGTAGTGCCAATTACTCTAAGTAAAAATCATGAATTAATTGATGCATTATGTTGCAAATTATAATTTATTTGTTTAAAAGCATGATTACTGATTAAGAATCCTATATAGGAAAGATAATTAAGATACTAAATTTTTAGGGAATTAAATTCCGTGGAGCCCACTCACAAATCAGGAATTAAGTTCGCGATGGAAATGTACGTTTACGAATCGTAAATGAGTGAAATTGGAATCAAATTCCATTGGAAATGGAATGGAAGGGGATCGGAATTAGGTTACAAATTCCATTACCGTGTTTACTAACTTTTTTATAATTAGAAATCAAATCAAATTGATACAAAGTTTATTACAAAAATACCCTTATGCAGACATACATACAAGAAATGTATGAGTATAGCTAATAAATATATAAATAAAAATTTCACAACATGTGTTTTGCTGAAGTATAGTTTTTATTTTATTTTATTTTTTTATCAATTTTCTAATAATTCACGATTCACACACACACACACACACACATATATATATATATATATTAAATTAGTGGGGATATTTTAGTAAAAATATATGAATTCCCCTTTTTCAATCAGGTAAAAGAACTTGATTCCGATGGATGAGGGGAATCAAATTCCTTTCATTCAGGAACTTAATTCCTGATATATATGTGGGGTCCACGGAACTTAATTCCCCATAAATTTAGTAAATACAAGAATTTAAAAATCAAGAACTTAATTCTCATTCCCAAATAGAATTTCTGATTAGTAAACAAGCCATAAACAGAACTTGATTCCTCTCACAGTCCCACTCATCATAAGAATCAAGTTCCTTTTCTGTATTGGAAAAGGAATTCATTATATTTTTACTAAAATATCCTCACATAAAAAGCAAAAATATGAATAAAAAAAAAATCATATATATATACGGTGGTTCTCTAGTCAAAAAAAATCATATATATACACGGTGGTTCTCTAGTCATGACGTTCTGATTTTATAATTTTAGGACGTCCAACCATAGCCACACATTCACATTGGATCCACAACCACACATTAACAAATGTCCTCACACAATGTGAATGTGATGATGTTGGTGATTATCTATACTTTATAATTTCATGACGTCTTTACTAGAGAATCACCATATATATATATATAAATGTTCAAGTCAGTGCACACTGATATAACTTTTTAGTGCGTTAGATGTGGACCATTAGATTTACATACTTTGACTTAAAGTGTATGTACTTGTCAAAACTTCTTTATAATCAGTGGTCCACATGCATTGGTACTGATGTAATTACATCAGTGCACATCAATACGTACTGATGTGAACGGGGTCGTATACATATATATATAGTAATTTTCCAATGAGAACTTTTACAATGCACACTTTAAACACCTTTGATGAAATTGCATGGAATATATTGAATTTTGATTTTATTTTTTGTATGGATGGTGAAAACATTGAAATACATTTATAGAAAGAAAAAAATATCGGGTGCAAAAACTAATTTTTTCCGATTTTTTTGAAGATAAAATATTTAAAAATAGGGAAATATAAGAAAAAACAGTTCTCAAATCCAAAAAAAAAAAAAAAAAAAATCCAAATTTTAACCAAATGTGTATTTTAATTTTCTTATGATGCATATGAAAAATAAAAACAATATTCAATATATTCCATGTAATTTTATAAAAAGTGCTTAAAGTGTGCATTATATAAGTCAATATTGAAAAATTACTATATATATATATATATATAAGGAGGAAATTGCATGAAATGACCAAAAAATTTATGGATTTATTGTTTTTAGCCACAAGTTTATTTTTGATTATATTTGTCACTTTTAGCCTTGAACTGACAAGTATACCCTTGTTTTTGTCTTTTCTTCACCCAAAATTTCCCCCCAAAACTTCCCTCTCTTATATCTGAAACCCCATCAGTTTTTTTTTTTTTTTTTTTCATTTAAGATACTCTCTCTCTCTCTCTCTCTCTCTCTCTCTCTCTCTCACACACACACACACACACACACACACAACCAAATGGATTCCAACTTGAACCCAGCGACGGTAACGGTGGACCCGGCGACGGCAGCACCGACGGACTCCGACCTCCATTTCGTGACCTCCATTTTGTGGTCTTTTCTCTCTCTTGAAGTAGATTTCGTGACCTAGAATGTATGTACCCCCTTCCCAGTTATTTTTTTTACAATTATATGGTGTTTGATATGAAGATTAAGAGAGTGGATTCGATTTTTAGTGAAATCCCGATTTTTTTTATTTTCTGGTACGAACTTACATGCCCGTTTGTTTTAATATTACATGCCCTTTGTTTTTATTTTACATGCCCGTTTATTTTAATTTTACATGTGATTTGGTAATTTTGTTTTATAATGAAATCAATCTCCTGTTGTTTTTTTACAATTATAGCTTGTTGATATGAAGATTAAGAGAGTGGATTCGATTTTTAGTGAAACCCCGATTTTCTTATTTTCTGTTACGAAATTAGATGCCCGTTTGTTTGAATTTTACATGTGATTTGGCAATTTTGTTTTATAGTGAAATCAATCTCCTGTTGTTTTTTTACAATTATATGTTGTTTGATATGAAGATTAAGAGAGTGGATTCGATTTTGAGTGAAACCCAGAATTTTTTTATTTTCTGTTACGAACTTACATGCCCGTTGTTTTTATTTTACATGCCCGTTTGTTTTTATTTTACATGTGATTTGGTAATTTTGTTTTATAGTGAAATCAATCTCCTGTTGTTTTTTTACAATTATAGCTTGTTGATATGAAGATTAAGAGAGTGGATTCGACTTTTAGTGAAACCCAGAATTTTTTATTTTCTGTTACGAACTTACATGCCCATTTGTTTTAATTTTACATGTCAGTTTCTTTTAATTTGACATGCCCTTTTTTTTTTAATTTTACATGCCCGTTTGCTTTAATTTTACATGTGATTTGGTAATTTTATTTTATAGTGAAATCAATCTCCTGTTGTTTTTTTACAATTATATGTTGTTTGATATGAAGATTAAGAGAGTAGATTCGATTTTTAGTGAAACCTAAATTTTTTTATTTTCTGTTACGAACTAACATGCCCCGCTTGTTTTAATTTTACATGCCAGTTTGTTTTAATTTTACATGCCTGATTGTTTTAATTTTACTTGTGATTTGGTAATTTTGTTTTATAGTAAACTTTTGTTGTTTTATTTTTCCAGATATTTGATACCCTTTTAAGATAATGATGACTATCTTTATATTTGTGTGTAATTTTATAGATTGTGATATTGCTATTGTTATTGCTTGGTTGCTCATCTGCAGTTTTCAGTTTTAGCTTCTTTGGTTTCTTGTTTTATTTTAACTTTCAATTGTATGTTTCATTGAAGCAAGAAAACTGGGTTCAACATTGTTGAGAATGTATAGTAGGTTGAATTATATACAATACAGTTACCCTTCTTATGCATTACATATAAGTTTTTATTAATATGACTTGGCTTTTAGGTGACATAAAAATCAAATCTACTTAGTTATATGGAAGTTTAATCCCCTGCTTTTCAATCAAAGGTTGCCCCACTACATTATTCTTTTCTTTTTTCTATGACTTGATTAACTGATAATATAATAGCATTGTATTTGCTTGGAAATTTTTCCCCAGGAAATTATAAACCCAAAAAAACAATTGTTTTAGATGATGTACCAAAATAGATCTGTTGAGTATTTGCAGAATCCGGGTCTAAATGGAAGCACTGACCTAGAAAGCTTCAAGGCTTGTGTTCCTCTTGTTACACACAAGGACCTGGAGCCTTACATTTTATACACAAGTCTGCGCAGGCATTTTACTTGGAATGGGCTGTGCATTCCTTCAGGATTACCAACTGTGGTGTATAAGACACTACCCAGGTCCATCTTTACTCCTCTAGCCTACTTATTGGCTTCTGTTGTTTTAAACCTGAATGGTTGTTCCTAGCACTTACATATTATGTGTCCAAATACATGTCATGTTGACAAAGATTTCAGAGACATTTTGACATCAATAATAGTTTAGAATTTATTAGCAGCGGATTAATTGCAAATGCTCTGCTAGGAGTGCAGGACATAAGTTAAAATGAAAATAGCATGTGTTCTTGGAGCCATACTGATAATTGGGCATATTTCTAAATGTATGCATTAAGAAATAAATGTTTGTAAACTGAATCGTCTTAATTGTAAATTTTTGTACAGATCCATACCCACATGTGCTACTTAAACTTCAATGATATCATCCACTCAATTATAAACATGGACGCAGATGTAATCACTATTGAGAACTCCAGGTCAGATGAAAAGCTTCTTTCTGTCTTCCATGAGGGAGTGAAGTATGGTGCTAGCATTGGTCTTGGTGTTTATGACATCCTCTCACCAAGAATCCCATCCACAGAAGAAATGGATGACTGCATCAACAAGATGCTAGCAGTCCTTGAGACCAACATTCTTTAAGTGAACCCTGATTGTGGCCTTAAGACTCAGAAGTTACATGCCATAGAAGAAAAGGAACCCTGATTGTGGCCTCTTGAAATCTAGAGAATGGAGCCAGAGAAGAAAAGGATAATCTATGGAGAGCGGCAAAGGAAGAGATAGTAGAAGCGAAGACCAATTTCGAAGGGTTTGTTATGGCTGTCAGATTGGGGCGACTTCCTTTGTGTATAGAAGTTTTATGTTTTGTTGTTGCATAGCTTTTGCAATATAAAATTTGTTCATATTCCTAGAGCTTGTAACAGTTTAGCACATCTATAGCTAGATTTATTTCAATGATCAAATTTCAGTATTGTTACATGCCATTTTAATTGTAAGTTACATGCCAGTTGAATTTTATGTTACATACTAGTTTAATTTTAAGTTACATGCTAGCTGGTTGTGAAGTTACATGCCAGATCAAATTGAAGTTACATGCCCGTTTCGGTTCTTAAGTTACATGCCATTTGATTGTGAAGTTACATGCCAGTTTATTTTCAAGTTACGTGTCAGTTGATTTTCAAGTCACATACTAGTTGATTTTCAAGTTATATGCTGGTTTAATTTCAAGTTACATACGAGTTGTATTCGAACAAAGGAAACAGATTAAAGAGACAAGTTATAAGAAAGTGAAACGAATAGAAGAATAATTATTTGTAAATGAATCTCTTATTTCACTTGTCAGCAATTGCAAATTATAAATAAAACCACAAAATAATGTCATTATTCCCTACCGACCTCTTTTACTATATGCTAGTTTACATTAATGCTTTATCTCAGAATCTTATCCGTTTTGGTATACCAGATGACAAATGGATATCTGTCAACTGATAGCCAGCCGCTGCAGCCTCCGCAACATGATCTAGCTAGCAATGGCTTTTCGAAGAGTTATGCTCTAATTGTCTCTACCGACAGGTAGCAGAGTTTCGAATCGTCATAACTTGTACAATGCACATAAAATTGTCTGGGAACTAAGAGATCTCAGTTGCTTATAAGTTTATAATTATTTTTATTCTGTTGGGATTTGGTTAGATAGTGGAAGAAATACATTAAGAAAACAGAATAATTTACCATGTTACAATTTTATTGAGATTTTTCTGATTAATAGTGATGTGAAAATTTTCAACTGATGATCTTGTCTGGTTCCAGTTGGGCATTTTGTCTTCTAAGCTGTAGCTGATTATGCTATTTCAATTAGGAATAGCTTAGAAAAAAAACCGGTTTGGTTATTACATTAGGTTTCAAGCAAATCAACCCGAGGAACGAATGTAATTCAAAACTTCCAAGTTTAATAACTGAACTAGTGTTTTTGAAGCTGTACTGGAATTCAACAGAAATTGTGGTTCAGAAGTCTACACACATGAAACATGTCAGAGATGCTGAAGTTTGATACTGGAGACCGGAAACAGAGATGCTGAAGTTTGATACCAGAGACCGGAAACAGAGTTTTGCCGAGCAGGGATCCAGATGCTATTGTTGTGGTCTTCTTTCCACTTGATAGATTTTGTCTAAAATTGATCCTAACCATAATCCCAAATTAGGGTGTAGAAATCTATAACTAGAGCAAAATTTGACCAAGTCTGACATCCCAAATATTAGCTGATAACAAACATTCCAAATTTAGTAGAAAGTTAACAAATCTTTGTTTGAATCACAAAACGAACCCAAAACTGATTGTTACCTTTCTGATAATTAAACACAAAAAAAAAAAATGATAATGTCATATTTGCATGCCAATTTTTGGACCTCACAACCGAGTTGGTGGTGGTGGTGGTGACCATTGATGGTAGTAGCAGCAGCCGCCACGGGACATGGAAGGTGGGACCCCACCAGTACGAAAGGTAATGATGTGCTTGAGCAGAACTGCATTCAAATTGTTAACATTATGCTCAAGTATCAGGGCAAACCTAGTGACGATCTACCAATATATATATATATATGCATTATCAAATAGAGAAAAGAAGAACACCAAATGACTTTCAATGACAAATGAAGATCAGATAGCATATATAGAATAATAAGCTCTGTATCAGCAACCCCTTAAAACTTTCCCTCTCAAAACCAACCCTTAACCATCTATTTACTCACTGAAACTAAATCAACAAAAATAGAATACATCAACAAAGGGCAAAATCCAGGCCATCATCCAATATCATTTAAGAAATTATAGCATTTCACACTTCACTGACTACTTTTGCTCCACACAAATTAAGCTAAAAAAACTAGCGAAAAGAGAAAGCAAACTATCAAAGAGACAAAAAAATGATCACTTAAGTGTAATTCTCAAATAGATCTTAAGATTATGGAGTTTGGAGGGCATAGATTAGGCCAAAATCGCAACTGTCAAAGACCAATAACATGCATCTATGGGGTTTAGCCAATACTTAAAAGCTGAATCTAAACCCTCTGACATTTACCGGACTAAATATCGACTTGAAGGTGTCATTTGAAGGCACACCAAAATGAATTCAGAACTTCCAAATATAAATCCAGGCATGCCAACGAAAGTCATTTAAATTATACAGAACACATTTTACCTAATTCCTGAAAACATTAGAAAATTGAGGCCTAAAAGAGATCTCTGGTGAATATCCGTACATTTCTTCCTTTAAATTCCTCAACATTACATTCTAAACCAAATCCATATTGTAAGCACCACCATGGAAACCTTCCACATAGTAGCACAACAATTACAATAGATTGTTGATACAACATAAAAATCCATTCAATTCCAGAATCCATCAAAACAGAAATGGTCTTGAAAAGCTTATTGAAAAAATACCAAAAATGATAAATGAAATTAAACTTCATTATAAGACAACCACATTGTCTACAAAATTTGATTGAACCCATAATCAGTATGCCAAATTAGTACTCGCATTTGCTTTTGTAGCTCGAATTTTTTCTTAAAATGCACTAGAAACACAAGAAACAACAACAAAATCATATCTTTTTTATAAATAAAAAACACATTTTTATGCTACACAGTTGGGACAAATAAACACACTTACCTGTCTGTGACTAACAAGAATGGCATTACGACTCTGATTATGCTGAGACTGAGACGAAGTTGAAGCAACCACCACATTCGATGCACCACTCTGACTATAACAACCAAACAAAAAAAAACCCACATATATGTAATCTAATTGACTAATTCAGTCCAATCCCAGATTAAAAAAACATAAAAATCAATGATTGTTTCATCATAACCAACATAACTATCCAATAGCCAAAAAAACCCAAAACCTAACCAAAAAGACGATCACCATTTTCATCAATTATACAGCATAAACAATAGAATCATCAAAAACACAGATGATAATTCCAGTCCTTTTAGCAAAAAACTGAGAAAAGCTAGTAAATTTCGAAAAGAGAAAGATTATGTAGAAAGAAGCAGACCTGAAGAGAGCTAATGGTCTGAGGAGGAGAGGCTGTTGCGAGAAGAGAGGAACCCCTGGAGCGGCGACAAAAAGTGCAGCGACGACGACAGTTGCGCGACTGCGAGAAGTGCGGCGACGGAGAGAGGTTTGCGAGATTCAGCGACAGAGAGAGGTGCTACTTCGGCGAGACGTGCGGCGGCTGTTTCGGCGACAACAGCAACAACGACGGCGGTTTCTCTTTCTGGTTCTTCTCTTCCTTTCTCTCTCTTCTCTCTCTTGTTTTTTTTTTTCCAATTTCAAATTCGATCTTCCCACTGACTTCTTTTCTCATTTTTTTTTTAATTTCAAATTCAGGGGTATTGTTGTCCAAAAGTGGCCAAAAATGACAAAAACAATAAAAAATAAATGTGTGGCTAAAAACAATAAACCCATAAATTTTTTGGCTCTTTATGATTTCACCCCATATATAAGTAATAAAAAAAATTTAAAAAGTGGACTGTTGAGTCATGAGTGTTTAAATAAAATCAATTAAGTCATGAGTCATGAGCCACTAATTTTACATATTTTGATTCAAATGTGTATGTACTTGTCAAATCTTCTCCATAATGAATGACGTTATATCAGTACGCACTGACCAGATCGGGACTATATATATAATTATATATATATGTAAGAATTTTCCAGTGAGTACTTTTTACGATGCACACTTTTAGTACATTTGATAAAAATTAATGGAATATATTGAATCTTAATGTGATTTTTTTGCTGGATGATAGAAACATTGAAATACATTTGTGAAAAAAAAAATGAAAAAAAAAAAAAAAAATCAGGTACAAGAACTAATTTTTTTCTGACTTTTTTGAAGATAAAACATTTTAAAATAGGTAAATATAAGAAAAAATAGTTCTTAATTCCAAAAACATTCCAAATTTGTATGTATTTTAATTTTATTAGAATGCATGTAAAAAAAACTAATTGAAAAACATTAAATTGTATGCAATTTCATCAAAGGTGTTTATTGTATTAAAATAAGGGAGTGTTGATAGAAAAAATTCTCTCTCTCTATATATATATACTATTTCAAATTTTACAATATAAAATATGTTAATTATTATAGTTATAGTGTTATGAGCAATATAAAATATATATTTTCATAATAAAAAAATTATTTCAAAGTTATATACATAAGGGTATTTTTGTAATCAATCTATATCATTCTAATTCTTTAGTTTAAGTAAACACTAGAAAATGAATAAATTTGATTTTTTTTTTTCCAATTCCTAAACTATTAGTAAACATTGGATTATAATTTAGTAACTTAATTCCGATTCCCCTTAACGCCCTTTTCCAGTGAAACTTGATTTCGATTCCATCAATTTCTAATTAGTAAACGTGCTCTAAGAGAAAAATGAGTGATGAGAATTTTGATGATAAAAAATCGGAATCTTGTGAATACACATATTTTGTTTTGAATGAATATTAATTACAAATTAATGCTTCAATGGTGATTCAAGCATCTCGAAGAGCAACAAAACAATGAAATTTTGTTCTTATATTCAAGCTGAAAACACTACCAAAAAGCAATTTCATTTCTTCAGGGAAAACAAATTCACCACAAAAACAAAACCGGAAACCAAAAAAATAATAATAATAATAACAGAGAATCCGAAATATATACATTTCTAGAATGAAAACATACAAAATATGTTCAAAGTTCATAGTAGTGTCTACATGAACTATATATTATCCAACTTTCTTTCCATACTACTGGGACAGATCAAAACAGAGTCTACACAAAGACCTCCTTTTGTGTGAGTACAATCGATCTGGGTCAATGAAAATTTGACCTTTGTCGATATATCTGGATTCTCAACAACAAAATCGGCAACATGGTACTGAACCCAGTTGCCAGGATTGTCCAGAAAAAACTTGGACACGGCTTGTTGTCCATCGGATGTTGTTAGCTGGAAACGTACAGGTTTTATGTCCCAACCATGGATGTGGTCGGAGTTGCAAACCCGACGACCAAGTCTCTTCGATGGCTTGCCCAGGTGGAGTCTGAAGAACAGACTATATTTTCCTGTCGGAAATTGAAACTCAAACTCTCCATCTACTTCTAACCACCAGATTTGTTGCAGATATGCCACTGTATGAAATCTGTATTATAAAGAAAGAGAAAACTTTTTCAATCAAATAGTTCCCTCCTCCATATTCATCTAATAATCTATGAACAGCATCTAATTGTTACCACAACAGAACATATGATTTGAATAATTTGATATAGTATAATTTTCTATACTTTCCTGATTAGCAGGAAAGAAACCAGAATTTCAAATTTCATCAAGTTTGAGGGGTCAAACTCTATAATTTTCATTTTAGAGAAACAAAAGAGAACAAAATTTAATTAATTATATGGACTAAAAATGAATTTTTCGAAAGGCTTCTAGGTCATAGCCCCCACAGTCCCTCTCATAGCTTCTTCCTTGCCGATTAGTTCGTGAGTTCCTGATTTGATTACTAGTTTAGACCATATTTTTTATTTTATTTTTTTTAAGTATTACATTAATTTGAGGTTTTTTGGGAAGGGGGAGAAGTCGAAACTTGTGGTGTATGTACGAGGGGTTTATCACTTAACCAATCTCATTTCGTCTACTTATATAGACTATAATATAGTTCCTGATTTGATTACTATTTTACACTATATATATATATATATATTTTTAAGTATTACATTGATTTGAGGTTTTTTGGAAAATGGTAGGTGTCGAACCTTATGATGTAGGCGTGAAGAGTTTACCGCTGGACTAACCTCGTCTCGTCTATTTATATAGAGTATTATATATATATATAGGCAACCAAGATTTATTATTCTGAGAAATATAATTGCATTCTGAATTCTGTCGCGAGTAATTCATCTCGGAGACATGAAATTGCACAATTCACATGGTTTTCAAGGCAATAATCTCATAATAGCAGCCATAGCTACTCGTGGGATGAAGTTATGTCCCTTCTCCGACTCTCAAATATTATTGAACTATTAATAAAAAAAATAAAAAATAAAAATAAAAACAATATTCTCACCTAGATTTCTCTGTAGGGATGTGACTCCAATATCTCCGATCATCAATCCCAGTAATTGATAAGGACTTTGAAGAGATGGACACACAAAGACCACCGCTGCTTTTATCAAGCCAAATCTCCTGAAAAAACACAAAAATCATCATTACAAAACAAAAACAAAAAACAAAAAAAAAAAGGGAGGAGATTATAATTTACATTGAGAAAATCAGAAAATCGAACCTTTTTGCCACCATCGAAAAGATTAGGACTACAAAGCCTGCCATAAAGATCTTTCTTGGTCAAATTAATTGTCTTCGTCTTATAATCATCATTACCATCGTCATTAAAAAGTTTGTCTGCAATGAACCGATAATTGGAAGGCAATTTCGATTCCCAGATAAAATCAGCCGACGAAGCCCCACGAAAAGCCCGATTCAATCGGGCCAATTTGCAGATCTCAAGTGGGTCTAAATTCATCAAAATCGAAGCAACACAGCTCTCTGGTATGTCACCCAATCTCGGTCTCGACAACGAAGACGAACCGTCTCCGTTTTCATACGATAAATCACCAGACAAATTAGCACCCATTAAAACAAATCAATATTCTTTAAACCCTTTTAAATCTGAATCTGGATTGATTTGAACTCGGACGAGTCAGAGAAAGGTCTGATTTAAAGGACATGAAATGGAGGCTTGTGTTTCTGTTGTGAGTTATGAATCAGCAGTCAAGTTGGCTTTAGTTGTACACGAGAAGAGAAGAAAAGATCTTATCCAGTACAACAATTAAAAAAAAAAAAAAAACGACAACGACAACAACAACAAAAGCGAATCTGTCCTAGGTTTTGAAAACTCTTGAGGATTTTAATGCACGCGCTTCGTTGTCAATCAGACAATCATGTTCGGTACATGTGTCTGTTAGACGCGACATCGGTTGGCGAGTGAGTGAGGTGTCTTTTAATAAGATTTTGCTAACGTGGATTGATGATTATTATAATGGACAAAGTGTGTGGATAATCTTGCCTAATTGCCTTCTTAACTAACTGCCTTTAAAAAAAAAGAAAAGGATTAAACTTAACTATATTTGTTGGATTAATTAGATTAAATGTCTTTATCCATGGAAAATTTACAATACATTGTTTTTGCCTTTTCAATTCACTTTTTCATAAGCCAACAGAGGTGTGGATGAGCTTAGGGCTTGGATAAATGACCTTTAGATTAACGGCTCGAATCATACCAATGGAAAATTTATAATACATTGTTTTTGTCTTTTCAATTCACTTTTCGTAAGCCAATAGGGGCGTGGATGAGCTTAGGGCTTGAACAAATGATTTATAGGTTAACGGTTCGAATTCTACCAATGACAAAAGTTTTTAAAAAATATTTGGTCCAAATTAATAGATATTGTCAAAAAAAATAAAAAAATCACATTACATTTAAAATGGGTTGAGTTAGTATTATTATTTGAATTCCGACTATATACCGTATAATTGGGAGAAAACTATTCGGACAACAACGTGAAGAAAACTCCTCACATATATATTTGTAAAATACACATGAATAATGATGGGATTCGAACCTTCGCAATTGACGCGACCTTTGATCTTTATAGTTGTTTGATTATTTTCAGCAATGACTAAAGGTGCTATATTTTTAAGGAATCCACTAGCAAAATAAGAGAAAATATTGCATTTGCTAACGTGGCTCCGATGCATTTGTTGTTGTCATTTTCTTCTTGTTATAATGTTATTGGCATTTATACATTTGAATCCAAACATAAAGAAATTTAATAAAGTATATAAGGTTGTCTTGCAGTTCGTTTGATACTGCCGAAAGTGTTATTGTGAAATTATTTTTAAAATTAAAAATGTGTTTTCTATGTTATTCTTTTTTTTTTTAAAGATCATTTTCTATGTTTATTTATTTATTTATTTATTTATATATTTTTTATGATGGAATATGGTATTGATTAATTATACACATAACATGTGTTTAATAAATAGAGCATATATGGTTGTCTTGCAGTTGCAGTTCGTTTGATAGTGCCGAAAGTGTTTTTGTGAAATTATTGAAATAATTATTTTTAAAATTAAAAATGTGTTTTCCATGTTATTTATTTATTTTATTTTTTTACATAATTTTCTATGTTATTCTATATGAATATTAAATTGATGTTTTTTTTTTTAAAGTAATATGGTATTGATTAATTATACACATAAATATCTCATATTATGTAAAAAACAGGATAAAATTTTATCATTATAGAAAAACAAATTCGTGAAGGATCCGATGCTCACAGGTGGTGGTGGTCATGTTCTTCATATAGGGTTCGTCTATGTAGATGTTAACAGTAATTTTACTGGATAGACAGGATAGTTATGTGAGAGAGAATTGATTTATTTTTGTTTTAATTTTTAAATATTTAATTTTTATACATCTTTGAATTGAAATCTAAAGATCGGAAACTGTATGATAACATTGCTGTTAACAGCAACTTAACCAAACCTGCTTCCGTATGATATATGATTTGATTATTAAATGAAAGATAATCAACTTAATTAATTCATATCAAACAACAATATGCAGTCCACTGAAAATAAATAATTAATCATATCACTCTCAAGTTTCAAGTCAACAGAATAATAATAATAATATTGATAAACTCTTATCCAAAACCGAAGAATTTTTGTAAATTCTAAAGTCAGGGAGAAAAAATATAATTCCAACCTATAATCTTATTGATATCACTGTGAAGATCAACTAAAGATTCGTTAAATCTTTTTATTTTTGAGGGTGTCGACTGTCGATATTACCACATACAGTAGAACTCCTGTAAATTAATCTCCTATAAATTAATATCCTCTCTAAATTAATAAAAAATCCCGGTCCCGACTCGGGCCAGTGTAAAAAATTAATAAACCCCTCTATCGTAATAATTAATAATTTATTTTTGAAACCCAGTGTAAAATTTCGGTCCTGACTGTCGCATAAATTAATAATTCCATAAGAGTATAAAATATATTACATAATAATCAAGAACTATAAAAGTACTTCAAGATGCTAGTTTGTACAAGGCTACCATATTTGATATTTTTGACTTCATCCTTCATGTTTTGAATTGTCCTCTTGTTATAGCAAATAAGATAGAAAATAGAGATTTTCAAAAAAAAAAAAAAAATAGATAGAAAATAGAGAATTTTTAGGAGCTGTTAGGAATAAAATTTTTAGGTATATCTTGATATCTCTCTTGTGATATACAACCAAAGAATAAGCCTCACTATTTATAGGGTGAGTATGCTTAGTCTCTACGTAATCACATTCCCAAAAGGAATTGAAAATTTTCTTAATAAATCTTTCCTAAATAAGGAATCGTGAAGAAAAAAAAAAGGAAATTTTTCTAAAGAAGAAAACTAACTAAACAAGCTGGAGATCCCGAAAAAGAACTTTCCCTAAACAAGAAAACGACTTTCACACATTTTCTAAGATAAAATAACACTTTACGATGTAAAATCCTTCAAATTAATAACCCCTCTAAATTAATACTCAAGGGTAGGTCCCAAGAATATTAATTTAGAGGGGTTCTACTGTATAAAATATATAAAGATAAATTATTTTAATTAAAAATAAACCAAAGACTATGTACATACACATCTTCAATTATGTCTCTTCATTAAAAAGAAATTATGACAAACCCTAATTTTTATGATAAACTCTAATTAAACTCTTATTTTATTTGAAGTATCACAATTTCTCATCATCACATGATTATCATATAATAAAGTAATAGAAAAAGAATTTTCAGAAGAACCAGATTATACAAGATAGGTATTATTTAACTTCTTTTTTTTTTTTTTTTTTTTGGTCTTTCTTTTGTATCTACCTGTATATAAGAGAATTTCATATTAAAAATCTCTTGACTCCATATACAATTAAGCTCTACATCTTTCTTTTCATAAGACTTCTACATTCGAGACATTCCTAAAAGTTAATCGAACCATCATTAGAAGAAGAATTGATTCCAAAAATAATATATATATATATTTATAAAATGGGTGTATTAATTAATAATTTAAGAGGGTTTATAAATGAAATATATTAAAATGAATATATTCATTTCAATAAGGGTATTATTAGTATTAGGATGAGTGTTTATAGTAATATTTATTTTTTAAATTTTATACATGAGTTTATTTATAAAAAAAATGGGTGTACTCACTAGTTTTATAGATGACAATATCCACACCCTATTTTTTATTGTCAGACTAAGTGAACTTCATTTAACACCAAATCACATTGATTTGGTGATTTATCTTTTATTTTTTTTTTGAAAGGGAACTTTGGTCAAATTTAAATTACCGTCCTACCAAAATATTATCTTTATTAAAATCAACCCATGCAAACTATAATTATGGTTTACACTTTCACTCTCACTTATAAAAAAGAGTAACGTTATCTTGTCCAAATTTAGTGTCCAAATCTAATGCCCAAATGATGTGGTAACATTTTAATCTATTAATTTAAATCATATAAATATAATAAAATTTAAATAAATGGATTATAGTGTTACCATATCATTTGGATATCATATTTGGACATACAAAGTAACATTATTATATCGGCTAATTGTTTACCACAGATGCCATAGATACCCATTTTGTCTTTAACCAAACCATTAACAAATTAAAAAGCGACAAGGGCGGCACAAGGCTAGATTTCTTTAGAATTTAATTGATTGGAGGTGTAACAACCACAATGTTTTTTTAATATGCTTTGTTAGCAATTTAGATGACCATATGATAACAACCTAAACTTTAAATAAATAATTTTTATATTTTCCTTTAGTAACAGTATTTTTATTGTTAATTCGTCCTGAAGATAAATATATCAGGACAAAGAATATGTGAACCATAGATTATGGAGAAGTTTTGACAAGTGTATATACTTTGAGTCAAAGTATGTAAATCTAGTGGTCCACATTCTTTGTCATATTTATTGTCAGGACGACCTGATAATAGAAAATTTGTCTTTTAGTGTATTAAAATATATATATATATATATTAATTTTTCCTTTTTAATGATATCCCCATTAATGGGAATTTTTGTAAACCGGGAGACTTGCAATAATTGACATATTACGTGGAGCTGACTCAGTACCTAATTTTTATGACCTACACGTGGCTCTCTTACACGTCAAGAAGATAGAGATTATCCTTTCTTTTTCTTTTTCGCTACTTTCCTCAGCAACCAAACAATGCGTGGCGTTTTGGTCCATCCGCTATTTTATACTTTTATGATTCTAGATTGGGCCTTAAATGGGCTTGTTAATCTTGGGCTATCATCTCCATCACATTAATTTTAGCCCATTCACTACTCGAGATGGGCCATCTAAACCTCTTACTTGTAGATGCTGTCAGGGGCATACCAATATTTTCAAACATTATAAGATTGGTTTAATAGTTTTCCCCTTACACCTATAAAATAGGGTTGTGCGTTTGAGCTTGTCCCCCATCCCTAAATCCCGAATTATTGTGTTTTCAAGGCCTGTGTTTTCGGTCCCACACCAATGTTATCATAATAATACCGTATGTATTTTAAAATTCACTACTACTAGACAAACCAAAAAGTTAATCCAAATTTTAACTCAAATGATGTGGTAAGTGATTTTTTTCATCAACCACATCATCCCATGTTATATGTGGTGATAACAACTCATTTACCATATCATTTGGGTTGTATAGAATTACTCATTTGATAATTACTTGACGTAATTTAAAAACAAGTGTGGAGAGAACATTGGTGGGGTGACAAGTCATCCAATTAATGTCTCATTCATTCAATCACATCAAAATTCTCCATGTATAATGCATTTGCTCCCATGACTCATGTCTCATTTTTTTTGTTGCTAAAGAAGAATGTGACATATAAATGGAAAGAGTCAAGCTTGTTACTTTGGTTCTTTTATTTCCACTATCAACTTACAAAAACAATGACCTTACCCTAACCTAACATGTCTATTATTATATAAATTCGACTGATTATAGTAGATTAGTCGCATTAAAATAAGTTAAAAAGTGATTTCGGTTAAACAAGTAAACTTAATTTACATACTGGCTATGGCCCATGGAGGTGGTCATCCTATTAGTACTCTAATGTAAAAAATACAAAATCTCCGACTCCAATTTCCATCGTAGTTACGTACCAACAAGAATGAGTCACCTCCATTTAAAAATGTGATACATGTATATTTATTCATATGTCATGTTGCTTTAACCAAACCATCAATGGAAAAACACAAAGACATGTCCATCATTTTCCTTGGTTTGAATCATGCATGTGGGTGAATAGGTGATGTGTTACATCCAAAAATGAACCCCCAAAAAAAAAAAACATATACATGAGATCGGTTATTTTAATGGTTCTTCAAAGTCAAAATTTTAACCAATTTTAGCATACAGCTAGCCTTGCCTAGTTTCAATGGTCCATCTATCTCATGATCTATTAAGAGAATCTAACCACTACAACCAATAATGTGTTATTGATTTGTTGAATATAGTTTTTATTTTTATTTATTTATTATTATTATTATTTTATTTTATTTTTATAGTTCATTTTTACTCACCCCTAGAAGGGTATGCATTACCCCCTCCTAAAAAGACAATATGTGTCGAGGGAGGGGTAAATTTGTCTAAAAGATAACCGTTTTGGGATAAATTTATCTTTCCATGGACACATGTTATCTATTTAAGATGAGGGTAATGGTTACCTCTCTTTAAGGGTATGAGCAAAAGTTTTTTTTTTTTTATTTTACAGAAATGAAAATCAAAAACCCTAATTAAAGAAAGGTATAAATTGGCTTTGGAAAAGTAACATTTTTTTTCTTCAAAAAAGTAATTAATTTGAGTTTCCAAGAATATTTAGTTTGATTCATTGCTTGGTATAGTAGGATAGTCATGCCCCATGCCATCACTTTATCTATTGCACCGAATATTAATTACTTCATTGGTTTTTGCATTATCTATCTCATTAATTAGTTTTTTTTTTTGTTTTTTTTTTAACAAAAAAGAGAAAATTAATCTTCAATCAGTAAAGTAACGTTCTCCACCTAAAATCCCACCTTTTTCATCCCACTACATGTGGCATGTGAGGTGTTAAATGGTGAGTGGATGCATGAGGTAGGTGAGATAAATCATCATTAATGTGTATCCATTCACAATTTGACACCTCACATGTCACATGTAGTGGGATGAAAAATGTGGGATTTTAGGTGGGATGTTTAGTAATATTAATCTTCAATACAGTATAAAAAAATCTGACCTACTAAAATCATGTGATGTGGTAAAAAAAAAAAATCACTTGCCATGATATGATATGATTAAATAAGATGCATATGCCCTAAAAGTCTAAAACACTAGGAATTTTCTCCTAATTGAAGACATTAAATAATTGTATGGCAATTTTTTAAAACAATAAAATCCGAAATTAAAATAATAATAAATTAAAGTCAACCTTTTAGCGGTTTGGAGAGAAGAAACGCCATTACAATGGGTCCATCTTACCTAAAGGCAACCCACCTATGACTAAACTCCAAACGAATCAGCAACAAAAACCCAAATGCAAGAAAAGTTGGCTTCTCTTTTTTCATAAACAAAAGTTAAGATTCCACGTGGTTTCATTTCATACGATTACAACCTATATGTCTTTCAGGGGCGGAACTTGAAGTCAAATTATGAAAACTTAAAATTGATAGTCACTAATATATTTGGGGGTCCATTGCCCCTGTTCTCCCCAGAATTCCTTCTATATATGTCGTACTAAGGATGTAATTACGTAAGTGTGGGATTCGAATCTATGATATTATCAGGTTGAATTAACTTTAAAAAAAATAAATTAAAATGGTAAAATATATATTCTTACCTTTAAAGATCAAATTTCATAGTAATTTTTTTTTTTTTTTTATGAAATTATAATTGCGGTTATAAATGGATATTCTAACAACGTTTTTACAATGAAGGGACTTGATTTAATTTTAATTATTAAGAGGCACAATTTCACTCAATGTTAATTACTAATTAGGGATACGTGACCAAGATCGAGACGAGGCGGTCATATTTTTTTTTTCTCTCTCTCTCTCTCTGCTGCTCTTCTTCTTCTCCGTTTCTCCAGCGATCTTCTTAGTGTTTCCGTCGCCGGATTCTCGCTGTGGCAGCGGGATCCGGCGGCGATGTCGTCTCGGCGATCTTCTTCTTCCCCATGCTAAGCTTTTCCCGGTTAGAAGGAAGATCCTGGTGGCTGCTACGACGGCCCCTCCATCGACTAGAAGTCTCTCTTGCGTCACAGGGAGGGATGTTTTATCCAGGCGACGCCGGTAGCGGTTAGATCGGCCGATCCTCTTGGGTATGGCCAGATCTGGTGTGATTCGGTGTGAGTTGTCTTGATCGGTGGTCCGGGAGCTCGTCCGACCCCGTCCTCTCCGTCGGGACACCGCCGGCAGCTTTGGAGTCTTCCTATCACTGATCTTGGTGTTTGGTTTGGTCGTTTTTATGCTTTGCGGAGGCGGGCTTCGGAACTGATGGAGGTTTGATTGGTTGGGTGGTTTGGGGTTTTGATCTGGCATCTCGGCAGCGTCCTTGGTGGGTCTTCTCCGGCGGTCGGATCTCTCCTCCGGATCAGTTTCTACTCGTGTGTTTCCTTTTGTTTAGTTTATGTTTGGCTGTAATCCCACTTCAGTGTGGGCGTTTTTCTCCCGTTGTGGGACTCTTAACTGGGCTTGTGCTCAAATAGTTTTAATTGTGGAGTCCCAGATTTGGTTGTATCTTTGCCCTGGATCTGGTTTCCAGATTTTCAGGTGCCCTTTCCATCAAAAAAAAAAAAAAAAAATTACTAATTAGGACTTTGATTTAATTTTAATTATTATAAACAACAAAAATTGAAAAATATTATTGAGATCAGAGGAGTGCTAAATTCACTCTCTCAACCCACTCTCTCAACATACTCTCTGTTCTTGTGTTGACATGTGAATAACATTTATTGTGTTTTATTTGAGTCATAAATAATATGAGGAGACAAACAATTTATTATGGTTCAACTTTCATGTCAAAAAGTAAAATATTAACACGTGTCTAACAAAGAAGAGAGAGTGTATTTAGCATTCCTCCGATTTGAAACTTTGAATGGATGATTTTGAGACAAATATGCTTCTCTGTTAGTAATCAGTAGTCAGTACTCACCAGACCTTCCAAACCCACTCTTTTAACTAATTACATCTCACGCGCTCTTTAAGCAACTGTTTAACAGTTTTTTGGATCTCTTCAATTCATAATTATTACTATAATGTTCAAAGAATCAAGAATTGACTAAACTCTTTTAATTTACAGTTTAACTAAATAACGGTTGAATTTTTATTTTTATTTTTTAAATATTACATTATTATATTAATTTCGGTTTTTTTAAAGGGCAGGATTCGAACTCAGAATCTCGTAATATAGTACTGAGAATTTTTACAACCGAATCAATATTATCGAACTAATCTTATCTCGTTGGTTGAAGTTAAAAAGAGTTTACTGTCGGCTTTAATTTGATTGGAGATACCAAAAGTCGTTGCACTGAATCCCAAATTGTCTTCCTTCAATGAGCAAAGTTGTTTAATTAATTAAATATAACATATTGGGATTTGGGAGTGGATGAATGTTCATGCTCTAATGATTTTAGACTTTTTTAATTTCACCTTTATCTATACGTAATGCTATACATCCCATTTAAAATCTCATTTTTTTCATTCCATCACATATGATATGTGAAGTGTCAAATGGTGTGTGGATACATGGGGTAGGTGAGAAAAATCATCATTAATATGTATCCACTCACAATTTAACACCTCTCTTATCACATGTAGTGTGATGAAAAATGTAGGATTTTATGTGAGATTTTTAGTATTAGTGTTATCTAAATTAATACTTTTTTTCTTCTTCTTCTTCCTTCTTTCAACATATAAGCAAACAAAACAAGTCAGTCTATGTGAAGAGACCGTTTTAGAAATCAAAGTGCCAATGTCAACCTCCACCAACAAAAACATGCCCATCAGGCCATTAACAAAATTTATTTTTTGGGATAGTTACTGATGTTTAAAAAAAAAAAAAAACAAAAAAAAACAAACCTCATTAAAATGTGATAAATCATATTTATATATTATTGTTTACCATCCACATAAAATTAATTAAAAAAAAAAAAAAGTAATTTCAAATTCGAATTTCGTTTTCATCAATACTAAAATATCCTATACAGATCATCAATCACAGGTTCTCATTCACCAGTGTTCCTTACCATAAATAATTAAATATGCAAATTTATAAATAAATAAATAAAAGGAAAAAATCTGGTCTCATTATTCTCTTACCGTAATTTTGTACATAATACACACGAACAATAAATACAATACACGCTCTTGTACAGTTTTTCTCTTTTTAACCACAATACATCAGCGCGTCACACTCACTCTCCCCACCTTATTAGTTCATCAACATTGAAAAGTTCACTCGTCATCCTCACTTACCTCTCTCTCTCTCTCTCTCTCTCTATATATATATATAGATAGATACAATCTTCACATATCTCTCTGGTTATTCCTTTGTTATTTTTGAAGTTCGGTTTTTAATGGCGTCAGCGTTGTCGTTTTACGCTTCAAAACTGTCGTATATCAACTTGAAAACAAAGAAAACAAATCTCTTTTACGCCGTAATCTTCATCGTCCTCTGCTCGGCGTTTTATTTCATCGGCTTATGGCAGCACTCGATTGGTCCGATACAGATCGCCACCACCACCACTACGCCGCCGTCTGACGTTACCAGTACCGCCGTCTCATGCACGCCGCCGCAGGAAATCAATAAACCCCAGCACGACCTCGACTTCACTGCACACCACCACCTCCCGGACCCACCACCGGCGGCGGCGCGTGCCCCCCACTTCCCTCCTTGCGACGCCAAGTTCTCCGAGTACGTCCCGTGCGAGGACGCTCAGAGGTCGTTGAAGTTCGACAGGAACAGGCTGATATATCGGGAGAGACACTGTCCCGAGAAGGAGGAGCTGTTGAAGTGTCGCGTGCCGGCACCGTACGGTTACAGGTCTCCGTTCCGGTGGCCGGAGAGCAGGGACTACGCGTGGTACGCGAATGTGCCTCATAAGTGGTTGACGGTGGAGAAGAAGGGACAGAATTGGGTCCAGTTCAAACGTGACCGGTTCAGATTCCCTGGTGGCGGCACGATGTTTGCGCTCGGTGCTGACGTGTACATTAACGATATTGGAAAGTTGATCAATCTCAATGACGGCTCCATTAGAACCGCCATTGACACTGGTTGTGGGGTACGTACTTATACGTTTTTTTTTTCTTCACTGATTTTTCTACTCTTTAGACCGTCCGGTTCAAATAAACCGGGCGGTTCAAGATCTATATTATCCTGCATTAGGTAATATAATTAATATTTTGTTTTAATAAAAAATAGGAAAGAAAATTAATGAATGTTTCACTGCTGTGTTGTCACTTGTCAGAATGTAAATATTTTAAAGATAAAATTAACTAAATATAACAAAAGATCCAATATTGGGAAATTTTAATGTTGTTTTTCTCTTTTTTAGTTGACTAACAAAATCATTGATTTTTTTTTTTTTACTAAAATTTGAATAATCACAATTAATTACTTGTTAATTTTGAGCAATGTTGCTAATCTCTATCTAATATTGTATAGCTTACCAAATCCTTTATTATTTGACAGCTATAATTTACTTTTTGAACCTTGAAATTATAGCAAGCAAGATAAATATTAGAATCTTAACTTTCAAGTAAAGTGGTTCACCAAGAACAATAATTTATAATCTCTGTTTCTACCTTGTAATTGCAGAAAAGGTGTTTGTAATTGTAATTAATAAACTAATCATATTTAAGGTGTCTTGTTCAATGCACTTTGTCGGTTTAAGAGCGAATTGACAACCAATGAATGCTTCAATACTCCGGGTCGTATACACCCAATCCACTTGTATTATGTCATGTTGCATGCATCTCTTGTACGATTGGATGTGTATACCCGGTGTGTTGAAGCTTAGTCTTGACTCACTTTAATTGAATTTTTGATCTTTCTGTGTTCATTTGGCTCTGATCTGGAGATTCTGATAAGCAGAAACTTAATTTTCTTTCTTTCAGGTTGCAAGTTGGGGAGCTTATCTATTGTCAAAAAATATCCTGGCAATGTCATTTGCACCAAAAGACACTCATGAAGCTCAGGTTCAATTTGCTTTAGAACGAGGAGTTCCTGCACTGATCGGAGTGATCGCCTCCATCAGGCTCCCGTACCCGTCCAGAGCTTTCGACATGGCACATTGCTCCCGCTGCCTCATTCCCTGGGGCAAGTATGGTATGTATATATTATTCTTACTAGCCCTTCACTTCCAATTTCAACATTTCTCTTGAATTGTGTGTGTGTGTGTGTGTGTGTGAACTTGAGCAGATGGTCAGTACTTAATCGAAGTTGATCGAATTTTACGTCCTGGTGGGTATTGGATTCTGTCCGGGCCACCTGTAAACTGGGAAATGCACTACAGAGGCTGGAACAGAACAACTGCTGATCTACAAGAAGAACAGTCTGGGATAGAGAAAACAGCAAGAAGCCTGTGTTGGAAAAAATTTGCACAGAAAGGTGACCTTGCTATTTGGCAAAAACCCACTAATCATATTCATTGCAAAGTTAACAGGAAAGTCTTCAAAAAACCTCAATTTTGCAAGGAACGAGATCCTGACGCTGCATGGTAATGTCTCTCTCTCTCTCTCTCTCTCTCAATTCAAATTTTACTTTCTGATGATTTAGTAATTTTAACAGAGAAAATGAACAAATTTTCAATTCCTCCAACAGTTGACAAAAGCCAAACTGTCCACTTTACAAGTGATATGATACCAAAACCAATAAGATAATAAAGGGACAAGACAAAAGTTGTTTGTTACTTTTAGTTTAAGTTTCTATCACGAACACTTTTTTACATTATGCCAAACTTTTCATTTTATTTATTTATTTTTAATTTTTTTTTTCTGATTCTGATGTGTAGGTATACCAAATTGGAGACTTGTTTAACTCCACTGCCTGAAGTGTCCAATATAAGGGAAACGGCAGGTGAGCAATTAGAGAAATGGCCGGAGAGGTTGACTGCAATTCCTCCGAGGATTTACAGTGGAAGTTTAGGAATAACGGCAGAAAATTTCAGAGCAGACACAGGGCTGTGGAAGGAAAGAGTGGAATATTACAAAACTTTTGACGGTCAACTAGCACAACATGGGAGGTACCGTAATGTGCTTGATATGAACTCATATTTGGGAGGGTTTGCAGCTGCTCTGATTGATGATCCAGTGTGGGTAATGAACGTTGTCCCAGCCGAGGCTCAAATCAACACCCTTGGTGTCATCTACGAACGTGGGTTGATCGGTACATATCAAAATTGGTATGTCTTCTCTCCTTTGATTTTTTTATTTATTTTATAATATATCATCTGCAGTGCAATAACTTGAATATGATACATTATCAGACTGAATGAGCACCTATTACTCCTAAAAACCACATATGTTGATAGCAATGTCAACTTTTCCGACCTCCATCGGTTGTTTAATAATCAGTCGTCTTATAGGTGTGAGGCCATGTCAACTTATCCAAGGACTTATGACTTCATTCATGCCAATTCGGTTTTCAGTCTCTATAAGGACAGGTAAACAACATTACAAATAATACTATCTCTTCTTCTTCTTCATGTATTGTATGTAGATTAAAAGATAATTATTGTTAATGAATTTGTATTACAGATGTGAAATGGAAGACATATTGTTAGAAATGGACAGGATCTTACGGCCAGAAGGTAGTGTAATTATTCGGGACGATGTCGATATTTTACTGGAGATCAAAAGGATCACAGATGGTATGCAATGGGAGAGCAGTATAGTAGACCATGAAAAAAGTCCACATTACAGAGAGAAGATTCTTTTTGCTGTTAAAAAATACTGGACAGCACCAGCCCCTCACGAAAACAGCTAGTTTTCTAGAAATAGTTTTCTTAATTTTTTTGTGTTTAATATAACAATCATTATTATCGGTAATGATTCTTTGTCACCGGCTTCATTGTCTATATCACTCTTGAAATATATTCAATTATCGCACATTCTTGATCTTCTTTCAGCTTGCTTTCAAAGCAATCACTTGTTTTTCTTTGTCAGCCAACAGAGATGTAACATACTCATCATTATCCTGCCAGTGATGTTAGACATTAATCATGTGAGACATAAAAAAAAAAAATGCAATCTGATTAAATTGGTGTAAAATTGTTGTTAAGAAAAGAACACTACCTCATTAGAAGGAAGAGCATCTTTGTTCCGCTGAAAATGAACTACCTCATTAGGAAGAGCATCTTTTTTTCACTTAATGAAAATGATCTACATTTACATTAACAAAATAAAATGTTTTGAGTTTCAACTTTTTTAGTTTTTTGAGTGGCGATATTTGCACCCCTCAAAAACTGTATGTACATCCCATCTTATTATATTTTTGAAAATCCAATAATACCCTTGTATAAAATTATCAAAAAGATTAAATAGGATGTAGGTACCCCACAAATAATTATTAATTAGTTTCCTATTTTAATTTTTTGTGAAAACAAAAAAGTTTCCTATTAAGGATTATATGTTAACATATATAATTAATAACTCTTTCCATTTTCTTAAACATTCTCTTTTAAATATTAATTTCAAATATATTTTGATCAATTTCTTTCAAGGAAATACAAATTGATTGCTAAGTATAGAGAATGAATCAAAATCATCCAAAATTGGCTGTAAAACTTTTGAATTAATTATAATTGGT
The DNA here is from genome assembly GCA_954870605.1 of Acer campestre. Taxonomy (NCBI): domain Eukaryota; kingdom Viridiplantae; phylum Streptophyta; class Magnoliopsida; order Sapindales; family Sapindaceae; genus Acer; species Acer campestre. The sequence goes on from OX940802.1 coordinate 3,877,241, forward strand.
TTCAAAATCAAAATCTCTTTAGATTTTTTTTTTTTTTTTTTTTGGTTATCAATGTCAGTTATTCTTCAAGATGGATTACTACGGCTCTTCCTATAATATTTTAAAGCATGGATTAAAATTTTTATCTTACATTATAAAAAATATATATAAAAAAAAGAGACAAAACAACACAAACTAAAAAAAAAAAATTATAATCAAGGATGGAAGGAGATCAAAGATGAAGACGAAGAAGATGTCTCCAATTTTTTTATTGTTTATTCGTTTTTCATTTTTCATCATTATTATTTTTTCTTTTTATTGTGTTTTATGTAAAATAAAGAAAAAAAATGAGTCATTAAATGATAACTCTTGGATTGTTCTAATGGTTGACATTAAAGGTGTTGATTTTATAATATTTTAAAAAATTAAAAGAAAGGGCATATTTGGTAATGTATGGGGTATACTTACAAAATTTCATTTTTTTTTTAATTTTAATGGGGTGTCATGCAAATAGGGGTGTACATACAGTTTTTCAGGGGTGCAGATATCGCCACTCTAGTTTTTTTTGTTACAATGGTCAACAATGGGGCGGAATTGGGCCTGGCTAGGGTGGGCTGCCCACCCTAGTTTTTTTATTTTTATTTTTATTTTTTTAAATAAATTAAGTTTTTCAATAGTTTTATATATATCTCATTCAGTTCTAAATACACCCCAACCCAATTCCAATTATAACTTAACTTACCATATTTTCCTCATCTTAATAATAGCCCAATAACTTAAAATTTATACATCAAACCTATTCAAGCCCATTGGATTTCTTTAACCAAGTGAAAAATCAAATTGGAAATTTTAACCCTTCAATAACTCAAAAATAAAATAGGAAATTTTAAGGTATGTAATGGAATATGTATTTGAGGTAATGTTCATTATGTACTTTGACTATGTGCATTTTTAAAATTTTAATTAATGAAAATTCTCTTGTATCGTTAAAAATTCTGTAATAAAAATGATTTTTTTTTTAATATATATAGTATAAATTTTATCCATATGAAATTGTCCACAGTCCACCCATAAAAAAAATTTCTAATTTCGCCCCGATCAACATGAGTATTAAAATTAAAAAAATAAGTTGTCAAAATCAGAAAGATTTAAAGATATATACCCACTAAACCTAACAGGTCCAATTGGGCGAGCCGAATTGAACCAAATCCAATCCAACTTGTCTTGTTTCACAAACTAAAACTGTTCAATTTGGTTCGATATATTTGGTTTAATTCGGTTCGGTCAGAATGCACATCCCTTTTGCAGCAAAATGTATAATTGCATTGAATTTTTTATAATACTTTTCCTCATTTTTTTTCCAGGAAAAATAGACAGTCTTGAAGACCTTTAGATTTCATTGGCTTTTAACATTTCAGTGGTTGGGATTATAAGGATAATGCTCAAGTACTGATCGGTCAGCACCTAAAATACTGGCCCACCAATTGAAGTTAGCACGTGGGCCAATTTATGAAGAATGCAAGTAGATAAATGTAAAAAGTAAAAGAAAAAAGACCACATGTTACACTTCAATTGGTGAGTCAGTATTTTGAATGTTGACCGGTCAGCATCCAAGCATTATCCGGATTATAATATGCTTATTCTAGATATTACACCTCATTCCGAGAAACAAAACCTTCTATTTTCGCACATCGCCTTACAAGGTCAGATGGAGTCGGACACGGAATGCCCCGTTGCTTAAAGAGTTTCTCAATTTTCAACAGAGAAATTACGTAAGAGTTTGGATATGGATAGTTGAAACCTTAGAAATGCCAGAGCCTTCTCTCATTAAACATGCTGGGCTGGACTGTGCTGTATACCTCTATCCTGGGTGAGTTCAGTAGAATGTTTTTTTAAAAAAAATAAAATTTTGATGACATTTATTAGCAAATTGAATATTCTAATTGTGAAATAGTTTATTAGCAAATAAATTTTTGATGACATAGCTTTTATTTATGTTGTTTATTGTGATTTGTGGAACTAAGATGAATGGACCTTCTAACTTGCGGTTTGAAAATTCTCTGCCCAATATGCCTACTTGCATTTTGGTGCCAGTCAACTGGATGAGAGGTTCTTGGGTGCAACATGATGCACCATGTATCCCCCACCCAGATGTTGCCACATGAGCAGTTGAAAGATGATAGCATAAACACATGAATTAATTTTGATACTATTACTTGAAATACTAGAGGAAATAAAAAAATATGTAAAGTACTTGGAATCATTCTGCTGACCATCCTCTTCTAGCTTCAGATTGGAGTTCTCTGCCTCTTCTGTAACTTCTTCTCCATCTTCTACATTTGTTTTCTTCCCACTTTCCACTGTCTTCTTCTTATTATTATTCTTATTCTTCTCCTCATTCTCTACCTTCTTATCTCCATCTTTCTTCTGGTCTTCACCTCTCAACTTATTAACGTGTTTCTCAACTGCATTTTTAAGCCAAAATAAAATCACATCAAATATGTAGGAGCCCCACGAAAAACTTGTAAATGATTTTTCATCCTCCACTAAAGACCATAGCTAAGCAGGTATGGATATCCATCCTTCATCGGTTCCAAAGAACTGGGGGACCATTAATAGTTACGCTATCTTCAAGGCGTCATCATCATCCGCAGCCATGAGCTCTTTAAATGTTGCATCCAACAATTCAATTGTCAGCATTTTGTCTTTGAAATACCTACTCAAAATAGAATCATCACCCACTTTTTATTTTTTTTTTCCTCAGAAGCCTTCGAGCAACGTGCCCATATTTAGCCTACAGAACAAGCAGAACTCCTCTCTCCCAAAGCGAGCTTGGTCCTTCCCCAAACCAAACCACATTTTGTCTGCTTTTTGAAACTTTAGAAGAATGATATCTCTTTTTAGCAAGTTGTAAATCAGCATGCCATGAACTTTCACAGGTGTACAAGATCCAAGTACTCATCAAAGGGGCCTTGCCTAAACCGATCAAGCACGTCACAACGGGCTAGGATTGACTTCAAATCTCGAATAAAAAATTTCTTGTTTTGAGAGTTAATTCTTGAGTAAAAAATTTCCACTTTTTATGGTCCGGAAACCACCATGGTTTCTGATTAGGATTGAAAGGCATCTTGTTGTAGGTGTTTGGGGTTTTGAGGGTTTTGTTGGTAAGTTGTTGGGCATTTTGGTCATATAGCTTCAAATATTTTAATTCTTAAAATATCCCCTTAAGGGTAATCTAGGTATTTCATCTCCCTAAGTGGACAAAAATGCAAGTTTATCAAGAAGGGGACATTTTTGCTCTTTCAAACATAGTAAGAGACATTTCCTTCCATTTCCACGATTTTCTAATCAAGACAATTCAATTTCTCAAAAATCAGCTTCTCTTCCCTTCCTTGAATTAGAGTTTTACAAACTCAACAATAAACCCTATAGATTGAACACATTGGGCCTTTTAGTTCTCTCCACACGAACACAAAATACCCAAAACAATTTGAGTGGGCTAAGCGGAGTACAAATTGGGCCATACTAGATCCATAACTTATGTTTTAGGAGTGAGTGATTTTAAACATATCCGATGTGTCCGTGTGGGATCAACCGCATATGGAGTCTATAGAGAGATTCACCAAAAATATTTTCCATGTAACATAGTTTTTTAACTTCAAGATCATGTGGTCAAACAAACAATAAATGAATAAATACATTATATCTCTAATCTGTTACAAAAATATTAAAAGAAAAATGAAGATTCTTGAATGTAAATCTTGGGTTAAAAAAAAGAAAAAAAAAAAAAAAAAAAAAAAAAAAAAAGAAACAGCTGTATTTGTTTGACACTACTGATCTCAAATCTCCAACCTTTTTGATTTTGTAAATTTTGAGCTCTCAGGTTGGATAAACCATTGATTTTGTACTCTGGTATGTGTTTAAGGTTGCAATCTTTCATGGGTTTTGGACATCAGTGGCTGGATTTTGTAAATTATCAATCTTTGAGGGTTAGGGTTTTTGAGGTTGGAGAATGGAGAGTAGTAGCTTGGTGTTAATTTAGCGGGTCATGAACTGGTTTGGAGGTCAATATGATATTAATTACTGGGTCATTTAGTTTTCCTTAATTGATTGTAGGATTTGAGGGTTAAAGGTTAGCGGTGTCTCCATATTTGTGTTTTTGATTGAGATATGATTATATGAGTTGCAGAGTGAAGCGTAAAGTGGCAAAAAAAGAAGAAGGGGAAAGAGATGCAACTCTCTGCGCTTGTGGCTCGTCATGAGGAACCGGAAAGCCTCCAACTTGGACCTGTCTTCTGTGAAAAGATCACAAGTGAACATCGCTGTCCCAAAAGTTTAAGCAATCTAACACATCGTCCAAACTGGTCACTTGCCACCGGAAAACATACGAGATTTCTGAGTTACATTAGCTACAACATTGTTTCCAAATAGCTTTCTCCAATGCAACTGAACACCTCCACCGATAAAAGGAGACATTACGAGGCTGATGCTTGTTATACAACATAAGGACTACTAAAGTAAAAGCCAGTCAATTCATTAAGGCGTGATAAGAAGCACAGGTATTACAGACGACAAAGCTCACCAGTGACATACAACCAATTTTCACAGGTTGTTCATAACGCTTGGCAAATCTATATCAACTCAAGAAACAAGGCTTCTTGTTTGCTGGTCAGTCCGACATCGGTCAAACTTAATGAGCCATCACTGACATTGAAAGCACGCCGAGGGTATGGCCTCACCTGTTCATCAGGAAAATCAAGCAATTGGTCATAATTTATGAAGATTCGGTTACGCATTTGAGTAGGAATATATGTGCACTTTTAAGTATATATAGCCATATTGATATTTGATTATCCAAACTTGAGCCTATCATTAGTCATCTGTCAAATTTGAAACATTTGGAATCATTAGACACGTAAATATTGGATCCACCTATCCAGCTGATGATTCAATCTTATTGAGAGCAATGCATAGACACACACCAATATATTTTTCTCCTTCAAGTATGCGTGCTTTTGTTATCCATCCAAGACTACGGTTTCACCCTAAAAAAATATCATATAAAATCGATGTGAAGTCTCTAAAAAACCAATACTGCAAGGTTTTAAGTGGGAAAGAAAAGAGTTCTCCAAGACCAAAACAAATCTGTTTCTTCAATTTAAGAGAAATGCATGAAAATATAAAATATGCCACCAAATAGGTGAATTCAGGGGCTCACTAACGGTCATGTTAATAACAGTAAAACTATGAGAGAGAGTAAGAAGACAAGAACGTTTACCACTCTGTAAGTGCCAGGTTTCACCGTTCTACCAACATCTATGAAGTCAAACAGAAACTACAAAAGAACAAATCACAGTCAGTTGAGCCAAAAGACAATGCATGCAATCATGTAAACATTTCCAACATTCTACCTTAAGCTTATCAGACTTGAGAAAGCGACGGCTACAGCGGGTAGCATCTGGCATCTTAACAAGAAGAGTTACTGCATTCCCATCATTTGATGCTGGTTCAGGTGGAAGTAAAGTTTCTTTCATAGCTAGCCATCTTTCAAGTTTCTATCATCAGTGAAACCAAAATGAGAAAACCAATATACCATCAAACAAAATGGCAGCTCTCTCCATCAAACGGGAAACACAATATACCATCTAACAACCACAATTAGTTTTTTAAGCACAAAAGAACATGGTGAATAATAAGGCAAACTGAAACCCAATAGATGGACTACCTCTTCCTCAAGCAATTTTTTCTGAGATTCATCCTCCTTCAAGCGAAGAGATTCAGCTTGCTTCAAAGCAATTGCTTCTTTTTCTTTGTCAGCCAACAGAGATGCAACATACTCATTGTCCTGCCAGTGATGTTAGACATTAATCATGTGAGAAAAAATATCAACAAAGATGTAATTGGGATAGGGAAGTTAAAAACCTGTTGTTCTCGTAGTAACCGATGTTGTGTTACAGAAGAAGATGATGCATCGGATACAGGCCAAGAACTTGGCCCGATGCTTCTGTCTGGACCACTTTGCTGATGAGGTTCATACTTAGAGCAATGTGAAGTACCTTCTGCTTTTTCACCAAAAAGTGCAGCCTCAAGCATAATTGCTTCATCAAGCTCTGTGGAAGAAATGCCACCCCACTTGGATGTCGGAAAAAAGAAAGATGCAATCTGATTAAATTGGTGCAACAGTAGTACGGTACCATGGTTTTTTTTTTTTTACTTATTCATGAAAGTCAAATTGTTGTTAAGAAGAACACTACCTCATTAGAAGGAAGAGCATCTTTGTTACGCTGAAAATGATCTACCTCATTAAGAATTCCCAGTTGTTGATCTAAGTTTCTCATTGCTTGTTCACGTATTGAATTTTCTTGCTCTGCTGTCTGAACCCAGTTCATCAGAACCAAGGACCAGTAGGACTAGGAAAAACAAAATATGAAAACAAAGGCAATATTTACAAACCTTCAAGGACAATGAAACTGCATGAGACAATTCATCATCTTCTAGCAGTGTATTCAAATGACCCTCTTCAGCATCTCGTTTTGAAGCCTCAAGAGCTGCTTGAATCATTTCTTCTTCTACGTTATTTCCATGCAGGTGTGGAAAATCATCCTGTAACACATTCCCCTGAACATCTAGACCATGAGACGATGAAGTTCTAGAATCATATGGCGAAGACCTTCCTCCGGGATGATACAACTGCTGATTCCCATTATTGAACTCCACAGGGGTACCCATTACCTCTCCTGTATGTGGCACAACTGGTGCATGACCAGTGAAACTGGAAGTGCCAAACCCATTTAAGAGACTCCTCCTATAATTGTTGTCAAGTAGTGATGAAGGCTTAAAAGTTCTAGCAGCAGAGAGAAATTGTAGAAATCTGCTTGGCCCAGCTTGAGTTCGGTTGTTCATATCAAAAACATTATACCGAGGAGATTCAACAATTGTTTGATTTACGCTGAACAGGAAAGCATAGAATATAACAATTATTCATTAAAGACCAGACAAATAAACACTAATGTGAAAATGTTAAGCCCATTCAATAAGTCAAAATAGAACTAGCCACAAATACAAACAAATAACTGGAATAAAGAAAAAAGTAATGCCATACTTGTGTCTATGCTCTTCACTAAAATATGCATTCACAGCTTCATGTAGATTGCCTCCGAATTCCTTTAAACCAATCACAGCGTGCCAGACGGTCAGATAAACTGAGAATATATAGAGATGCATACAAGTAACATATTCGAAGAACTTCAAAACCAAAAATTGGAAAAACATGGCAAAATCTTAGCTATTAAAAACTCACAAACCAGTGAACAATTACATAATTCAAATCCCAATTTCTAGATTAAACAACCAAGTAATATAGGAGACCTATGATGCAAACCTAATTGTTCAATTTTTGTTTCACATCCAAAATTACAAGTACTGTCATACCATTCAAATGAATCCCTCCAAAAATTAACCCAGCAATCCAAAGTATATCATAAACTCATTAAAATTGGTCCAATAACATAATTTCTGGTCATATATGATTTCCTTTGCTTTTCTTTCTTATAATATCACCTGAAAACGAACATCATGATCTGATTTTATAAACATGAAATTTTTAATAAACTCAGGTTTCAAGTTAAACAAAAAACTAATCTTGATTATATGCACTTATAACATTACAAAAATGAATCTTGAGAAAAAATTGGCAAATTTCTTGATCTAGAATCTTTAATTATAATGGCAAATTGACAATCACTATTGAAAAAATATATTAAAATAATTAGCCGGAGACAAAGACAGGTTTTGTATTTGTCGTTCTAGAAATGAATACTAATAGTTTCAAGAGAACAAATCCGAGTGAAAAAGACAATACTGGAGAAAATTAAAATGAAGAAGAAGAAGACGACAAAATGCACCTCCAGTTTTTGTAACGCGACTGACTCAGATGCGCCGGTGATGCTCGTGAACGACTGGATTGCTTCTTGAGTGGGTCTCGCCATCACCGTCGAATTTTTATGGAATAATCGAGAAGTTACTTAAAAAAAAAAGAGATAAAGACTGTTACAGAGAGAAAGATAAGAGCTTTGGTGGGTAGAGAATCTGTAAATTTTACATATACGAAACGTATTTATACGTACTGTAGACAGAGTACAATGTATTGCGCGCCTTTATTCAATTTTTTTTAATATCACCGAATTGTTTAATTGCATGCGTGGCTTATTTTCAAGCCTACACGTGTAATTGAAGTAGATCACACCGCTGAGTCAGTTTAACCATGACTCGTTTCTCGAGTCAACATCCAAGTGACGACACGATGACGAGCCGTCAACGACTCGGTGACGTGCCCGGGCACATCACCGCTGATTTGTACACAGGTAACGATTGGGCCTCTTTTAAAGCCCAACACTCAGGTTAGCAGGCCCATACAATTATAAGGCTTGGACACAGGTAAGGATTGGGCCTCTTGAACCATTTGATGCATCTATATGTACTAATTAGTATGTTAAAAGTGAATTTGTTGCATATCACCTCTTAACAGGTTCACCCCCCTTCCATATAAGTGATGAGGGGTTCAAATCTCACGATGCTTATTTTATAAGCATGCGTTTTTCTTCCTAGGTCTATTGGTTCTGAAATTGAGTGACTTTCAAAGCTTGCAAGTCTGTTAGAATCATTAATTCGATCAAAGCTGGACTCATATCGAGCTAAGATTTCATAAATTTCGTTATGGAACTTGACATCCATGAATTGAAGGCTCTGATACCAATTTAATGTGTATCAAATACACAAGAGTAGAATTTAAAAGAGGGAAATGAAAAGATTTGAAGGAAAGGTCTATTTTTATAAATTCATAATCAATCTTAATCAATTACCATCGGCTCTTATACGCTAAAGGTTCAAATGAGTTTCAACAAAATACCAACCTACCAACTGAGCAACATAATAGGGATATGCTCCACGCCTCCACAGTCCACATGCAATCATGGAAAAGAAAAACCACTAAGGCCACAACTACTTCAGCAAACTAATTCAAAGTCTACCTAATTAATAATATATAATAATCTGCACGTACACATCACAGTGGTTTATGAATGTAGATAGAAGTCGATTCTTGAAGATTTTCGCATCTACTCCTACTTGCTCCTTTCTCCATTGGATGATCAATTGACGATGACGATAACAATGATAGAACTTTAAAGATCTCTCTCTCTCTCTCTCTCTCTCTATATATATATATATCAATATCAGTTTCCTTCTCCACCAATCAAAAATCTATATAAAAAAAAAAAACCAGAGAGTTGAAAGATGTGGGAGGTGGGTGCAATTTGCTTGGTAGCTCTACTTGTTGTTTGGATCAGTCATTTGTTTTATAATTGGACGAACCCAAAATGCAAAAATGGGAAACTACCACCTGGTTCCATGGGCCTGCCCTTCATTGGAGAGACACTCCAGTTCTTCTCTCCTTATTCATCGTATGATATTCCACCATTCATCAAGAACAGAATAGCACGGTACTACTTACTCTTACACATACTCATCACAACATTACATGTGACTTGATCTTTTCATTTTTTTTATATGGCGACTGAACCTAGAACATTGTTAGACTGAATGATTGTTCTTCACCACCAAGTCGTATTGAGCAGTGGTATTAGATGTAACTTTTCGATCGGACTCATATACATATATGTATAATATTATAATTTATTTATTTTTGTTACAGATATGGACCTCTGTTTCGAACGAGCCTGGTTGGTCAGAAGATAGTTGTATCGACCGATAATGAGATAAATTATAGCATCTTCCAACAAGAAAACAAGTCTTTCCAACTATGGTACACCGACAGTTTCGCTGAACTTATTGGACGTGAAAAAAATGTTCTTGCACACGAAGGAAGGCTCCATAACTACATGAAAAAATTGGTTCTACATTTTATTGGCCCTGCAAAATTGAGAGAAAAGCTACTGGTAGATGTGGACCAGACAACTCGTAAACATCTACGATCATGGGCTGAACATGGCAGTGTCGATTTCAAACAAGGAGCCTCCCAAGTAATTTTAACATATATAATTAATTTGAAACCTTCTATTTATTAATGTTATGAGTACTAAGAGAGAATTCATTCTTTCTTTTTTTTTTTCCGTTGGCAGGTAATATTTGAATTTCTTGCTAGGAATCTAATGAGTTACGATGAAAAGAGAGATTCAAAGAAAGTATTAGAGAATTGCAAAACTTTCATGGACGGTCTGATCTCATTTCCTTTAAATATTCCAGGAACTGCTTTCCATGCAAGTTTACAGGTTGTCTTTACCATTCTAATTATCTAAATTCATGAGCATTAGAGCATCTCTAATTAATGTTGTTATGTATTTGAGTAAAATTTCTTGTCATATATGATGACTAGATAATGAGTTAAAAAAGAAAACGCCTTCAATGCAATTATCTAATCTAAATATGGAGCTAATGTGGCAATTTTTTTTTACAGATTATGAAGATGGGTTTCTTAATTGAGAAACTCTCTTAGAAATCTTAATCGGCATTTCTTACTATTTCCTACCAAAATAATTACAGTCTGTTCTTGGTTATTTAAATTTTTATCTGTAAAATAAAAACGAATGTTTAACTATAATTACCAGAAACGAATGTTTTATGAAGGTTGGTCACAAAGTGGATGAATATTTTCTTTAGATAATCGTATTGGAGATGTGAATATATATATATTTACTTTTTTTTTTTTGCCAGAGTGGATCCATATTCAAGAGAAATACTAATGTATAATAACATTTGAGATATCTTATATTAATTGAATCATTATTTATATTAAAACCTATATGCTTCTTGATGTGGTAATCATCACTGAATTTCTTAATGTATAGGGACGAAAAAAGATAATTAAGGTGATTGAAGATATCTTACAAGATAGAAGAGCATCAAAAGTTCCTGCTCATGATTTCTTGGATCATTTACTTGAAGAGATGGAAAACGAAGACACACTCATCAATGACAATGTTGCTATAAACATGATCTTTGCACTTTTTTTTGCTAGTCACGAATCTACTTCTCAAGCAGTCGCATTACTCGTAAATTTTGTTTCTGATCATCCAGACGTACTAGCAGAATTAACGGTACGTGTACTTATAATTTTCTTACAGCTTATATATACATGCATTAAATCCTTTTCTTTATTTCCAAATTCCAACTATTTTCTTGATTATTGCGTTGTTTACACTATTTCAATCGAAGTTAAATTAAAGAACTTTATAAATCTTATTTCAGAAAGAACACGAGAAAATTTTGACAGAACGAGATAATGAAAATACTGGAATTACATGGGAAGAATATAAGTCAATGACTTTCACACATATGGTGAGTTTGATTATCAATTAATTTGAAGTCTTTCAATTGTTTATTTACACTATTGCTCCTTGGACAGTGATGTAGTTTTCTAAATCTATTTTATTACAGGTTATCAATGAAAGTGTTCGAATAGGAAGTATAACACCAGGGTTATTCAGAAAAGTGGTACAAGACGTGGAAATAAATGGCAAGTTTTACAAATATATAGTATTATTATTTGCAGTTTTTAAACATTTTGAAACCTAAAGAGGGAAAAGAATTCATGATTTGTGATTGCAGTTTTTACTGAAAACTGCTAGGAATCAAATTATGTAAACCTTGTACATAAATCAGAAATAGAGTTTTTAATGGAAATTTATAAGTACTTAATTACCCCTCCTACTCAAGAATTTTTTTTTTTTTTTTTAAATTACTCATTCATTTTTCAATAAAACTTGATTTCCTTTTATTTTTCATTCTTGATTAGGGAATGGTCGTTTCAAGTATAATAGTAATCTAATTAAGAAGAAATTGAGGAATTTATTTCTTGCAGGATATACGATTCCAGCTGGCTGGATAGTTCTGATGATTCCATCAGCTGTTCATTTCAATCCAGAGAAATATGACAACCCCTACACATTCAATCCATGGCGTTGGCAGGTATTATTAAGAGGGCAATAAATATATAATATTAATAAAATTCTTTGTTTTTGAAAACAAAAGATACAAAAGGGAACAACAACAACTACAAAAATTAAACTTTTTATTTTTTTTTATTTTTTTTATTTTATACAATTCAAAACAAAAATAATTGAACTTGAGCTTTTAAACTAATTTAGTTTAATTTTTAAAAAATATATGAAATGGGATATTTGTACAGGGACAAGAATTGCACAAGGGATCTAAGACTTTTATGGGGTTTGGTTGTGGCGTGAGACTCTGTGTTGGAGCCGAGTTTGCAAAGCTTCAAATGGCAACTTTTCTCCATTACCTCGTCACTAAATACAGGTATAATTTAATTAAATAAAAAAATTGTATGTGCTTGTTTGAAATGTCTTGAAAGTATATATAATAATGCATGAACTAATTATATTATTATGTTATGTGGCTTAAATATACTTATCAGGTGGTCAGTGATTAATGGAGGAGACATCGTTCGAAGGCCTCATGTCACATTTCCAAATGGACTGCACGTTGAAATTGCAGATAAAAAACAATATTGAGAACTACAACATTGGAGGAGAAGCCAACCTATATTTTTTTTTTATTTGTCTTCTAAATTAATAAACTTTGTTTTTGTAAAATAATATATGCTGGACCAAATAATATCCAGCATATATATATGGTATGGATCCTATATAATTTCCATGTCACAATCATGTTAAATTATGGATCTTATATTAAATTATAAATATAAAATGCATATGAAAAAAGATCAAATATAACATAACTGTAAACAGTGGTCGTTGATAGTGTAAGAAGATCAAGTAGTACAAGAAGACAAAAGGATATGGAAGACACAAAAATATCTCAAATATTAAATAATAGATTTAATTAGATGGGACTATTTAAAAAATAAAAAAATGATGGAGAGATGCTTCACTGCAGGGCATCTTGTAAATATGTATGAGATACGAATAGTCAATGGCAGGAGAAACACATGAGGGATGGCAAAATATAACTATAGAAGTTGGTTGGCATGGCAGTATGGCACGATCCTGTGTGATCCATAAATCCAGCTAATATGATCGGATGGTCAACTTTAATGTCCCATTCTTTCCCATATTGAGCTAATTAGTAAATGGGTCCTAAGATTTTGAACGGATCATATGTACCATTTTATACGACAAGATAGAGTTAAATCAGTTGTAAGTTTTATAAATCAAATGAAGGTCACAAACTTAGGGGCTGTTTGTTTTTTTCACTATAAGACTTATTGTCTCTTATATCTTAAATTAAGATAAATCAATTTGTTTGTTTTTTTAACTTATATCTTATTTTAAGATATATATGTCTTTTAGAAAAAGTAAATTTTTTTTTTACTTTTATCTTATTTACAATAATTTTTTTTAATAAATTTCCATAAATGTTCTATAACAATTCATGCATTTATAATTTTATCCGTATATAATAACATCATAAAAATCAATTTTCTAAAAATTCCAAATCTTAATGAAACCCTAGCCCAACCTAATCAATTTTATATTTGTAATAAGTCATCCAAATTTTTTTATTTTTTAAAAAAAAAAACATATCATAGTATCTTAATTTATAAGACTTATCCATATGTCTAACAAATTAAGATCTTATAAGACTTTAGATAAAAAAAACAAACAGCCTCTTAATAAATTATTCTTTTAGGTTTAAGATTATCCACTAATATATAGTATATAGCATATTAGCATGTACCGAAAATTTTATTAAAAAATATTGAATATAATTTTTATAAAGCATATTTTATAAAGGTCCATACTTATTATTTTCTTTTAGGAACTAATAACATTAACGAATTGTACTCTTAATATTGAACATCATTGAACATCAAGTGAAATAATCATTTCCCTCCCTATAGTTTGACATATTAGACACTTTGCCCCCTTTGGTTTTAGTAATGGCCGTTTTCCCCCCTGAAAACCAAAATATTAGACATTTTACCCCCTAACCATTTGTTAGTCCATTAGTCAACAACTTTGACCGTTAAAAAATCATTTAAATGCCCTTATTACCCTTAAACACATTAGTTATGCCCTCTAATGACACCACTAATTGTTTTTACAGAAAAAAGATCAGAAATAAAAAAATTAAACTAATAAAAGTATTTAAAAAAACATAATTGAAAATAAAAAAATTTAGTATTTCAAAAAAAATAATTAATTTTTTTACATTATTTTTACTTTAATTAAAATTTTTAATTATTTTTACATTTCATTCTTTATATTAATGTCTTTTAAATAAATTATTCAATATTTCAAAATATATATATATATATTAATGTTTTTTACATTATTTTTACATTAATTAATTTTTTTTCATTATTTTTACATTTCATTCTTTATATTAATGTTTTTTTAAATGAAATTTTTATTTTTACATTTCATTCTTTATTTTAGTGTTTTTTAAATAAATTTTTATTTGTACATTTAATTCTTTATATTTATTTTTGTTTAAATAATTTTTTTTATTAAAGTTTAATTAAATTTTATAACTTTTATTTTCAATTATTTAAAAAAGATACTTTTATTAGTTTAGTTTTTTTTTTTATTTCTGATTTTTTTTCTTTAAAAACAATTAGTGGGGGCATAACTAATGTATTTAAGGGTAGTAATGTCATTTAATTGATTTTTTGACGGTCAAAGATGTTGATTAATGAACTTTCTAATGGTTAAGAGGTAAAATTTCTAATATTTTGGTTTTTAGGGGGGAAAATGGCCATTATTGAAACTAGAGGGGGCATAATGTGTAATATTTTAGTTTTCAGGGGGGAAAATGACCATTACTGAAACTAGAGGGGGCAAAGTGTCTAATATTACAAACTAGGGGGGGTGTGGGATAACTAATTTATGTAATATGTATGTAATTGGGTCCTTATGTATGTACATGTAGGCTTGTTTGATAACTAGGATGTTAAATTACATTATCTACATCTAGTTAAGCATCCAGTGTTTAGTCTAGCACTTTTTGCATTTGTGCATCATTATTGCTATATTTACTTAGACTTTTAATTCTCTTCAATGAGTCAAAGTCTTGTGGTTTCTAGGTGAAGTTGCACAAGCATTGATATACGTTCGCTATTAAAGGTATGCGGGTAATAGTGGTGGGTTAGTGACCGAGAATGGTTGATGTCAACATAGGTTATAAACATCATTACAAGTAGTGGATTCGAGGACCGTGTGTGGCGCACATATCAGCACGTGGTTTTTTCCTTGTTGAAGGGTTTCCACGTAAAAATCAAGTGTTCTTTAATTTCCACACTTTACACTTGATTTTATTATTTGTGGAATTGGGTTAGTTTTGTAATATTGACTGATCCGAAAAATTTGGTAATAATCGGATTAACAACTCATTCACCCCTCCTCTAGGTTGTTTTAGACACACGCGTAATATATTATTTTCACTTTCTTAATGCCTGTAAAAATACTTTTCTCTGTGTATCCCGTTTACAATGAAAGAGTGGTTATATTTATACATCCACCGATGACCTTAAACTTGTTGTACAAGTAGTTGACTCATAGAATGTTTCTACTTGCTTGAATCCATGTGCTTATCTTGATCCGTTTCCCATTTAATGTTTATTACGTAATAAATGCGATTGGTTCTGTGCTTAATTATAACTCTGGTATTTTTTGAAAGAGATAAGTTCGTTTCGTTGTTGAAGTGTGATTCTTGATTCCCATATCTTAGTGAAATTTCCTTTCCAGTCACGGGGAATTTATAATACTAATAGATCCTGTCATCCTAATTTGGGTGAGTGATCTTTACTGGGGAGATATCTTGGCCGTCCAGAATCTTGCTTTGCCAAGATCCTCTTCTGGCCGAGCCACTCTATTTGCCTAACGATGTGCTTACTTGGATGACATGTCCTTTGTCAGCTTTTGTCCAAATTTGACAGTTGACTTTTAATGACAAGGCACATTTATATATATATAGACACACGTGCTAGTTTGATGACGCGTGATCAAAATTCACATACAACAATAACGAGACCAAAAAAAATAAAAAATTGAATGCAAACTTTCTGTTCTATATTGATTTTGAAAGCTAAAGATTGAAATAATGTTTTTTGAAAACAAAAAAGATTGAAATAATTATTATAGATGTTACTTGGATATAAAATATAATATTTTTTTTATTACTTCGTATTTATTTAAAGTTACTAATAAAATTGGTAAAATCTTTCTCTAAAAAAGAAAAAAAAAATAGTAAATCTTACTCTACTTATATATTTTAAGATCACCGAATTAAAAACCTTTTAAATTACACTTACACATTTATTTTATTTCATCCAACTATATCTAGGGCGCGTTTACTAATCGGGAATAAGAAGAATCGGAAATAAGTTCCACTGGAAAGGGAATGGAAGGGAATCGGAATTAAGTTACTAAATTCCATTATTGTGTTTACTAACTTTCTTAAAATTAGAGGTGGAATCAAATTTATATAAAATTGATTACAAAAATATCCTTAGGTACAATATATATATATATCTCTCTATATATGAGATGTATGACTATAACTAATAAAAAAAAAAAATTAAAACAATATGAATTCATGTCAATTCATAATTTTTTAATTTTTAATTTTTTTAATTTTTAATTTTTAATTTTTTATTATTTTTTTTTTTTGTTGTAGTATAGTGTTTTTATTTTCATCAAACAATTTTTTTTTTCTTTTTTTGTAATTAACAATTCACACACACATATAAAGTAAAAATCAATAGCAAAGTATATAAATATATATATATCTATATATATACAGTATATACAGTTATTTATATATTTATATATGTATATATAGTTATTTTAAAAAAAACAAATGGGGATATTTTAGTAAAAACATATGAATTCCCTTTTCAATCAGGAAAGGGAACTTGATTCCTAGGGTGAGTG
This sequence comes from Acer campestre, assembly GCA_954870605.1. NCBI lineage: Eukaryota > Viridiplantae > Streptophyta > Magnoliopsida > Sapindales > Sapindaceae > Acer > Acer campestre. Next base: position 3,894,151 of record OX940802.1, read on the forward strand.
AGGGGAATCAAGTTCCCTTTCAATCAGGAACTTAATTCCTAATATGTATGTGGGGTCCATGGAACTTAATTCCTCAAAAATTCAGTAAACACATGAATTCAAAAATCAGTAACTTAATTCCCTTTCCTAGTTAGGATTCCTGATTAGTAAACACGCCACTAGTGTTTTAATCGACCTATTCAAAATTTTCTCCACATTATTGCTTATATAATAGGAGCATCTGCAACTCTAATCTAAATTTTGTTAGGCCGAATGAACAAGGAGTCAAATTTTCTCCACATTTACAACATTATTTGCTCTTATCAATCTTAAAGTCACCTCCAGCCGAATTAATTGAATGTTAACGTTACCGGCTATCAACCTATAATCATAAATAAAAACCTTAATTCTTTTAGGCTGTGTTTGTTGGCCAGGATTGGACTGGGATTGGACTATTTTTAGTCCAATCTCTCGTTTGGTGATGTCCAGCAACCAGGACTATTTTTAGTCCATAGTAATTTTTATCCCACCAGAGGAGGATAAAATAATCCCCTCCAAATCAACGGGATTATTTTATCCCCTGCAATTTGACTGTTCTTCTTCTTCAATGGATTAAAAAAAACAAAACCAAAAAACAATTTCAAATGAACACAGACCACCACCAACACCAGTCATCACCCAACTTCGACACCAGCTCTCATAAACCACCACCACCAACAAGAAATAGAAACCCAGAAACTGACACCCAACCAGAAAAAATTAGTCCTGGCCTTTTTAAATTTTTTTTTTTTTTTTGTTGAGACCCACCGAATATCAAAACCAGAAAAAAAAAATTAAATAGGGAGATGATTTCTAATCGTCAAACCCAGAAAAATAATTTGAAGAGGAGATGATTTTCAATCGTCAAACCCAGAAAAATGAAAAGAAAAATTGAAAAACCAATCAATCATCTATCCCCACCACAACCACCATCAGAATCCAAAACCCTCCCAAATCAAAAACCTTGAACATAATCACCCAAAACCCATAAATCCAAAGTCCTCCCACCATCAAATTTTTTTCTTCAAGAGTGAACTTATTTCTGATCACATGACTTATAATACGGTATTTTCAAGTTTTTTACTTTTTTTTTTACAAACGAAATTTTAAATAAATAAAAATAAAATCGAGAGAGAGAGGAATTGAAATCTGGAAACAGAGTTGAAGAACATAGAAAGAAGAAGAAATTAAGTGAGAGAGAGAGGATCAGATCAAAGAAAGAAGAAGAGATTAAGAGAGAGAGAGAGAGAGAGAGGATCAAGTCTTGAAAAGGGGTTGAAGAACAAAGAGAAAGAAGAAGAAAATAAGTGAGAGGTGGGATTAGATCGAGAGAGATAAGATATTTTTGGGTGGAGAGATTTTTTTGTGGGTGGAGATAATTATAAAATTTATTTTTACATTTTTTTTTTTATCCAATCCTATCACATACCAAACAAATGTTTAGATTATTTTTAGTCCAATCCTATGGTGCACCAAACACGGGAAACACTATAATTAATCCAATCCAATCCAATCCAATCACATGTCTTAAAAATAGTCCAATCCTATCCCGCGCAACAAACGCAACCTTAGGGAATTGAAGGGATTGCACTTAACGTACGACATATGCTATTGCTGCACGGCTGCACGGCCGCACCTAACCATGCATGCATCTGTTTATATATATATAAATAAAACTTACCTAACCTTAATTTTTGAAGATGAGATGAAATTGGTTCGGTGGTAAACTCTCTACACCTGCACTATGAGGTTGCGGGTTCAAGTCATCTTCCCTTTCCAAAAAATCCTAAATTTATGTATTATGTAATACTTCAAAATACAAAAAACAAATTAACAAAAAAAAAAAAAAAAAACCCTTAATTATTGAATTTTTTTTTAAATTTTGCTTACCAGTAGATTTCATTGAACATATTATCCACACAAAAAATTTAGAACAAAATTTATTAAAATTGATGAATTTTATGGAGGTCCTTTCATCGAACCTATTTTCCACAAAAAATAAAAAAATTAAAAAAAATTAAAAAAAAATCAGAACAAAATTAATTAAAATTGATGAATTTCATGGATAAAATAACAGATCTGCATAAAAATCACTGTATACAACGGCGGAATCAGGGTTGGCGTAGCCAACCCTAGCTTTTTGAAAGGAAAAAAAAAAAAAAAGTTTTTTTAACGGTTCTAATTACACCTCATATAATTCTAAGTGTATCTTAGCCCAATTTCGATTCTGTTTTAACTTACTGTATTTTTCTTTATCTTAATAACATCCCAATAACTTAAAACCATGTATCAAACTCATTTAAATTTATTGTATTTCCTTAACTAAGCGAAAGATCAAATTGAGAAATGTTAACTCTTTATTCACTCAAAAATCAAATTGAAAAATTTTAAGCCCTTAAGAACAAACCAAAAGTAGTAGATTTACCATAAAAATTAATTTCCAAGAATTTCAATTTTATGAGTTCTCATATCTTTTGGATTTGTAGAGGTATATAGATGTCGGTATGAGAAAATTGTAAATTTTATTTTTATTTTAAATTTTATGTTGTAGAATTAAGTTTTATTTTCGACTATGAAACTTGTCAAAACGTTTTTACGCAACAAGATAGATGACAAGTTTTTTTTTTTAAAAAAATTGTATGGTTATTTATATTGAAAGAGAACTTGTTTTTACAATTGATTCAGATTTGGTAATAAATGTTTTTGCCTTTTTGAAGCCTCAGAAGTCAAAATTTAAGTCGGATCTAATTGTATTTACATTGCATGCATATTTCGTTTTTATTTTCTTGTGTTTTTTTCTTGGTTGGAATATATATTTGAGGGTAAGACTCTTTATATCCCCTAACTAGGTATACTTTTTTTTTTTTTTTTTTTTTTAACCAATAAAAATTCTCTCGTATCGTCGAAATTCGCTATCAATTATTATTATTATTATTATATAGTATAATTTTTTATCTATATAAAATTGTCCACAGCCCACCCAGAAAAAAATTGCTGGTGTCGCCGCTGACTGTATATAAGATGCAACATTGAAATCAAAATTACCCAGTCAGTGTTCATAATAACAATTCAAAATATGTTAGTGGTCGGTGTTTTTTATTATTATTGCTTGGTAGCTCTAGTTGTTGTTTGGATTAGCTATTGGTTTTACAGTTGGTCTAACCCCAAGACCAAAAATGGAAAACTACCACCTGGTTCCATGGGCTTCCCCATTATCGGGGAGTCACTCCAGTTCTTCTCTGCTTATTCATCGCATGACATTCCACCATTTATCAAAAAGAGAGTGGCAAGGTACGTGCCTGGAGAGTTCACTCCGTAACTTTATAGACTCGAGATTCTGTATATAAATATGATTTGCTGATACTGTGTTTTTTTTTTTTTTTTTTCAGATATGGACCTTTGTTTCGAACAAGTTTAGTTGGACAGAAAATAGTTATATCGACTGATAATGAGATAAATTACAGCATCTTCCAACAAGAAAACAAGTCTTTTCAACTCTGGTATACAGATAGTTTCGGTGCAATTTTGGGGAATGATGAATCGATACTTGGACACAATGGAAAGGCTCATAACTACTTAAAAAAACTGGTTCTATACTTGATTGGCCATGAAAAATTGAGAAAAAATGTATTACAAGAAATAGATGAGGCGACTTGTACACATTTACAATCTTGGGCTAAAAATGGCAGTTTTGATATCAGACAAGGATCTTCAAAAGTAAATTCAGTCCTTGAATCCTTTATCCTTATATATATTTACTATAATGTCATGACTAATTATTGAGAGCTTTTTTAAAATTTTTTTTTTTTTTTTTTATAACTTTTCTGTTGGCAGTTAATATTTGAATTTATCGCTAAAAAGGTTATGAGTTACGACGAAGAAAAAGATTCAAAACAATTGAGAGAGAGTTGCAAAGCTTTCATAGAAGGTCTCGTCTCATTTCCTTTGAACATTCCAGGAACTGCTTTCTATGCAAGTTTACAGGTTAGGTCTCTTTTTTAATTACTAGCTTTAATCTAATTATTAATTAATCATGATCACAACTGAATTTTGACTCCCTTGAATTGTAACTATATATAATCAGGCACGAAAAAAGATGATTAAGGTGATTAAAGATATCTACGAAGATAGAAAAGCATCGAGAGTTTCACGTCGCGATGATTTCGTGGATTATCTAATTGAAGAAGTGGAGAAAGAAGACACGTTCCTCAATGACAATAGTGCTGTAAACTTAATCTTTGGGATTCTTTTTACTGCTTCCGAAACTACTTCTCAAGCTGTTACATTGCTTCTAAGTTTTGTTTCTGATCGTCTGGATGTGCTTACAGAATTAACGGTAGTTTTTCAACTATTTTCTTGATTCTTGCCTTGTTTCATTATATATATATATATATATATAATTTCACCCATGGACATAATTAGGATTAAAGACTAGGGTGGACTGGAATTATTATTATTATTTTTACTGAATATCAATATAACCTAAATACGGAGGACATAGTGAGATGTAACCGTAAAATGTATTTTCTAAATAAATACTTTATCAAATTTTATTTTAATTTTAAAAGTCAAAACAAATTTTTAAAAGAAACATATTGAAATGCAAATACGAACACTAATTAAATTATACAATGTTCTTAAATTATTATATTAGTTTGATTCATTCGAATTATACTATTACAATGTTTTGAGAAATTTAATAAAATTCATTTATCAATATAGTTAATTTGTAAATTTAAAATTGAATTAACTAATAATTGGATTACTCCTAAATCTCATTAACCATATTTTTTTTGAAAGTAAGAAATTAAAATATTTAAAGTTATAATATTCACCCTTAACATATCTAACTTGAAGAGTAATTGTTGATGTTTATAAAGAGATCAAGCAAAATATGGAGAATTGAGAGAACTAATTGTTATTATAAAAAAAATAAAAAGAAAAGAAAATTTATTTTTTTCTTTGAAATAAAATTAATTCTTTAATTAATATTTTTTCTTTACTATTTTAATTTTTAAGGGGGCTAGGGTGGGCTCCACTAGAAGTTAAATAATATAAATAAATTTATAAATTTTCGTTTCAGAAAGAGCACGAAACAATTTTGAGAAAACGAGACAACGAAAACACAGGAATTACATGGGAAGAGTATAAGTCAATGACTTTCACACTTATGGTAAGTTGGATTACTAATTAATGTGAGATGGACTTTCAATTTTGGACGACGATGATGTAGTTTTCTACCATTGTTATTCATTACAGGTGATCAATGAAGCTATGCGAATTGCAAATGTAGCACCAGGGATGTTCAGAAAAGTGGTGAAAGATGTAGAACTGAATGGTAAGTTATTCTAATAAATAGTATTTTTTTATTTTTTTTTATTTTTTGACAGTATAATATATAGTAATATTGTTATTGCAAATTTGCAACATTTTGAAATCTTGTGAAAGATAATATCTGATTTGGTTGAAATTGATATAAGGAAAAATTAATGAAGTAATACATCTTAATATATATATAATTTTTGAAGGATATACAATTCCTGCTGGTTGGACGGTTATGATCGCTCCATCAACTGTTCATTTGAATCCAGATAAATATGATAATCCTTCTACGTTCAATCCATGGCGTTGGCAGGTAATTAATTAATTAATTGGGTCATTTCATTAAAAAAAAAAAAATAAACAAAGACAATTATTAATTTGTTTTTGAAAACAACTCATATATAGAGAGGAAAAAAAATTGTTTGGATTGAATTTTTTTGATACATGATATATAGTTTAATTATTTATATGATGAAATGGGATATATTTGTACAGGGACAAGAATTGAACAAGGGATCTAAAACTTTTATGGCGTTTGGTTGTGGCCTGCGACTCTGTGTTGGAGCCGATTTTGCAAAGCTTCAAATGGCAATTTTTCTTCATTATCTTGTCACTAGATACAAGTAAAATTTAATTAAATAAAAAAAAAAAATGGCATATATATGCTTGTTTGAAATGTCTTGATCAAATTATATGTTAGATTATTATGTTACGTGGCTTGATATATTTATTTATCATCAGGTGGTCAGTGATTAATGGAGGAGACTTCATTCGAAGGCCTCATCTTATATTTCCAAATGGAATGCACGTTCAAATTGCAGAAGAAAACAAGTGATCATCATCAGATTATACAACATCCAAATAATTAGAAGAAATAAATATCTATGCATGCAAAGAGTCTTGTGTTTATTTACCAAGAACATATTACAAGAGTGAGATTGCAGCAGTGGAAGAAGAATAAAATATATGCAATGATAAATGTATTGTTTACCAAGAATATGTTAAAGTGAGATCCTCTCTGCTGTGGTGATGATCTCAGACAGTTTAAATAACACATGCACTATTTTCAAATAATACATCAGAATCTTTTAAAGTGGGTTTGCAAAACTGTGTCCTCTTTAATAATTTGAGTTTAAATACCATCTATTATAGTCAACAGACAAAAATACCTCGACTGTTTTGATTTTGATTTTGATTTTTACTTTTCAATTTTCCAATTTTCATTTTTATTTTTTATTCTTCCTCATCTTCTTCGTTGGATCTGGGACGTATTTCCGAAAGGTATTTCCGAAACTTATTTGGATATTTTTGACACTTATTAGGTATTTCTGAGACTTACTAGGTATTTTTATAATTTCTGAGACTTATGAAGGAAATTACAAGAGGAAATTACAAACATACCCAATAAATCTCAGAATGCCCAATAATCTTGTAGAAATTAATAAGCTTAATTGGACGAGATGGAATCTGGGTTTTTATAGGTGAGGGAAAGTTAGGGCGCAAAACACAAAAAATGGCTGAGCTGGAGCCTAGCTATTTCGTGGGAGGGTTCGCTGGACAAGTAGAGAGACAATGGAGTTCCCCTCTCACCATACACTTTACGGTATCTCACCGTTCATCAGAAAAAGGATGGCATGGATGAACACTATGAGATACAAACCAATCCTATCAAACCCGGCCCGATGATGTGAGCAAAATTTGATCTGTAATTTCTGTAAATAATTGTGTAATATAGTATATATAGTAGTTCATTTTTATATATTTGGTTTGATTATGTATATGTGGATAATGAATTGATCCTGAGATAAACTATGACATTTTCCAACAAGAAAATCGGTCTTTCTTACTTAGTATACTGATGAGAGTTCTGTTAAAATAATGGGTAAAAAAAGCTTAGCCAAGGAGAAATAGGGAAAAAAATATATATTAATGCTTGACAATCCAAAAATTTAGTCCAAATTTCTACAAAAAATTATGTGGCAAGTGATTTTTTCATTAACCACATCATCTCATGTTGTGTGTGGTGATGACAACTCACTTGTCATATCATTTTGGTTGAAATTTGAGCTAAATTTTTGGGTTGTCTAGCATTACTCAAAAAAATATTCAAGTATTCAGTTCAGTCTGTTTAACTATATATGGCAATTTTGTCATATCCACCATCCCACCAATCTTTTTCTTTTTATATACCACAACGTTTTTACCATCAAGCCACATTGCGTGATGGTCCCATCTTACCAATCATTGAACCCAAAACTAGGGAGTTCTTGCAAGTTGAAACCAGAACGTAAGATATTTATAAAAACTATTCATGCAACTAATATAATTAATTTGATTCGAATGCATAACTTCATTAATCATTGAAACCTAAATTGGATAGTTCTTGCAAGTTGAAACTGGCACGTAAAACGTATTTATATGAACTATTTCTGTAATTAATACAATCAATTCGATTCAGATGCAAAATTTCATTAATTCAATTCGAATTCAGAACTTTAATAACACAACACAGTAAATGACCGTTATTTTTAATTTATAATAAATATATATACTTTAAAATTATTAATCTATGGATCTTATCTTAAATTATAAATATAAAACTAATATGAAAAAAAAAAAAAAAAAAAAAATTCTAAATTGATCTATACTATAGGCCCATATACATTATTATAATACATTCTTATATATATATATATATATATATCAAGTGAGGGATTTCTTACTTTAATTTCGGTAAAGACCTTGATGAAATCATATCTATTTTTATGAATTTTGACATGATTTTTTTTGTGGACGGTAAGTTCATTCTTATGAATAAAATTTGAGAATTTTTCAAGTACTATAAATAGTTTATTTATTTATTTATTTAAATAGTTTATAAATAGATTTTTTTTGTGGACGGTAAGTTTATTTATTTATTTTCTTATATTTCTTTCATTTTCCAATGTCTTCATATTTAAGAAAATTAGGATAAATAGTTCTAGTAAGAAAATTAGGATAAATAGTTCTAGTGTTTGAAAAATTCACAAAATTTATTCATAGGTAAATTTCATTAAACTTATCATCCACACAAAAATTCATATCAAATTCATAAAAATCGATGTGATTTCATCAAAGTCATAATTACCGAAATTAAAGTAAGAGATCCATCACTTGATAATTACTATAATATATATATATATATAAACTATCCATACAACTAATATAATTAATTTGATTCGAATACACAGCTTCATTAATCATTGAACCCTAAATTGGATAAGTTGAAACTTGCATGTAAAATGTTTATATGAACTATTTCTGTAATTAATACAATCAATTCGATCCGGATGCAAAATTTCATTAATTCGATTAGAATTAAGAACTTTAATAACGCAACCATAAATGCTGGTTATTTTAATTTATAATTATATATATATATTTACTTAAAAATTATTAATCTAATTATGGATTGTTGAGAAAACTACCTGATGTATATCTTGTATTTAGAAGAGTTTATCTTGTATTAGAATTCTACTTATTGTATTCCTAGATGGTAGCTGATAATATTGTTAGTGATTGTTTATAGGAGTAAGAGACGTGTAGAACAACCTCTCCTTTGTTTTGTATATATACACTGTTCGACATCAATGAAATTTGATTGAGCATAATTATATCTTTTTCATGGTATCAGAGCACAGGTTATAAAAATCCTGACTCAATTATCACTGCACTCTTTCTCTCGTGTGGTTTCTTCTCAAATTTTTTTCTCTTTGCTACAATGGCCAACGATCAAACACCTGGTGACAAATCTCCTTCCGCATCTGGCGCATCCGCCTCTGGCACGTCCAAGCCAGAAATTTCATTCTCCTCGACAGATTCATTAAAAACCGATCTCTCCAATCCTTTTTTTACTCATCATTCAGATCATCCAGGTTTAGTGTTGGTTTCCAAGCCTTTGAATGGAGACAACTATTCGGTATGGAAAAGGGCTATGACAATGGCTCTAAACTCAAAGAACAAGTTAGGTTTCGTCAATGGCAGAATTTCGGCACCTTCAGAAGAGACCAATCCCAATGGTTATGCGACTTGGTCACGTTGCAATGATATGGTTCACTCATGGATCATCAATACTCTCAGCCCAGAAATCTCAGACAGTGTAATTTACTATGCTACAGCACATGAAGTTTGGGAAGATCTTCGTGAACGATTCTCACAAAGTAATGCACCACGCATCTTTGAAATTCAACGAGATATCGCCTATCATAAACAGGACCAGCTCTCAGTTTCCACCTATTACACAAAGCTGAAAGGCTTATGGGATGAATTGGCTTCTTACAGTGATGCAACATATGGAGCACAACATGACCAACAGAAATTGATGCAGTTTTTAATGGGTCTGAATGAATCCTATAGTGCTGTTCGTGGACAAATTCTGTTGATGAATCCTCTCCCTTCAGTCCGACAAGCATACTCAGCCGTTTCTCAGGAAGAAAAACAACGGCTTCTCAGCACCCACACCATGCCGGATCAAGGTGGACGTGCTGCAATGGCTGTCAGAGCCGGTGGTAAACCACATCAATATGCTGCAGTAGCCCGTCCTTCTAATGTTCCACAGGAGAATCGAAGGTATGATCATGACAAGCGACGAGGAGGTTCTTTTCGAGGACGACCACAGTGCACCCATTGTGGAGATATGGGACACTTCATCGAAAAATGCTATCAATTGCATGGATACCCACAAGGCCATCCAAAGGCGAGACAAAACTCAAATTCATATCGTTTCAAGAATAATCCTGCAGCAAATAATGTTTCTGAAGGGTACATTAAAGAAGACGAAAAACCACCGGTAATGGCTGCACTTTCAGAGGCACAATTGCAGCAACTTTTGTCTCTTTTAAACGACAAAAATGTGGCTACTAACCCACAAGCTCATACCGCCATATCAAAACCAGGTTTGTCTAAGGTTGATACTTGTAATTGGATAATTGACAGCGGAGCGACGGACCACATCTCTTCATCTCCTAAACTGTTCTTACATAAGAATAACAAATGTTCATTATCTCCAGTGCTTTTACCTAGCGGAGAAACGGCAAATATTGCTGCGAAAGGATCATTAGCTCTGAATTCCATTTATTACTTGCGTGATGTGTTATGTGTGCCTACATTCAAAGTTGATTTATTATCGGTTAGCCGTCTGACAAGAAATTTGAACTGTTCAGTGACTTTCTTTCCATATTGGTGTGTTTTGCAGGATCTGGTTACGAGGAGGACGATTGGTTTGGGTAAGCAGCGTGATGGACTGTATTACTTGGTGGCATTGGCAACACAAAAATCCGTACACAGCCCACCTTCACCGGCCTGCAATCTCACTACACCATCCACCCACCTACCTTTGGCATAACCGATTAGGGCATTTATCTTCTTCTCGTTTAGGTTTCATCGCTAAATTTTTTTTGCATATTTCAATTCAAAACAATAATGATTGTCCTGTTTGTCCAATGGCAAAACAAAGTCGTTTGCTTTTTAGTTCTAGTTCAATTTCCTCTGTACGACCTTTTGATATTATTCATTGTGATATTTGGGGACGTTATAAGCATCCTTCACTTTCTGGTGCCCATTATTTTCTTACCATTGTGGATGATTATACTCGTTTCACTTGGATTTTTTTAATGCGACACAAAGATGAGGCACAATCAATTTTAAAACATTTTTTTAGCTATGTTTTCACTCAATTCGCATCTCACATTAAAAATTTTCGTAGTGATAATGGTGGTGAATTTCTTTCTCTCCGAACTTTTTTTAAAGAAAATGGTGTTATTTTTCAACACTCTTGCGTTTACACGCCTCAACAAAATGGGGTTGTGGAACGTAAGCATCGTCACATTTTGCAGGTGGCCCGCGCTTTGAAATTTCATACGCATCTTCCCACCCAATTTTGGGGGGAGTGTGCTCTTACTGCGGTCCACATCATTAATCGTTTACCTACACCCGTCCTTTCTTTCAAAACTCCTTTTGAGCGTCTATACTCGAAACCACCTCTGTTTAATCATCTTCGTGTTTTTGGATGTTTAGCTTATGCTACCAATGTCCATACTACACACAAATTTGATTCTCGTGCTATGGCTTGTATTTTTATAGGATACCCTGTTGGGCAAAAGGCTTACAAATTGTATAACTTATCAACAAAAAAAAAATTTACAAGTAGAGATGTCGTTTTTCATGAAATTGTTTTTCCATTTGAGATGAAGAATTCTGCACCTAATCTCCCACTTCATCCCAGTTCTCATGGTCCAATTCCCCTACCATTTGCTGACCCGACCCCAGACATCACCACTCAAGTAATGCCGAATTCACCAATATCCTCTGCACCAAATTCCCCTGCACCAGTTCCCGTCTCCACCAGCCCACAGTCCACCAGACCTGCTCCTGTTCACGTCAACACACCATCTTCACCCAGCCCATCGCCACTCACCAGTTCCACTAGTTGCCACGACACCTCATCATCTCTAGTTGATTTTACAGCCGATTTACCTTCTTCCTTTCCTGATCCCGAGCCACCTCGTCGCTCCAGCCAACCTCACAATCCGCCGGCGAAACTGCAGGATTATGTCTGCTCTCATGTCACGCGCACTTGCCCTTCCCAATCTGATCCCTTGCTTCCGGGTCCGAATAAAGGTACACGTTATCCCTTGGCTCACTTTGTTTCTTATCATCGCTACAAGCCTGCTCTGCGTTCTTTTGTTGCTCAAATAAGTCAGGTTGCAGAGCCCCGTTCGTATTCTGAAGCTGCTGTTCATCCGAAATGGCAGGGCGCGATGCGATCAGAATTGCAGGCCCTTCAGGACAATGGTACCTGGACTCTCACATCTCTTCCAGCCGGGAAAACTCCGATAGGTTGTCGGTGGGTTTATAAGGTCAAACATCGCTCCGATGGTTCTATTGAAAGGTACAAGACCCGATTAGTTGCTCAAGGGTTCACACAGTTGGAGGGCATTGATTATCAGGATACGTTCTCACCTACTGCTAAAATCGTCACAGTTCGTTGTCTTCTTGCCTTGGCTGCCGCTCGGGGTTGGGCGCTTCATCAGTTAGATGTCAATAACGCCTTTCTTCACGGTGACCTTCATGAAGAAATCTATATGTCTCCACCACCAGGGCTTCGGAGACAGGGGGAGGACAACATGGTATGTCGACTTCACAAGTCGTTGTATGGTTTGAAGCAGGCATCTCGGCAGTGGTTTTCAAAGTTCTCAGAGGCTATTCAAGCCGCAGGTTATGTTCAATCCCGAGCCGATTACTCATTATTCACCAAAACACAAGGCAAGTCTTTCACTGCACTTTTGATATATGTTGATGATATCTTGATTACTGGAAATGATTCTGTGAGCATTACTGAAATTAAAAAAATTCCTACATAGTAAGTTTAGACTCAAAGATCTTGGTGATTTAAAATTTTTCCTTGGTATTGAGGTATCTACCTCTAAAAGTGGGATTTTTATTTCTCAAAGAAAGTATGCTTTAGAAATTATTGAGGATGCAGGATTGATAGGTGCGGCACCTATTGATACTCCTATGGAGCGAGGTTTGAAATTGACTGATAATGGTGATTTACTCAAGGATCCGGGCCGTTATAGGAGACTGATTGGTAGATTGATATATCTTACTGTATCAAGGCCGGATATTACATATTCTGTACATGTGTTAAGCAGGTTCATGCATCAACCTCGTAGGCTCCATATGGAGGCAGCCCTTCGTGTTGTGCGTTACCTTAAGAACGCACCTGGCCAAGGTCTGTTCTTTTCATCAAACAGTGATCTCAAGTTACGAGCCTATTGTGATTCAGATTGGGCAGGATGTCCAATCACTAGAAGGTCAACTACGGGTTACTGTGTGTTCCTTGGTTCATCATTGGTCTCATGGAGATCAAAACGTCAGAAAACGGTGTCATTATCTTCAGCTGAAACAGAATATCGTGCTATGACAGGTGCTTGTTGTGAATTAACCTGGTTGAGATATCTACTCAAAGATTTGGGAGTGTTACTTAAAGAACCTGCATTATTATATTGTGACAACAAAGCTGCGTTACATATTGCAGCAAACCCAGTCTTTCACGAGCGGACTAGACACATTGAAATGGATTGCCACTACATCCGAGATAAGATCCAAGATGGATCGGTTGTTACACGGTTTGTGAGTTCTACACATCAATTGACAGATGTATTAACTAAAGCCTTGGGAAAAGAAATCTTTACGCCTATGATTCGCAAGTTGGGAGTGCAGGACATCCATTCTCCAACTTGAGAGGGAGTGTTGAGAAAACTACCTGATGTATATCTTGTATTTAGAAGAGTTTATCTTGTATTAGAATTCTACTTATTGTATTCCTAGATGGTAGCTGATAATATTGTTAGTGATTGTTTATAGGAGTAAGAGACGTGTAGAACAACCTCTCCTCTGTTTTGTATATATACACTGTTCGACATCAATGAAATTTGATTGAGCATAATTATATCTTTTTCATGGATCTTATCTTAAATTGTAAATATAAAATGCATATGAAAAAAAAAAAAATCTAAATCAATCTATACTATAGGCCCATATACATTATTATATTCCTATATATATGAAGAATATTCAATGCACGATGTTACCTGTTTAAAGTAGTTGTATTTCAAAAAAAAGAAGCTCAAGTACAAGAAGACGATAGGATATTGATGATCAAACAGAAATATCTCAAATATTAAATAATAGATTTAATGAGGTATGGCAAAATATAACTATAGAAGTTGGTTGGCATGGCAGTATGGCACGATCCTGTGTGATCCATAAATCCAGCTAATATGATCGGATGGTCAACTTTAATGTCCCATTCTTTCCCATATTGAGCTAATTAGTAAATGGGTCCTAAGATTTCTAACTTCCAAGGGATCATATGTACCATTTAACGACAATATGGGGTTGAATTAGTTGCAAGTTTCCTATTCTGTAGTTCTGTATCAATGAATGTTACAATCTCGATAAACTATTCTTTTGGGTGTACAAGATGGGGTGACCACTAAGTTGTTCTCATACTCTCAAAATGACCATTAGATGAGGATTTCGTTTCAGAGCATCTCCAATGCTTTGTCAAATTATGGTGTCAATGCTAAAATTTAGCACATGGTGCAAAAACCATCCCCCAATGCAGTGTCAAATTGGCACACAATATAACATATGCTAAATTTGACACTGCATTGGAGGATGGTTTTTGCACCATGTGCCAAATTTGACACACAATATAACATATGTCAAATTTGGCATATCAATAAATGCTCATTTTTTAATTACAAAAATACTATTATATATATTTTTTAAATGAAATAATAAATGCATTAATGAAACTTTACATTGAAACATTAAAATAAGTAATGAATGTATTTAATTTTATAATTTTAATTAATAAAAATAACATTTTAAATAGAATTGTGCAATGGAGCACAATGCTAAATTGATGTGCCAAATATAGCATTTTACTCTTTTTTGTAATTTGGCATTGGCATTGGCATTGACATTGGCATATGTATTGAAGATGGTCTCAAAATGGTCATTTCTGATGAAAAGTGTGACACTAATGGTCACTCCATCCAATTTCGTTAAATGAGTGACATTTTGGTAAATAAGGAGATAACATTAATTTATTTTAGATTTTTTTTTAGAAATCAATTTTTGCTTTTATTTTTTGAAACAAATAATTATATTTAGTATTTGTACATACGTATAACATATCTTAAACAAAATATTACAAATACTTCAATTTTTAAACCAATTATACATGTTGATTTATAATAATGTTAGAAATTAACTTTTGGATGATTAAGTCTTCTTGGGGTGATAAAATCAATTTTTTTTTTTTTAATATATATATTTTTTTTTACCTTTCATCTTGACTGTTTCCCTTTTTCTATTATAAATTATTTTACTTAAATAACTAAATATTATTCAAAAATATTTTTGACGTTGTTTATCGTAATGAACTTTTAATATATTTACCCAAATAAAAAAAAAAGGATTTAATGAATCAACTTCGCGAGTGATGGTCTCTAATAACACCTCATCCTAATCTCATTTAATTTTATGACACATAAGCATTGCAGTGAATAAATGGTTAAGATGTGATTCACACTTTATTAACAACCAATCACATGTGAGGAAAATATAAGGAAAATGTGAGGATGAGGTGATGTGAGGTGAGGAGAGGATCCTGATCCCTCTAATAAAGGATACATGTGATCCAATGATTTCTTTGTCATGATTACCTCCATGGACACATGTCATCCATTTTGGAAGGGAGTAATGGTTACATACCTTAAAGGGGGCGAGTAAAAATGTTATCTTTTTTTTTTTTAACGGTATGTTATCTTTTTTTGTGATATATAATACTGTATTAAATAATCTATTCCTTCATCAATTATTTGGGCAGCAATTGGTGTCTGCAAGTTAGTTGGCTTATTAATTAATCTAATTAAAATATTATTTAAATATACATAATAAATACACATACCGTATAATGCCAGCTGGTGGTTTAGGAATTAATGTAGATTTAGGGGCCGTTTGGTATACCGGCATCTTAGCATGGGAATGGGAATCTGAGAGGATTCCCATGTTTGTTACAAGTTTTGCAATTTCAGATTCCTGGGAATGTGAATCCCATGGGAATCACATTACCCTCCAAAGGGGTAATCTGATTCCCACCCCAACAGGTGGGTTTCTGATTCCCGGGCATCTCATTCCCACCGTGGGTCCCACCTCATTAAAAAAAAAAAAAATTTCTTCTTCATCTTCGTTCGTTCTTCACTGATTCTTTGAAAATTAACATTAAAAACCCCCAATTTCATTTCATTGATTATAATACCTTAGATCAAAATTCACACCAAAAATCCCCAATTTCATTTCTTCTTCTTTGTTCTTCACCGATCACTTTCCCAAAATTAACACCAAAAATCCCCAATTTCATTCCTTCTTCTTCTTCTTCGTTCTTCTTCTTCGAGCTTCTCGATGATGACGACGCCGACGACGACAAGCTTCTCGGCGACGGCGAGCTTCTCGGCGACGGCCAGCTTCTCGGCGACGACGAGCTTCACGGCAGAGAGAGATGAATTAAAGAAGAAGAAAGGGGATTTGAAAGTGATTGGTTTGCTAGGGAGAGATGAGTGATGATAAGAGAATATGAGGGAAAATTGAGAGAAAGAATGAAGATGGCAAAATTTGCAGAGAAAATAAGAAAGAAAAAAAGGGTGGGTGATGTAGGCGGTGGACAAAGGGTGGGTGATGTAGGCGGTGGACTTTGGATGAGTTTTTAGATTGGGATGAGTTTAGGTTTAGCATTTGTTTATTTTTATTATTTTAAAATTAATTTTGGTATATTTTTATATCTAAAGACAAAAACATTCCCATACGCAACCAAACACAATTATCTAACATTCCCAGGAATCCAACATAATATTCCCATACACAACCAAACACATGTAAACAACTTTCCCAGAAATCACATTCCTGGGTTTCACTTTCCCAGGAATCACATTATTTTGATTATCCCATACCAAACGGCCCCTTAGAGGTCAATTCTTGATGCAGAAAATCTTGCATGGGAATCTTCTCAATCTCCAATTCTCCATCATCATAAATAAATTTCAAGTTTTTATTTCAATAAAAAAGAAATTCAGGTTTTCTTTATAAAAAAATATTATATATTAATAACGTTGGACCGCATGAAATTATTAATTAATCAAGAAATTTAACATATTATCATGATAATGAAGTTAGTGATGATACAACATTATAGCTTGTTACATGTTAGGATGTACTCAAAGCATCAATGACACTGTTGCAATACGAGATATCAACTCTGGAATTTACTTATTTATAAATGAATTGAAAAAAGTTAAAAATGAGATCTAACTAGATTTGAATTTTAAGAAAAACATTATAGTTAATCCTACATGTACTTTATAGCAATTTATTAATAGGGATTTATGTAAAACATTTTTGGTTATTTCGTTACATTTAATTTATGAAATGAATGAGACTACATTTTATATAAGGATTTTTTTGAAATTTATTATTTTATAATTGAATTGAAATTATTAATTTATCTTATTATCTCAAGTTGAGGGTAAAGATTTATTATATTAAAGAGATTATTAATCTATCGAGTATTAATTTACTGAGGTTATATTATATAAACTATATTTTCCGTTTTAATATATTGACTCCTGATAATCAATTTTTGGCTTGGCCATATAATGATAGAACTTTGAAGAACTCTCACTCTCTATGTACATATATATATACACGTGTCCGAGCCAAAATTTTATCAGTTTCCTACTCCACCAATAACAAGTCTTAAAAAACCAGATAGAGAGTTGAAAGATGAGGGAAGTAATCAGTGTTTGCTTGGTACCTCTACTTGTAGTTGCGATTAGTCATTTGTTTTACAGCTGGGCGAATCCCAAGTGCAAAAATGGCAAACTACCACCTGGTTCCATGGGCCTCCCCTTTATTGGAGAGACACTTCGCTTCATCTCTTCTCATTCATTCTACGACATCCCGCCGTTTATGAGTAAGAGAATAGCACGGTATGTAGTCTATTGGGTTATAACATCCATTAATATATATATATATACATTTATCTAGTTGTTATGTATGTTTTAATTCAACGAGGGATTCATCCCATCTTCTTGAGTTTCATACGTAGGTTTTCTAATACTCTGCTTAATTTTGGTTTTTCCGTACTTTTCAGACATGGACATTTGTTTCGAACTAGTTTGATTGGACAGAGAGTAATCGTGTCGACTGATCCGGAGATAAACTACAAAGTTCTCCAGCAAGAAAATGAGAGTCTAGTAATGTGGTATACCGATTGTTTTCTTGGAATAGTGGGAACGGAAGAAGACTTGATGGCAATCCATGGAAGCGCTCACAAGTACCTCAAGAACTTGATGCTACACTTTCTCGGCCCAGAGAACGTCAAAGTAAAACTACTACCTAAAGTCGATGAGGCCACTCGTAAACATCTACATTCATGGGCTAGCAATGGCAGTATCGACGTCAAACATGGAGCTGCATATGTATAATTTAATTCATTTTTAGCCACTATTATTTGATTTTGATCATCTTTTGGGTTTATTTATTGATGTGTTATATATATATATACATATACACACACGACTATCATGACATCGATCGGTTATTATTGGCAGATGATATTTGAATCTTTTGGTAAGAATCTACTCAGTTACGATGAAGATGAAATCACAAAGACACTTGTAGAGAGTTTCGAAGCTTTCATGGATGGTTTCGTCTCGTTTCCTTTGTACATTCCAGGAACCGCTTTCTATGCATGCATACAGGTTTTTAATATTGATTATTAATTTATTTTTTTATATTTATTATAAGCTTTTTGTGACCGGTCCATAAATTTTAAAGCCCGATTGGGCTTGAATGACGTGTACGGGCCTCTGGCTTCTGGCTCGAACCGCCCGGCTCAGTTGACACCTTTAGCTTGACGTGGTTCATCATCAATTTAAAATTGGTTTTTTTTTTTTTTTTTTAAATTTTTAAATTTAAATTTAAATTTTGTTTTTGAATAAGGGACGTAAAAAAGCAATGAAGGTGATTAAGGAAATGTACCAAGCAAGAAAAGCATCAAAAAATCGTAGTCATGGTGATTTCATGGATCGTTTACTTGAAGAAGTAGAGAAAGAAAATACGATTGTCGATGAAAGTTTGGCTATAAACTTGGTTTTTGTGCTTCTTTTTGCTGCCTACGAAGCTGCTTCTCAAGCTTTGACATTACTTACAAAATTTGTTTTCGAGAATCCTAATGTGCTACAAGAATTAATGGTTTGTAAAACAAATATATTCTCCCCTTCAATTAATTGTGCTTTATAAATTTTTATCTTTAATTATCTTTACAAAATTATCTCTCTTTCTTTTAACAAATAAAACTGTTAATTTTATTTTCAGAAAGAGCAGGAGACAATTGTAAGAAAACGAGACAAGGAGCTTCCTGGAAGAGTTACTTTGGAAGAATATAAAAACATGACTTTCACACATATGGTGTGCAATTGCATTAGTTTGGTATCTTTTTTTTATATATTAGGTACTGGGTTGCTGCTTAATTGATTGATGAATTTTTTTTAATTAACAAATTTATTGCAGGTTATCAATGAAACTTGTCGATTGAGTAATATACAGCCCATGCTTTTCAGAAAAGTGGTTAAAGATATGGAGATAAATGGCAAGTTTTTAAAACATTATTTTGGGTGATTAACAATGAAAGTTATTATTGTATTAATTTTAATGAATATTTAATTGTATATAATATTCATTGAACGAACATTAATTATTTTCCAGGATATAAAATCCCAACAGGCTGGATATTTCTGGCCTTTACATCAGTTGTTCATTTGGATCCTGAAAAATATGAGAACCCTCTTGTATTCAATCCATGGCGTTGGGAGGTAATTAATTGATTTTATTTTATTTTGTTTAATGTATTTGAAAAAACATGTTTAATTTTCCAGAATTGACATGGGATTGTACAGGGAAAAGAATTACATTCTGGATCCAAGAATTTCATGGCTTTTGGTGGTAGCGTGAGACTTTGTCTTGGAGCTGAATTTGCAAAGGTTCAAATGGCAATTTATCTCCATTACCTCGTCACAAAATACAGGTAATTAATTATTGTTTAAAGAAAGGCGTCGTTAATTGTTTTTTGAATCAATTAATTAATGATGTGAATTATATTAATTAACGGTCAATAATTAATGTATATAATATCAGATGCTCGGTGATCAAGGGAGGAGAAGTCATTCGAAAGCCTACTATCTCATATCCGAATGGTCTACGTATCTCAATTGAAGAAAATATTAGCAAGGAATAGAGATAGATTAATTATGTGGAATAAAAAAAAATGTTTACAATAATTTATTTTATTGTGACATTATCCAACATGTGTGTGACAGTATGAGCATAAATTAATAAATAACTTCTTTTTTTCCTTGAGCTATTACGATTAATTTGGAATTTGGAGAAAATTGACGTGACTCACACTTATAATTTCAACAGTGTTAGTGTGAGCGTCATTTCACTGAAGCAACTTTTGCCTTGTCAATAAATAACTTTGTATATTATATAACTTGGTTCGATGGTAAGTCTCACACACCCACATCCAATAAATTGTGAGTTCGAATCATATCTCCGATCCCAAAATATTGTAATAATCAAGAATGCTACTAGTACTAAACATGGTATTTATTTATTTATTTATTTTTACAGCATTTGTCGATTCCCAATTTCCCGCCAACTTACTAGAAGCGGCATTACTCATTTCCATATTTAATAATTTATAATTGAAGTACAGGTTTATAGAACAGATAAGGTGGTCATGTTTAATAATTTATTATTGAGAATATGTTAATTAACTCATTTATATAACATTATGTTTGATTTGACGGAATATGAGAGAATGGAAAAGAAAAAAAAAGGAAATTACTGAATTTCTTAACACTGTGTTTAGTTTGAAGGAATTGGAGAGAAAGGAAAATAAAGGATTTGGGGGGATTTCTAATTTTTTGTTTAGATGGCTAAAAGAGAGGGAAAATAAATGAAATGGAGGGAAATGGAAAGAAATTGGGGGAATAATTTCTTCTTAGTTTACACACTTTGATTTCCATCTAAATTTGGGGGGAAAGGGAGAGAAAGGAATCCACCATTAATAATTTTTTCAAAATCCCAAAAATAACCTTATATATTGTTGGTATTCATATTGTTAAAATAAGGGTATTTTCGTAAAGAAAATAAAATCATTATCCTTTTCTTTCCTTTCCACCCATAACTATCCAAACAATAATCATTAAAATCACTATCTTCTCCTCTCCTCTCCTTTCCTTTCTTCATTATCATTTCCTTTGCTTTCCTTCACTTTCTATCAAACCAAACATAGTGTAAGTGAAATTCATCTTAACACTCTTCTGAAATATTCACATATTGCTCAAAAGTACTGCTACTACCGCCCCAAATGACTTGGCCAGTTGGCCCTAAATAATTTAGTGGAAAGAGCGTTATTCAACTTAATAATATATCTGGTTACTGCAAGTCTGCAACCGTATATGATATTTTTTTTAAAAATACATGTTTTTTTTCAAACAGTGAATTGTCATACAACTTTGAATACGTTAATGCGTGTAGGACATGTGCACTTTGGTCTTAAGGACTTTCATTTTTATTCCAATTCAATCTGTGCGACCAACAATAAGAACTTTGATTACAACGGTTTTCATGTATCAATATTCTTGCTGAGAACGTCACTCTCACCATTTGGTCCATGTATATAATATAGTCAGTGGCTCTTGACTTTTAATTACCATTTGGTCCATGTAGTAATAGTAATTCAGTCACTTGAAAGAAATTTGGGTGCACTGGCTTATTGCTTGAGCATTATTATGTTCATGGTGACTTTTTGATATTTTAACTGTGAACTCCCTATCAATAAATATTTTTTAAATTTGAGAATCGTATTATGTTTGAAAAGTCAAACATTCTATCAACTATTGATCATAATATTCCTTTAAGGTTACACTAAATTAAGGTTTAGCCCCTCCCTCCCTTCCACGTTAGTGATCGGGTGTTTAATCGAGTTCTACCATACGTATTTTAGAAACATATATGGAGAGTTTTTTTCCGTTCATGGAAATAGATATTCGAATCGCACATATATTTTTTGATTTTAATAGGTCCCAAACAATTCTTTTTTTTTTTTTGTTGATAAAATTGGATGATCTATAGGGAAAAAGCATCACAAGTGACGTGTCCTAATTAACATCCTAATTATAATAGTTGTAATACTTCAATGAATATATATATATATATATTCTATTGTCAGTTCACCCTGATAATAAATATATCAGAACAAAGAATGTAAACACTAGATTTACATACTTTGAACACTTGTCAAAACTTCTCTATAATCTATGATCCACATTCTTCATCGTGATATATTTATTATCAGGACAAAACTGACAATAAAAAAACTATATGTATATCCATCCATCCATTTTCTTAATATCTATGTTTAATCTTGTACCACACCTATCAATAAAGTTTGAGATCTTAATTAAGTTTGAATACCCTTTCAAGTTCCACAGAAATAAATAAATAAATAAATAAATAAATAAATAAATAAAAACCTCACTTTACAAATCTTTTTATATATAAAAAGATAAAACGATATACTGTAATTGCTTATTTGCTTCTCAAGAATGGGATTTCAGATTTGATTATCTTTCGGATCATTTTTTTTTTTTTTTTTTTGATGGAGATTATCTTTCGGATCATGATATACTAACATTAGAGAAATGATTCTTTTAAGGTTAAAATTATGATCTACATATGTAACATTAGAGATATTGTTCAAATTAACTTCAATAATAATTTTGGTTCCAATATGATGTAGTGACACTCTAATCCATTTATTTAAAATGAATGGATTAGAGTGTTGCCATATCATTTGGACACCAGATTTGGATATCAAATTGTTACTCGTAATTAAAATTAGAAATATCCATGGTTTTCAAATCCACAGTGTTTAATTTCTTCAAGAATAAAAAATAAAATAAAAAAGAATATTTTACTTGAATTGAGACGAATGTAGTGGAAAAGTCGAGATTAACCCTGGTGAGTGCTGTCTTTATCTTCTACCAACCCTTTCTAGATGCATTAATTGGTACGTGGACTGTGGTGGTCATAGTGGATGACTTGAAATTTCAAGTAAAAGTTGGTGGCTCGTTCAACTCCATTTGTCCGGTGGCTGCTCATCACATTGCTGCGAAATGACTAACCTAATTTAAATTTCTGTTATATATATATATATATATATTTAGTTTTTCTATTATCGGTTCGAACTGATATAAAATATATTAGTTTCTTACATGTAGGTCGCTGAATTTAAAAGATGTTTTGACAAGTACATGCAGCTAAGTCAAAATATTTAAATCCAATGGCCCACATGCAAGGAACTGATGTATCTTTTGTCAGTTCGAATTGATAATAGAAAAATTGATATATATATATATATATATAATGATTGGGTACTGACCCCACTAATGGAGTGTTGGCATATAACTCATTTTAGAAGAATGTAAAAAGATAAATATAAAAAACGAAAGAGAACTGACAATAAATATATCAGGCCGAATAATGTGGACCATAGATTATGGATAAGTTTTGACAAATGCTTACATTTTGAGTCAAAGTACGTAAATCTAGTGGTCTATATTCTTCGTCCTGATATATTTATTATCAGGACAAACTAATAATAGAAAATATAATATATATGTATATGTATATATATACGGTCTTTCTATTGTCAGTTCGTCATGACAATAAATATATCAGGACGAAAGATATGGACCATAGATTATGGAAAAGTTTTGACAATACATATACTTTGAGTCAAAGTATGTAAATCTAGTGGTTCACATTTTTCGTCATGATATATTTATTGTCAGGACGAACTGATAATAGAAAAAAATATATATATATATATATCCACAAGAGTGTAGCTCAGTTGGTAGATAAACGAGCTTGGAGATTGGGCAAATGTCTACTAATAAATTAACTTCTTAAAAAATTACAAAATATATTATGAATAAAAAATAAAATCAATAAAATTTAAAATAAAAACCAAATAATATTTAATACCAAAACAAAAACTATTGAGAAGATATGAACATTACCGAAATAGATATGTGTATATGAGCATCTTCTCTTTATATTTTATTTTTATTAGTTATAATAT
Source organism: Acer campestre (assembly GCA_954870605.1). Lineage (NCBI taxonomy): Eukaryota > Viridiplantae > Streptophyta > Magnoliopsida > Sapindales > Sapindaceae > Acer > Acer campestre. The sequence continues at coordinate 3,918,311 of OX940802.1, forward strand.
ATTTTTAAATATATTTTATAGTTTTTTTATTAAAAGAAATTATTATTTTTATCTACAATTTTTTTTTAGTATATTTTTGGTTTTTCCTTTTCCTTTTTTCAGTTATATATATAAAAAAAATCACTTACACTTAAATAATTATATTTCATTAAATTTAATTAAAGTAAACTAATGTTAGAGATTTTTCTACTGAATTTTTTAGCTAGATGATTTGATTTGATATTTCATCAATATTAGAGAATTATTTACGATTCACCATTTTATATATCTATCCATTGCTACCGGCCATGTCCCCTGTCTTCCTTAAACAAAATCTAATTTATTTAAAAAATTGGAAGATTCGAAAAATGTGACCCAAACAACGTTAAAGAAATTTATTTGTTTAACAACAACAAACTTATATATATAGTCTTTAATATAACCTTAACTTTGGGACTTGGCTACTATACCTACATGTGTAATTAGATATAGTAACGCTAAAATTTAGGAATCACTAATGATTAAATTTAGAAACCATTTTCATATTTTTTTTTTTTTTTTTTTTTGAAAGGCACCTGAAAATCTGGAGAACCAGATTCAGGGCAAAGATACAACCGTAACTGGGACACCACTAAAGAATCTAATAGAGCACAAGCCCAGAACAGTGACCCACAGTGGGAGAAAAACGCCCACTGAATAGGGAAAACTACAACAGAAATCGAAACTAAACAAACTAAACAAAACAAACAAGAACTACAAACAAACGAGCCGAAACCGAACCGGAGGAGAGACTATGCCGCTGGAGAAGACCCACCAGGACGCCGCCGACCAAGCAGAGACGTCGGAGATGCCAGATCGAAACCCCAAACCACCATACCATCAAACCACCACCCGTTCCGAAACCCGACGCCGCAAAGCATAAAAACAACAAAGCCAACCACCAAGATCAGGGAAGGAGGACGCCAAAGCTGCCGGTGGTGTCCCGACGGAGAAGACGGGGTCAAGACCACCTATCGACTGCGCACGCCGAATCACACCAGATCTGGCCAGAACCAAGGGGAACGGCCGATCTAACAGCTGCCGTCCGGAGACGCGGGAGAGAAAACCATCCGCCGGACAGGGCCATCATAGCAGCCACCGGAGCCCCCTACTGACCTGGAAGTCTAACAAACCAAACTCCAAAACCCAAAACAAACAAAAACTCAGCCACAAAACTCCTAAAACCCCAAACCAAACTACACAACTGCCACCAGCCAAAACCCAAACCAAAATCCACCCCCACCATCGGCCACCGTCAGCCACAAACCCAACCCCTCGCCGATCAAAGAACCGAAGAGGAGATCGGCCTCCAACTGAACCGCACCAATCAACACAAACGAAGGAGGGAGAGTGGCAGCGAGGTAAAGGAGAGAAGAGCGAGAGAAAACTGGAGAAAAGAGCTTCGATCCCCTCCCAACGGAGGAGATCGGCTCCCAAAAAGCAACGAAGAAGAAGAAGAAACCAGAAACTTTCTGAGTCTAGAGAGAGAAAAACTGGAGTCCAACCATTTTCATATTAAAATCAACCTTCCAATTTTTGATGTTACCATACCCATATGGTAGCTGGTCCCTTAACTTCTTCAACATTGAAATATTAAAAAATACAATTCAAAACATGTCGAACTATCAATCGACGAAAGCTTAAAAAAAAAAAATGAATGGTTCCAAATTAATAGACATGGTCAAATATATATATATATATATATTGATCGAATTATCAATAACGGTATTAGAATAGTATAAATATAAATATAATAAATAATTGCATATTTCAAAGCACCATGATCAAATAAAAGAAAAAAGTCAAGATACCTAAATATTTTATGAATGTATATATTAATAAATCAAAGTCAATAGTCAAGGTGGAATCATTTTTTTATTTTTTATTTTTTATTTATTTACAATTATTACAAGAAAGAAATTCTCATCTAAATGAGTTAAGATTCTTGTGATCAAACATGAGATATTACTTCTTCAATACTAATGAGAAAACTCTCCACATACTTATGTTATATGCATAATGAGTTCAAAACTTCAAACCCACCACCATGAACGTGGAAGGGAAGAAGGGAAAATGTATTATAATATGTGCTAAGAGGTGATGTGCATATTGATTCATTTTGATTTACCGATTTTGCCCCTACATTTTTAAATTTAGAAACATGGAAAGAATGCCTCTCTCTATATAAGCATGGGCCTGTATATCTTGTTCTCATCACATCAGAAAAGTAGTCCACACAAATCAGAAAAGTAGTCCACACCAATTTCTTTTCTCACACCTACCTCTCCATACTCAAACTATAGAGTACTGGGTGTGCAAAGATGTTGGTGGAAGTTGGTCTCTGCCTGGTGGCTTTACTGGTTGTCTGGGTTAGCCATTTCGCTTATAGATGGTCGAACCCCAAGTGCAATGGCAAACTACCACCTGGATCTATGGGCTTGCCACTCATCGGAGACACTTTCGAGTTCTTCGCTTCCCATTCACTCTACGAACTCTCACCCTTCATGAGAAAGAAAATCGCACAGTAAAATTCTAATATATAACTTTCCAAATTTCGTTATATTTTTGTAATTACTAATATGCTATCAGAGTGTAACATTTTTTTTGTTTGTTTCAGATATGGACCTTTGTTTCGAGCAGGTCTACTTGGGCAAAGGATGGTTGTATCGACTGATCCAGAGACAAATTTTAGCATGTTCAAACATGAAAATCCGGATCTGTTACTGTGGTATGGTGGGAGTTTTGAAGAAATGATTGGAGATGAAAAGTTGCTTGCAAGTCACGGAAGCATCCATAAGTACATGAAAAACTTGATTTTAAGTTTCGTTGGCCCAGAAAGCCTCAGGACTAAACTACTTCACCAAATGGATGTCGCGACTCAAAGACATCTACATTCATGGGCTACCGATGGCCGTGTCGATGTTAAAGATGCTTCTCCAAAAGTAATTTTAATCTTCCTCACACACACATGAAAATTATTAGTTGCAGGAATCCCAAACGGTTTTTCTAAATGATTGTCACACAGAAAAACGTGTAGAATCCCACACATAGAGAACATTTTTACTCACCCCCTACAAGGGGGTAAGCATTACCCCCCTCCCAAATCCGAAAGGGATAAATTTGTCCAAACATGATTACCTCCCTGGATACATGTTATCCATTTGGGAGGGGGTAATGCTTACCTCCTTTATAGGGGGTGAGCAAAAATGGACTCCCACACGTATATAAAAGTAAAACATTCACTAATTTAATTTTAAATGATATAATAGACTTATGAAAACACGTGGTTTTTGACAGATGTTATTTGAATTTGTTGCTGGGAAGCTACTGAGTTACGATGAAGCAAAGCAGTCGAAGAAATTAGGAGAAAATTTGAAAACTTTCAAAGATGGTCTAACCTCGTTTCCTTTGAATATTCCAGGAACCTCCTTCCATGGATGTATACAGGTACTATTTTTTAACTAATCAAATATATTTAATTTGTTTTTCTTTTATTCTATTTTTCTTGGATAATATAATTGCAGAAACAAATAAAAAAATAAAAAAATTATTATATAATTCTTTTTTTTTTTTTTTAATGTAATTGTTAATAGGCACATAAGAGAGCAATGAAGGCAATTGAAGAAATTTACCTAGAGAGGAAAGCATCAAAAATTCCTGGAAACGATTTCTTGGATAATATAATTGCAGAAACAACCAAAAAAGACACGTTTTTAAATGACACAAATGTGACAAAATTGCTTTTTGCGATTCTCTTAGCTGGTTATGAGTCCACTTCACAAGCCGTCACTTTGGTCACAAAGCTTGTCGCTGATCACCCTGATGTCTTGGCAGAATTAATGGTTTGTATATTTAATTTATAATATTTTGTTTATTAATTAATTAATTACAAGCAATTTATTTATTTCTTTTCAAATTAATAGTCTTGTTGACCAAAAAAAAAAAAAAAATTAGGTTGTAATTTTTAAAAGATCGATTATATTTCAGAAAGAGCACCAGGCAATTTTGAACAACCGAGAAAACAAGAACTCTGGTATTACATGGGAAGAATACAAATCAATGACATTCACACATATGGTGAGTTGGATTTATTAATATATATATATATATATATGAAGCCCTCCATTTATTAAATTGATATAATTTAACTTGTTATTAATTATTACAGGTTATCAATGAAACTGTTCGACTTGGAAATATGGTTCCAGGGATTTTCAGAAAAGCAATGAAAGATGTGGTAATAAATGGTAAGTTATTATAACATATTAATTACTATATTTTTTGTTGAGAATTTTCATTCATCGAAGGAAAAAAAAAAAAAAAAAAAAACCTTGTAGGATATACAATTCCAGAAGGCTGGATACTTATGGCAGCTCTACCAGTTGTTCATTTAAGTCCTGATAAATATGAGAGCCCCTTTGTTTTCAATCCATGGCGTTGGCAGGTAATTTATTTATTTATGCACTTAATTAATTAGTTTAAATTTTGATTATTATGTTTTCATGATCAGTTTATTGATAAAATTGAAATATATATATTAATCAAAGGGAAAAGAATTGAACGCTGGATCCAAGACTTTTATGGGTTTTGGTATTGGCGCGAGACTTTGCGTCGGAGCTGAATTTACAAAGGTTCAATTGGCAGTTTATCTCCATCACCTTGTCGCTAATCACAGGTAATTAAGAACCTATATAATTTCGTCTTGATAAAAACTTTCAAGGCGTACAAAATAGCTAAAATTGAAATGATCATGACGTAATATTTACGTGCTTATCAGGTGGTCAGTGTACAAAGGAGGGGAGATCATTCGAAGGCCTGTGAACATTTTCCCAAATGGACTCCATATCAAAATTGCAGAAAAGTAGAAGAAGCCATGCATATGATCTGAACAAACAAGGAGTTTATTCGATAAAAAATAAGAAAAAAATATTGCACAATCTTGCTCTTGTTATTCACCAATAAATCCCCTATTTAATGCTTTTGGATCTTTTATTCTTGTCCTCTTGTTATCAGAAAATTTTGTATAATGTTTTTGTAATATCACTCTCCAGTCTCCACTCCATAATACACTGAATAAATACTCTCGTCTTTCTTATCATTTTCATAGAAACGTTTTTTTTTTTATATATATTATATATTTTATTCTGGTGATTCTAGCCATGGATAATGCTACCACTCTTAAGTCAATGACAATTTATATTCATTACTTTTCGGTCAAATTCCTTAAAAAAAAAAAACAAAAAAAAAAAAAACCGGAAACTTCATGACCTCCATCAACTCACCAAAATTAAAACCTTAAACCTTGTATCAGAGGCTTCATTAAATTTGGAAGATTAGAGGGCCATGGAAAAATGATTCAAAAGAAAATGTAAATAATAAAACTTTTGGGGTAAAAGTTAAATAAAATCTAATTAATAAATGATAATAATAATAATAACAACAATTGGGCTAGAGGGGCTATTGCCCTTCTAGGTCTCCATGCGGCTTTGCCATTGCCTTGTATATATTATATTCCATAAAATCGCAATAAATGTGTGGAGACATCTCCCGATGTTGAGATCCGACTTTTTCTAATTATAATAATAGACATTGTTGATTGAAATATTTAATTAGAAGCAGAAAACCGTACACTATAAAAACTTTATTTTAAAAAAGTACTAATTTGGTTTAATAATTAAAAATAGTTTTAAAAAGATCGTTGATTAATAAAGTAGCTATTTTTTTTTTTTTTTGAATACAATAAAGTAGCTATTGAATTTATTGACTATAAAGGAAGTTGGGTCTACTAATCTAATCGACGTTTTGATAATTTGGAGAAAAAAACATTCATCGGTGTTAAATCAGTCAATCATGATTTATTTTTAAAATTTTCAAAATTATCCTCGCTTAAATACTCTCTATATTTACAAATTTTTTTTTATATTTTTTTTTCTAAACCAAATAAGATTTGTAATATAGATCTATTGAATTAATTAGCAATTATCCGATTCAATCTTGAAAATATTTTTTAAAATAATTATAAAACATCATTTTTATTTACTTATTTTTTTCAAGAAACTTAAACAAAAATAGATTGAATAGTACAAATAAATTTTTTCTTCACTCTATCTATATCATATTTCTCTCTTCGTCATAGCAACGGACCTATGTCATATATGGGCCACAGAGCCCAATAAGATTGTAGCATGGACGTTGTAACAGGGCCAAATTTATAAATTTAAACATTTTTATTTATTTTTATTTTTTTAAGTTTTACACTATCACATCAATTCCGGGTCTTTTTGTGAATATGAAAACTTGAACCCACAAACTCATGTGAGGAGCTTAACATTGGACCAACTTCGCTCGTCTAATTTCAAAATAGAATAACTTATATATTACAACCAACCAAGTAACAGTATAGAATATAGATTTTATATAGTAATAAAAATATTTAAATTAATCTTAGACTGCAAGTGACTTATTCAAGTTAGACTGTTAATTTAATTTAATTATTGTATGAGTTGAACAGATTATATAAATTATCATAAATGCATATATGTTCGATTCCACATTATATGACGTGTTAAATCTCATATAATTTCACGGTCGATTTTTAATTAGCTAGTGAAATTGGTAATTACAATCACCATATGTGTCAATCTTTTATTTCCTTTTTAACTTGTACGACTGTGCTATTATATTCAAATTCAAAATTCAATAATTGCGGCCAAGTATATACATATAAATAGTTTAAATTAAGGGGAGTAAAAAAAAAAAAAAAAAAAATATTAAGAAAATCACCCGAAACCAAAAAATATTAATATTTTCTTACGATTTCTATTTGTCATTGCATGAAAAATCCAATTATATTTTTGGTTGTTCCTTTGTTCTCGAGAAGATAAAACCATAATAATTTTTTCTTACATAATTAGACAATGGCAAGTCAAGTTCAGAAAAATATCATACCATACCATATCATTCAATATAATTTGATAGTAAAAATGATTATTCAATTGGATAATATTTTATATTCGTTTGACCGTCATCACATTGACCGGTCAATGTTTACAAAAATGATTTACGAGTTGTCTTAATTTCCATAACTATACAAATCCTGTAAGAATTTGACTGGTTTTTATGACTCACATGCAGGATTCTTATGCTAGCTCATGTGGTCTTTCGAGGAAAATATGTTAACAATAGCAGCTGACGTCTGACATATATAAGCATCTACATGGTTGACGGCATCTTAATTTTCAATTATAAAATTGTACATGCCTTTCTAGATATATTGGTGAGTCAATCCTGGCCTGACTTTCCTTTTCAAGTAAAACTGGCCGGCTCGTTCAAGACTTCAAGTCCAATGGCTGCTCACTACATCTACATGGGAATATCAAGGGGTGGGCGTTTAATGGATTGGTTCACTTTTTGAGTGAACTGATAAAAAACCGATAATATTCGGTTTTTAAAAAAGCGAATCAATCCAATAAAATTTAGAAGTGTGAACTGATCAAAAACTGATTGAACCGGTTTGGTTTGATTCGGTTCGGTTTTTTCGGTTTTGAACCTTAGTAAACACAACTGCTCTGGAAACAATCTCAGAACAGGAAACACACAACCACCGTACATGATCAAAGAACAATTGAGGCAAGCTTTTATATGCAATAAAATCATATCAAGAAACTGGACTAAAGAAGATATATATATTATGAAAACTATAAAAGTTTAGAAACTTGCATAGAACATAAAACCATAAACACAAACATCACAATGCTAAACAAGACCAGAAACGATTTATAAAAAATGTAGGGATTTTTTATAATATACACCGGTTTTCGGTTCGGTTCACCGGTTCAAACCCTTGAACCGAAAACCAAACCGGAATACCTGGTTTTTAAAAAAACGAACCGAACCGAACCGATTGACAATGAAAAATCGGAAAAAAAAAAAAAAACTGATTGGACTGGTTTAGTTCGGTTCACTAGTTTTTTGCCCACCCCTAGGCACATGGCTACCTAATCTGCTAATCAATATTCAGTAATCATATTAAGCTTATTTAAATTTTATGTTCTAAAAATAAATAACACATCAAAAGTATAATATATGCTATTATGGTTAATGAGATAAATAAGATTGTAAAAGAAAACAAAATTATTTGAATGAGAAAATAATATTAGTTGAGATAGAACATATATGTTATGATTCGATTTTCATTTATATTTAAGCTTCATCGAAAGAAATACTACATATAAAATCAAAGATATTTTTAAAATGTGATTTGAAGGAAAAATATTAGATGTCTCATTTATAGAAAACTAGAAAAATAAAAAACTATCTTATGAGATCGAACTCGTGGTTTTTGATACAGATGTCATTAGAATTGGTTGCTGGGAAATTATTAAGTTACAATGAATCGAAGCAGGCAAAGAAACTGGGAGAGAATTACAAAACTTTTAAAGATGGTCTTGTCTCGTTTCCTTTGAACATTCCAGGAGCAACTTTCCATGCATGTATGCAGGTATATATGTATGTATGTATATATATATATTATGTTTTAACTATTCATTATCTCTACTGTTGCGGAAATGCCCAGAAAATTCGATGGAAAATAGCACACAACGCACAAACACAGATATTTACGTGGTTCGGCAATTGCCTACGTCCACGGGAGGCAGCAAACTGATATTATTGGAGAAATTAATACAAATTTCAGAAAACAGAATTTCTTTCAACTCTCTCTGGAACTCTCTCTGACTTCAGGAAGCTTTGCTTCTTTTCTGATTGCTCTCACTTGCCTTGCTGAGGGTCTTATTTATAAGGGGAAGGTAGAGACAATCTACCCCCATTTTTAGCAATGAAACAAGGGAAAGGTAGAGACAATCCACCCCTATTTTCAGCAATGAAACAAGGGAAAGGTAGAGACAATCCACCCCCATTTTCAGCAATGAAACAGGGGAAAAGTTGAGCCAATTGTCAACAATCTCCACCTTGGCGAGAATTCACCGATCAATGCTGCCTCCATTACGCCCTTAGGCGATACGAGCTCGAGAGATATTGATCAAGTCCAAACAATGTTGGAACTTGATCCCTGTTACCACCTTTGTTAGCATATCTGCAGGATTGTCTGCAGTTCCGATTTTCTGGAGTAGAATGTTCCCTTCATCTACTATTTCTCGAACAAAGTGGTAACGGACATCTATATGCTTGGTGCGAGCATGATGGACCTGGTTCTTTGCCAAACAAATGGCACTCTGGCTGTCGCAGAAAATCTCCACATTTTCCTGAACAATGCCCAAATCCCTGATCAAACCACGAAACCAGATGGCTTCTTTGAAAGCTTCTGTTACAGCCATATACTCTGCCTCAGTAGTAGACAAAGCCACTGTTGACTGTAAAGTCGATCTCCAACTTACTGGTCCTCCTGCCATAGTGAACACATAACCAGTAGTAGATCGACGCTTGTCAAGATCACCAGCATAATCAGAATCAACATATCCTTTGATATGTTTGTCACCCGTCTGATCTCTCTCGAACTTCAAACCAACATCTACAGTACCCTGAATGTACCGTAGAATCCATTTCACTGCTTGCCAATGGCCTTTGCCAGGATTGTGCATGTAACGGCTCACCATACTTACAGCATGTGAAATGTCAGGTCTAGTACATACCATCGCATACATCAAGGCACCAACAGCATTTGCATATGGAACATGATCCATTTGCCTCTTTTCATCATCAGTAGTCGGTGACATTAGTGCACTCAGTTTGAAATGTGGAGCCAACGGTGTACTTACAGGTTTAGACTTGCTATCAATGCCAAACCTCTGAAGTACAGTCTTCAAATACTGAGTCTGTGTCAAACAGATGGTACCTTTTGCTCTGTCCCTTTTGATCTCCATACCAAGAATCTTCTTGGCCTCTCCAAGATCCTTCATGTCAAACTCTGAGCTCAATTGAGCCTTCAACCTGTTGATCTCCACCTTGCTCTTAGATGATATCAGCATATCATCCACATATAAGAGCAAATAGACAAATGTACCATCTTGGAGTTTGCGGAAATATACACAGTGATCAAAATGGCTACGTGTGTACTTCTGAGTTATCATGAAGCTGTCAAACCGTTTGTACCACTGTCTCGGTGACTGCTTCAAACCATACAGGGACTTGTTCAGCTTGCAAGCCCAATTTTCACGTCCTGGGACTTTGAACCCTTCTGGCTGAGACATATAAATTTCTTCGTTCAAAGTACCATGGAGGAATGCGGTCTTCACGTCGAGTTGAGCTAACTCGAGATCAAATTGTGCAACCAAAGCTAATAGGATCCGAATAGACGAATGCTTGACAACGGGTGAAAATACCTCATTGTAGTCTATTCCTTCCTTCTGTGCGTAGCCTTTCGCTACTAATCTGGCTTTATATCTGATGTTGTCTTTGCCAGGAGCACCTTCCTTTTTGGCATAGACCCATTTGCACCCTATAGCTCTCTTTCCCTTTGGAAGTTGTGTCAGCTTCCAAGTTTCATTCTGGTGAAGTGATTGCATTTCCTCATCCATCGCCTTCTTCCACTTGACATTGTCTGTACTGTCCATAGCTTCTCTATAGGTGTACGGGACATCATCATCAGTCACTGGAAGAGCGTATGCCACCATGTCTGTGTAACGGGCAGGCCTCCGAATGTCTCTTTTCGGTCTACTAGTGGCAATAGACTCTGGTTGTTGTCTGATCTCAGATAATGGTGCTGAATCCTCCACCTCAACTGATATCTCGTCCTGGTTATCAAAATCATCATCAGGACAATCAACTGTCGGAGAAGCCTTTTCTAATTTCTTGGGAGTTTCAAACTCCACCTGTTGCAGAGAGTTTTGATTCTCATTCTCTGTGCCTTGAGGTATTTGTTTCAGCATTACAGATTCGTCAAAGGTAACATCTCGGCTTAAGATGATCTTCTTTGACTCGGAATTCCATAGTCTGAATCCCTTGACTCCTTCACTAAAGCCCACGAAAACAGCTTTCTTGGCTCTAGGATCCAGTTTGGATTCAGTAACATGAAAGTATGCTGGACATCCGAATATATGCAATCGATCATAATCAGAAACAGGTTGTCCAGACCATACCTCTTTGGGAGTTTTCCCATCAAGTGCAGAAGCGGGTAGTCTGTTGACTATATAAGAGGCATACATCAAAGCCTCTGCCCAGAATGCCTTCCTTAGGCCAGATTGAGAAAGCATACACCGAACTTTCTCCACCAACGTACGGTTCATCCGTTCTGCTATACCATTCTGCTGTGGCGTGCCAGGAACTGTAAAATGTCTGATTATCCCTTCATCCTGACAGTACTTCATGAAAGGATCTGATTTGTATTCCCCGCCATTATCTGATTTGAGTCTTTTAATCTTTTTGCCTGTCTGAGTTTCAATCATCTTCTTCCATTGAAGAAAGATATCCAGAACTTCATCCTTATGCTTCATGGTGTATACCCAGACATACCTGGAGAAATCATCAATAAATGTTACAAAATAATGTTTACCTCCCAATGAAGCATTTTTGGAAGGCCCCCAAACATCAGTGTGAACATAATCCAGTGTTGCTTTTGTACGATGAATAGCGGTGCCAAACTTGACTCTTGTCTGCTTGCCCATGACACAATGCTCGCAGAAATCAAGTTTACCGGTCTTTGCACCTTTCAGGAGACCTTGCTTCACCAAACCTTGCAAAGTCTTCTCCCCGACATGCCCTAAGCGCATGTGCCAGAGTCGGGAAGTATCAGATGCCTCATCGTCGGAACTGCTAGAGACGGCTGCTCTTCCTGTGACTGTGTACCCGTCCAGAAAATATAAATTTCTCTGTCGAGTACCTTTCATTGCCAAGAATGCACCTCGTACAACCTTCAGGACTCCACCTTCCATGGTCACCTTGTAACCGCTGGAGTCTAAGACCCCCAGTGAAATGAGGTTCTTCTTCAGATCAGGGACATATCTTACGTCTGTCAGTCGTCTGATTGTACCATCGTGCATCTTCAGGTGAACAGTTCCTATCCCTTTTGTCTGGCATGTGTTGTCATTGCCCATAAGCACAACTCCTCCGTCAAGCTCTTGGAAGCTTGAGAACCACTGTCTGTTGGGACACATATGATAGGAACAGCCGGAATCTAGAATCCATCTATCAGACTGGCTTTCTGATGATGAAACTGTAAAAGCCGAATCCTCTTCATTATCAGCTTTACTTGCAACATTCACATTAGATTTGTCCTTGTTTGGACAATCTTTCTTCCAGTGCCCTTTCTGGTGACAATAGGCACATTCATCCTTCGCAGGACGTCTGAATGATGATTCTCCTTTTGGCTTTGAGCGAGATGCTCCTCTTGATTTTGAGCGAGATTTACCACGCTCACTAGGCACTCCAGATCTTCTGTTGTTTGTCCTTCCTCGGGCAACAGTCAGTGCTTCTGATGTTGAGTCTCTGTGATCAAGCTGATCCTTCTTCCGATACTCATTATTCACCAGAGCATTAGAAACGTCTATGAATTTAACCTCATCTTTTCCATATAACAGAGTTGTGGTTAAGTGTTCATAGGTATCAGGCAAGGAATTTAACAACAGTAGTGCCTTATCTTCATCGCTAATTTCAACATCTAAATTTTGTAAATCAGCGAGAATTTTATTATAATTATCCAAATGCTCAATCATAGAAATACCTTTCTTGTACTGGAAACGAAAGAGCTTCTTCTTCAGGTAGAGACGGTTCTCTATGCTTTTCGTCATGTATTTGTCCTCCAACTTTTTCCAGAGACTTGATGCCATAGTCTCCTTCATGACAAAGTACTTCTGGTCCTTAGCTAAACACAACCGAATTGTGCCACAGGCTTGACGATTTACATACTTCCAATCTTCATCAGACATATCCTTGGGTTTGGAACTCAAAGCAATATCAGATCCTTCCCGGAATAATAGATCCATAACTTCGCATTGCCACATACCGAAGTTGTTGCTGCCGTCAAACTTCTCAATATCAAACTTCGCGTTTGACATCGAGCTCCTTTGCCAAGAACTGCTGGTTGATGCTGATGGTTGAGCTTCAGTTGTTTTTTCCAAAAATTCTCCAGCTTTTGGATCTTCCATCGTGCCTATTAAAGCTTGTCTAAGTAAAAACAGTATTTAGAAGCGGATTTAGCAGAAACTGATGGCCCGGTTGCGTCCGGAACGGTCGAAATAGTTGGAAACAGGTCCGACTCGGTTGAAAACGGGTGAAAATTGCACTGAGTTGGGCAAAAAACACTTCTGGACCGAGTTGACTCGGGAATATTCCGTTAGGATAACGGAATATTTTCTGACGGAATATTCTTTATGGACGGAATATTCTCTGACTGTGGGATGCTGACTTGTGCTGACGTGGCGCTGACTGGTGCTGACCAGGCACTGACGTGGGGTTTAACGTGGCGCTGACTGGGTGCTGACTGAGCGCTGATGTGGCGATGACGTGGCGCTGACTGGGTGCTGACTGAGCGCTGACGTGGCGCTGATGTGGCGATGACGTGGCGCTGACTGGGTGCTGACTGAGCGCTGACGTGACGCTGATGTGGCGATGACGTGGCGCTGACTGGATGATCACGTGGCGCTGACGTGGTCGTCTTCTTCGTTGAGAAATTTGCAGAAAATTTCTGGAAAATTTTCCAGGTTTGACCAAACTTTGACCGGAGCTAGAGAGTTCGTTAGAGCTCCGATTGAGACGCGGTCAGGTGCGTTGGAATCGTATTTCCGAGAGGAACACAACGGTATCCTCCAAACAGAGATTCGAGCACTTCGAATTTTCTGGACTTGATCAAAACCAAAGCTCTGATACCAATTTGTTGCGGAAATGCCCAGAAAATTCGATGGAAAATAGCACACAACGCACAAACACAGATATTTACGTGGTTCGGCAATTGCCTACGTCCACGGGAGGCAGCAAACTGATATTATTGGAGAAATTAATACAAATTTCAGAAAACAGAATTTCTCTCAACTCTCTCTGGAACTCTCTCTGACTTCAGGAAGCTTTGCTTCTTTTCTGATTGCTCTCACTTGCCTTGCTGAGGGTCTTATTTATAAGGGGAAGGTAGAGACAATCTACCCCCATTTTTAGCAATGAAACAAGGGAAAGGTAGAGACAATCCACCCCTATTTTCAGCAATGAAACAAGGGAAAGGTAGAGACAATCCACCCCCATTTTCAGCAATGAAACAGGGGAAAAGTTGAGCCAATTGTCAACATCTACTTCTGGCATCAAATTAGATTTTTCACTATTTTATTAAGTTTATGTAAAATTCTAAATTGATATATGGAAAATTTCCACAAAACGATTGATCAATTATGACATGTTATATTTCTTGTAATTGAAATTAGGCACAAAAAGGAGCAATGAAGACAATTGAAGAAATTTACCTAGAGAGGAAAGCATCAAAAATGCCCGTGAACGATTTCTTGGATCATATAGTTGAAGAAACAAAGAAAGAAGACACATTTCTGAACGACGACAATGTCGTAAAATTGCTTTTTACGCTTCTCTTAGCCGGTTATGAATCTACTTCACAGGCCGTTACATTGGTCACAAAGTTTATCTCCGAACATCCTATAATGTGCTTATAGAATTAACAGTTCGATTTGCATCTTAATTATATTTATTGATTTGATCATCGATCGTCTTTCAATATAATTGTCTCATTGACAAAAATGTTTGAAAATAATTAATATCGATTTCAATAATATTTCAGAAAGAACACAAGGCAATTTTGGAAAACTGAGGATCGTCGAAGAATTCTGATATTACATGTGGGAAGAATATAAATCAATGACATTCACACATATGGTGAGTTGGATCAATTATCATATATTTGTGAAAACGTCCTATATGATAATTAATTATATTTATTTAGATTTATATATACTTTGTTTCTTATTACAGGTTATCAACGAAACTATTCGACTATCAAATATGGTACCTGGAATATTCAGAAAAATGATGAAAGATATGCAAATAAATGGTAAGTTAGAAAACACGAAAAATGTTTGAATGAACATTTGGACTGTTTTATAAAAATGATAACGAAAAGTTGAAAACGAAAACGAAATACCTATATGTTTTGTTGGACTACATTTTGTTACTATAAATAAGTATCTTAAACTTTGAAAACGAATTTGACACTTGCAGGATAGACAATTCCAAACACTTGCAGGATAATAATGGCGGCTTTACCGGTTGTTCATTTAAGTGATAAATATGAGAATCCTTCTGTTTTCAATCCATGGCGTTGGCAGGTAATTTGTTTATTTTAACTATTAATTACTAAACAGAGCTAGCTTTAGTTATTTTAATTATACTTGTATTCATTATCAGTGTTTGAAAAAAATGAATTCTTTTTTAAGGGAAAAGAATTGAACGCTGGATCCAAGACTTTTATGGGTTTGGTATTGGCGTCAGACTATGCGTTGGAGCTGAATTTACAAAAGTTCAACTGGCAGATTATCTCCATCACCTTGTCGGCTAAGTAATTAAACCTTTTCTTTTTTTTTAAATAACAAAATATATTGATAAAGCCAAAAAGTCAGGGACAACCAAGAACAAAAACAAACAAAGGCGCAAGGAAGCACCACTCAAAAAACGCCACAACCAGACAAAACAGACCCACAACACCCAAAACAACAAAGAGCAACAGAACAAAAAACAGAGACAACAAGCTAACAAAAACAAAGTAAACAGAAAGAACAGCAACAACTGAGCTTCGAAGCAGCAGAACCAAGTCAACGAAAAAAGCCAAGAGAAGAAACACAACCAAAAGCGATCAGGTATCACCCCACTGCACAAAATCCCCCTCATTGCTAGAACCCTTCTAGGCCATCAGATCACCGTAAGAATTTGCGGCTCTAGGATTAAAAACGACAATTGTCCTGCTCAAAAGACTCAGCAGATTCTGAATATCATGAATTAAGTTTGACGGTCTGTAATTCACAATATCACCTTCATTCACCCAATCAACCGCCACCTTTGAATCACTAATGATTGAAATGTCTCTATCTGTGAGAGATGATATCAATTTACCATCTGCTCATCTAGCTCACATCAGTAGTGATTCAAATGATGAAGTCAGATTGTGTGACCAAGAAAGAAGAAGCTTAGCTTATCAGACTAGACTTGCGTTATGTGCAAGGAATACTGATGAGCATCTTAAGTCTGATAAATGTAGAATTGGGTACAAAGTTAGTTAGGCTATCAGAATACCACTTGTACCATGGAATGCTGATGTGGCAGAATTAGTTATTGTTTCCCTATTTTAAGGAATTAGTTAGAATTCTGTTATTAGTCAGGATTCTGTTATTTGCTAATTCCTTGTAATATAAATATGTAATCTTAACTAGAGAATCATTTTGTAAAAAAAAACAGATTTTCAATAATAGAAAACTGAGAGCTTCGTGAATGTCTTCTTCAATATATTTCTCTCTGTAGCATTTTGTCAAGCACCTTGTGCAAGTGTATCAAATTTCTCTGTTTTCTTTGTTTTCTCACATGGTATCAGAGCTTCTGATTCACATCAATGACAGAAACTCGTTCTAACGACGCATCTTCAACCGAATCTAGCAATATCACAGCTAGATCAACCAAATCGATGGATTTTTCTTCTCTAGCTAAGACTCTAAGCCTCAATCTCACTCTGAAGCTGGACCATAGCAACTACATATACTGGAGAACTCAAGTTCTGACGGCAATCGAAGCTTTGGATCTAGAAGGATTCATCAATGGCACGAAATCACCTCCTTCAAAGTTCATCACAGTTCGATCTGGTGATACTGAAGAACAACAAGAAAATCCTGAGTTTGCCAACTGGAGGAGATCAGATAAGCTCTTAATGAGCTGGATTTTCTCTACACTGACTCCTAGTGTTCTTGGTCAGGTAACTAACTCTAAATCCTCTCACGAAATTTGGTCCAAAATTGAAAGAACATATGCTCAGCGATCTATGGCAAGGATTATGCAGTTAAAGAATCAATTACAGGCTATCAAAAAAGGTTCTGACACAATTAGTGAGTTTGTTGTGAAAATTAAAGCCATAAGTGATTCCTTAGATGCTGCTAGTGAATTTGTTAGTGATAGAGATCTAATAATGAGTCTATTGAATGGAGTAGGACATGAATATGACTCAGTTGTTACTTTGGTTTCTTCTCAACAAAACACCATGGTTCTTGAAGATGCACAGTTTTTATTTCTAATGCATGAACAAAGGATTGATCATCTTAACAGTAGTGCAAGTCTTACCATTAATCCATCAGCTCACTTTGCTTCTAATGGTCAAAATATGAGTAACAATAGAGGAAATAATAGTATCAGGGGAGGTTTCAACAGTTACAACTCAAGAGGTGCAAATAGAGGTAGAAATAGAGGAAATGGTAGATATGGTGGCCGAGGGAATCAGAGAGTGTATTGTCAATTGTGTGGAAAGCCTGGACATGTTGTTCTTCAGTACTATCGTCGATTTGATCAGCAATTTCAAGGGCCAGTTTCTGGTAATCAGAATGGACAAGGAAATCAAAACACTTATGGTCAAGGAAATCAATCTTCCTTCTCAGGAAATCAGGCCTATTACACTCAACAGCAGCCTCAGAATAACTTGATTGATCAAGGTGGATGCCAGGTCTCTGAGAATGGTCCATCACATCCTATTTTGCTACTCTGGAGACTGTTGTAGATCCAACCTGGTTTGTGGACAGTGGTGCTACCAACCATGTCACGTCCAACCTCAACAACCTCTCAATAAAATCATAATACAGAGGTAATGATAAACTTTATGTTAGAAATGGTGCTCAATTACATATTTCACATGTTGGAAATACTAGGATCAAATCACACTACACACCACAACATGATTTAGCCTTAAAACATGTCTTGTGTGTGCCTGTTATCACTAAAAATTTACTCAGTTTGTCAAAGTTTACTAATGACAACAATGCATTTGCTGAGTTTGATTCCTCTGGTTGCTTGATAAAGGATCAGAGAACCAAGAGGGTTCTACTTCGAGGCACTCTTAATCACGGCCTCTATGAACTGAGATTGGTGGAAGCTTCTCCTAGGAGCATGCATCTACTCAAGATTGTCTCAGATTTTTCATCAAATGTAAATAACAGTAATTGTGATTTTCTTGCAAATAAAGCTAGCAACCAGTTGTTGTCTAGCAAGGGTGCTTATCCAGCTTTTAATAGCTTTGTTGCTGCCAAGACTAACTCAATTCTTTGGCATGCAAAGTTAGGACACCCTGCCCCTTTAATTCTAAAAAGGGTGCTAAATAGTTTACATTTTCCTTTCAATGTAACCACTGCTGAGTTCTGTGACTCATGTAAGCTTGGGAAAGCTCATAAATTGCCTTTTAAAAGAGCTTGTATATCAGCCAAAGCTCCCCTTGAACTCATCTATAGTGATGTTTGGGGACCGGCTCCAATGTTATCTACAGATGGTTTCAGATATTACATTGCTTTTGTCGATGCATTTACTCGTTTTACTTGGATATTTCTACTCAAACTCAAATCAGATGCATTGGTAGTCTTTATAAGGTTTCAAAGGATGGTTGAATTGCAATTTGAGAGGAAAATCAAGGTGTTTCAGGCAGATATGGGAGGTGAATACTTGCCCTTCGTGTCTTACTTGTCAAACTTAGGTGTTATAGTACGGTTTTCATGTCCCTATATATATGAACAAAATGGAGTTCCGGAAAGGAAGCATAGAAGTATTGTTGAAATGGGATTAGTCTTACTAGCCCATAGTGGCCTTCCTTTGAAATTTTGGTTTGAGGCTTTCTCTACAGCCACTTTGCTCATAAATAATCTGCCTTCATCAGTTTTACAATTCACTTCACCTTTTGAAAAGTTGCACTCAAGAAAGCCAAACTATCACTTCTTTAAAGTCTTTGGTTGTGCTTGTTTTCCCTATCTCAGGGATCACTCTAAACACAAGCTTGATTTTCATTCTAGCAAATGTGTCTTCATTGGTTATAACCTATCTCATAAGGGTTATAGGTGTCTCCATTTGTCAGGAAAAGTGTTCATCTCTAGGCATGTGGTGTTTAATGAGCTAGAGTTTCCCTATAAAAGCTTGTTTTGCTCTCCCAAAGTACCATCGAGCCAAGGCCTCAACTCTAATAATATCTCAAGTCTATTTCAGTTGTTTTCTCCATCCTCTACCATTACAGATTTGTCACCTCAACCACCTCAAACTGCTCTAGATCGACAAAATTCCAGGTCTGAAACATCTCCCTTAGTTGATCATTCGGAGGCACCTTCCTCAGTTCATCAGTCAGTTTCTGGTGGGGCTGATAATACATCCTTAAGTGAAAATGGTAGTCTGGAAACTAATGAACCTGCTGTACAAACCATAGCCTCACATCATCCTATGATTACTAGGAGCAAGCTTGGCATTTTCAAGCCTCGGTTGTTTCTCTCAGAATGTAATTTGCCTACTGGTTTTGTCACTGAATTGGAACCAAAGACAGCAAAATCTGCTATGCAAAGTCCAAAATGGCTGGATGCCATGAATGAAGAGTTTCAAGCCTTGAAAAGAAACAATACATGGAATCTGGTGCCTCCAACAGCTGACATGAATATAGTTGGCAGTAAATGGGTTTTTCGAACAAAATTCAACCCTGATGGCACTATCTTGAAGCACAAAGCAAGACTTGTTGCAAAGGGGTTTCACCAAACTGCTGGACTCAACTATTTTGACACATTCAGTCCCGTGGTCAAACCTTCTACAATTCGAGTTCTCTTTGCCTTGGCAGTTCATTTTAACTGGGACATTCAGCAGGTAGACATAAATAATGCCTTTCTCAATGGTGATCTCCATGAAAGGGTATTTATGTGGCAACCAGAGGGCTTTGAGGATTCTTCTCATCCAACATCTGTATGTCAGCTGAACAAGGCTCTTTACGGTCTGAAACAAGCCCCAAGATCGTGGTTTCATAAGCTTCGTACAGCTCTTCTTGCGTAGGGTTTTGATAATAGCACATCAGATTCTTCTCTGTTTATCAAGAAATCTGATGCTCATGTTTTGTATCTGCTTGTGTACGTTGATGATATCCTAATCAGTCAACTATTTTCTTGGATTTGAAGCATATAGAGATGCTACTGGTTTATACCTGACACAGGCCAAATATATTGTGGATCTTCTCAAACGAACGAACATGTTTGATTCTAGGCCTTGTGACAATCCAAGCTCTGGCTCAAAGTTGACGTTGAAGGATGGGGATTTGCTTGAAAACCCAACTCAATATCGCAGCACCATTGGAGCATTGCAATATCTCTGCTACACCAGACCTGACATTTCCTTTAGTGTCAACAAATTGAGTCAGTTCCTTGTTGCTCCTACTACCAGCCATTGGCAAGCTTGTAAAAGGGTCCTCTGATATCTAAGAGGCTCTCTCCATAAAGGTCTATCCTTTACACCCTCTTCATCAGCTCTTAATCTTGTTGCCTATGCTGATGCCGATTGGGCAAGTTGCTTGGATGATAGAAGATCAACTAGTGGGAATTGTATTTTTCTCGATGGAAATCTAATTTCTTGGAGTGCCAAAAAGCAACAGGTAGTGGCACGATCCAGCACAGAAGCTGAGTATAGGTCAATGGCTCAAATTACTACAGAAATCATTTGGTTACAATCCTTGTTCAAAGAACTTCATGTTCTGGTTCCAGTTCCTGCTATTATCTGGTGTGATAATGTAGGTGCGAATTCCTTAGCTAAAAATCCAGTAAGTGTTTCATGCAAGGACGAAACACATTGACATTGACATTGACACACACTTTATTAGGGAAAAGGTGTGCTCAGGATTGGTGGAACCACGATATATTCCTACTGAGTTTCAGATAGCAGATGTGTTTACCAAAGCTTTAACTAAGGACAAGTTTCACTCTTTTTGTTCCAAGTTGAACTTGGTTGTTTCACCCCAGTTCACCTTGCGGGGGGATGTGAGAGATGATATCAATTTACCATCTGCTCATCTAGCTCACATCAGTAGTGATTCAAATGATGAAGTCAGATTGTGTGACCAAGGAAGAAGAAGCTCAGCTTATCAGACTGGACTTGCGTTATGTGCAAGGAATACTAATGAGCATCTTAAGTCTGATAAATGTAGAATTGGGTACAAAGTTAGTTATGCTATCAGAATGCCACTTGTACCATGGAATGCTGATGTGGCAGAATTAGTTATTGTTTCCCTATTTTAAGGAATTAGTTAGAATTTTGTTATTAGTCAGAATTCTGTTATTTGCCAATTCCTTGTAATATAAATATGTAATCTTAGCTAGAGAATCATTTTGTAAAAAAAACAAATTTTCAATAATAGAAAACTGAGAGCTTCGTGAATGTCTTCTTCAATATATTTCTCTCTGTAGCATTTTGTCAAGCACCTTGTGCAAGTGTATCAAATTTCTCTGTTTTCTTTGTTTTCTCACACTATCCAATAAGTCCTCCTTCGAGGCACAGAGAGAACAAGCCCTATGAATCGCCTCAACCTCTGCAGAGATTGCATCAGTAATGCCAAGAAAAGAGGAGAATAAGCAAAGAACTTTCCCCTTTAAGTCCCTCAAAACGCCTCTCATTCCAGCTAGGCCTGGAGACCCTTTTACTGAACCATCCACATTAAACTTTAAGAAAACAAGAGAATGGGGCTTTCAATAAGCAGCACTTCCTCTTGTAAGGTTTAGAGTCCAAATAGCAATCACCAACATCAAGCAGCATAAGGGAGAGTGACTCCTGAGAGACCTTTCCATGGTGTTTAAACCATCAAACTACACGAAACTTGACCATATCGAGACATTGAAACACAAACTGCTTTTTCCCATGAAAAACAACTTGATTTCTAGCTTCCCAAGTGGTCCAAACCACCGCATAAAACAACACATTCCAAGTTCTTTGCTGCTGCACCGAGGGACACAAACCCTTCCAACCTTTCCACCAATCTTCAACCGAACCAGAAAGACAGCTAGCCACCCTCCAGCAGTTCATACTACCCATCCACAAGCTCCACGTCCACTGTTATTTAAGAAACAAATGGTCAATAGTTTCCAAACCAGAGTTACACATGTTACACACCACACCGGAGGGTACATAAACACCGAAATTCATCAGGACATCCTTAACAAGAATTCTTCCTCTTAAAAGCTGCCACACAAAAACTTCTACTTTTGGAGGACATATACCCTACAGTGTAAAGAATAGTATTAGCCCATCAGAGTTTCTGTCAAGTTGGCCCAATGATAAGATGGGTCGAAGCCAGAAGAAGCCCAAGAGATAAGTTGCTCCCTCATAGCCCAAGTCCAAAACGCTGTCGTTTCACTTATGTTATCTGATCATCTGAAATGCTGAGTCAGAGATTTTCTGTTGAAGTGGTGTGCTGTGATTGGTTCCTCTCAATTGATGTGGACCTTATCTCTTCTGACCTATATATACGAAGCGATGATGAGAGAGAATGTAATCGTTTCATTTGTTATTTCTTTAAGGTTTCTCTCTGTTTCCAGAGATCTTTTTCTCTCTAGATTGTTCTTCGTGTTCTTGGTATTCATCATGAATATCTAGGTTCTCTGCTTTGAATTTGCGAGAGAGTTAGAAGAAAGATTTGTTCCTCTGTGTATTGTGATTCTTCTTATACTACTTTTATGTATTTCTGGGTTGTTATCAGAAGAGGTTTGAGAGGTTAGGGTTTCTGGGGTTGAGCGTCTGTTGTTTCTAAGGCTTCTGGGCTCCTTTTGAGGGTAGATCTTGAATAGATTTGTGTAGTTCAAGGCTGTAAAGACACCATATAGTGATAAAGTCTCTTCTGAGTGGCTCAAAGTGGATGTAGGCTCTTTCTTGGTTGAACTACTATAAATCTTTGTGTCATTTACCTTTTCTGCACTTCTATACTGTATTATCTGTTAGATCTTGCATGTATAGGTGATATCCTCTTAGTAGCTTTGTTAGATATGCATGGTTAACATAGATCTGGAAGTGTATGCCTAAAATCTGTATGTTTGTAGGTTAATCTTTAATCTGCATGTTTATTTGATAATTGATAAAATTTGGTATAGGTTACTAGAACTATTTGTTTGGTTTTATTGTATCTCTGTATCTAGGTTTATTCCTGTGCATCTAGAGATATATATTTTGTTGAGTTGTGGAAATTATATTTACTGTAAATTCCTAACAGTGGTATCAGAGCTTGTAATTAGTAACCACGGCTGAACCAAAAGTTGTAGTCCCTCCAGTAATAGAGTCTTCAACCACTGAGGACTCCTTTGGGGAAGAGGTAAGTGCTAGCGAGGCGGCAAGCACTCAAGGTGAGGTTACTGCTCATGTTCTTGGAAATTCTTTTAGTTCTTTCAATTCTGTTTATAACATGAAGTTTGAAATTGACAAATTCGATGGCTCTGGAGATTTTGGTATCTGGAGAAGAAAGGTGAAAGCCCTTCTGTCTCAACAAAAAATCCTCAAAGCCATTGAAGGTCCTAATAAATTGCCTGATTTTTTAACTCTAGAACAGAAAGATGACATGTTAGAAATGGCACTAGGTACTATAATTCTGAACTTATCTCATAATGTACTTAGGGAAGTGAATGATGAAACCACTGCTTTTAATGTCTAGAAAAAGCTTGAAAGCTTATATCTTACTAAATCTTTAACTAATAAAATCTATTTAAAAGAAAGATTATTTAGTTTTAAAATGGGTAACAGTAAAGGCCCGGGTCAGAACTTAGATGAATTTAAAAAGATGACCACAGAACTGGCTAATGCTGGTGATAATGAAAAACTGAGTGATGAGAATGAGGCAATCATTCTCCTCAACTCTTTACCAGATTCTTATAAAGATGTTAAAGATGCCATCAAGTATGGCAGATCCTCTCTGAGCCTTGAAGAGTGTATTTCAGCTCTAAAGTCTAAGGACTTGGAACTAAAAATTGAGAGGAAGAATGGTGGTGAAAACTTGTTTGTTAGGGGTAGGCCTTTAGAAAAGAATAACAATCAAAACAGTAAGAACAAAGGCAGGAGTAAAACCCCTAATCATAACAAATCTAAGTCTAAAAATAGGTTTGGATCTAGGAAATGCTACTTCTGTGGGAAGGAAGGGTATATAAAGAAATATTGTTATGAATTGAAGAAAAAGACTTAAGATAAATCACATATAGATGGTAATGCTACAGTTGCCTCTAACTGTTTTGAACCTAGTGAAGTCCTCACTGTGAGCACCAATGAGATAAAATCTGAATGGATTTTAGATTCTGGTTGCTCCTACCATATGTGTCCTAATAGGGATTGGTTCACTAAGTTTGAAGAACTCGATGGTGGATTTGTACTGATGGGAAATAACCAACAGTGTAAATTTGAGTGAATAGGTTCTGTTGTTTTGAGAATGTATGATGTCATGATAAGAGTCTTTAAGAATGTTAGGTTTATCCCAAATCTGAAGAGAAATTTAATTTCTCTAGGAACCTTAGATGAGGAAGGGTAATCCTATAAAGCTGAAAGAGGCATCCTTAAGGCCTCTAAGGGATCCCTTGTCATCCTTACAGGAGACAAGAAAAATGGGTTTTATATTCTGAGAGGAGTCACTGTCACAGATGAAGCTGCTCGTGTGGCTTCCAAAATCTGTGACAAGGGGTCTCTATGGCATAAGAGACTAGGTCACATGAGTGAGAAAGGGTGAGCTTAGTAAGCAGAATCTGCTTGATGGTGATCAAGTGAGTAAGATTGAATTCTGTGAGAATTGCATCCTAGGCAAGCAACACAGACTTAGCTTCAATACTGTCCAACACACCACTTCTGAGATTCTTGAGTATATTCACTCAGATCTCTGGGGGCCTGCCAAGGTCCCCACTCATGGTGGCAATTATTATTTTCTATTCTTGATGGATGACTTTTCAAGAAAAGTCTGGATCTATCTCCTCAAGTCTAAGGACCAAGCTTTTGAAAGCTTCCAAACTTGGAAGAAGTTAGTTGAAAACCAAACTTCTAAGAAAATCAAAACACTTAGGACAGATAATAGTCTTGAATTCTGCAAAGATGAATTCAATAAGTTCTGTGACAGTGAAGGCATCTAAAGGCATAGAACTGTCAGATATGCACCCCAACAGAATGGGGTGGCAGAAAGAATGAACAGAACCATTCTTGACAAAGTGAGATGCCTTCTTATTGACTCTGGTTTGAGTCAAAGTTTTTAGGGAGAAGCAGCTGCTACAGTTGTCTATCTTATTAACAGATCCACCTCCACTGCCATAAACTTTAAAACTCTTAAAGAGTTATGGACTGGGAGACCTCCCAGCCTCAAACACTTAAGAGTTTTTGGGTGTGCCTGTTATGCACACCAATCTGAAGGGAAGTTAGAACCTACAGCTTTAAAAGGTGTTTTTCTAGGGTATCCTTTAGGTGTTAAGGGTTATAGGCTGTGGCTTAGGGATCAAAAGGGTTTTAAGGTCATTATTAGTATAGATGTTGTGTTTGATGAGTCTAGAATGCCTTGTAAAGACATTGACTTGCCCTCTGAAAATATAACAGATCCTTCAAAGGATGATGTTAACCATATTTATGTGGAAGTTGGTGGCCCACCACCAAGTCATGTCTCAGTTCAGCTTGATCCTGCTAAGGACCAAGAGGCTACCCACTTTGATGGTTCTCATCAAGTGGGTGAGAGTCAGAATCAGCCAAAGAATAACATTGATTCTCTAGCTGGTTAGGGATAGGGTTAGAAGGAACATCATACCTTACAGTAAGTTTTCCAATGCATATTTCATTTCTTTTGCATTCTGCACTGGCCAAGATATAGATAATGTTAAACCTAGGACTTATGAAGAGGCTATAGGTTCTCTAGAAAAGTCTAGATGGCTGAATGCCATGAATGATGAGATGGAGTCCTTAGTTAAGAATATAACCTGGTCTCTAGTCAAGAAACCAGAGAAACAGAAGGTTATAGCCTGTAAATGGATTTTTAAGATAAAAGATGGGGATGGGCAGAATGAGCCACCTATGTATAAGGCTAGATTAGTTGCTAAGGGGTTCACTCAAAGGGAAGGAATTGACTACAATGAGATATTCTCTCATGTAGTCAAATACAAGACCATTAGGATTATTCTAGCCCTTGTTACATACTATGACCTTGAATTAAAGCAGTTGGATGTTAAAACTGCTTTCCTTTATGAGGATTTGGATGAGACAATTTACATGTCCCAACCCGAGGGATTTACATCCAAAACTAATCCCTCATATGTGTGTCTGCTTAAGAAATCTCTTTATGGGCTTAAACAAGCCCCTAGACAGTGGTATAAAAGATTTAATGCTTTTATTACTAGCTTAGGCTTCTGTAAGAGTAAGTTTGATTCCTATTTTTACTTCAATAATACTGTTGTTGAAAAATCTGTTTACTTACTTTTATATGTGGATGATATGTTGATAGCTAGTAAAGATATGTCTAGGGTCAGAGATTTAAAGCAAAAATTGAAATCAGAATTTGAAATGAAAGACTTAGGAAATGCTAAGAAAATTATGGGTATAGAAATCTTGAGAATCATAAATGAGAACAGACTTTGCTTAAATCAGTCCAAATACCTGTTAAAATTGATAAATAGATTTGACATGAAAAATTGTAAATCTGCCAATGTGCCTTTAGCTTCAAATTTTATTTTATCTGCTGCACTATCTCCTAGAACTGTTGAAGAAACTAGATATATGGAGAAAATTCCATACTCTAGTGCAGTAGGATCTGTGATGTACTCTATGATTAGTACTAGACCAGACTTGGCTCAGGCTATTAGTGTGTTATCTAGATATATGGCTAAGCCTGGAAAGGGTCATTGGAATGCCATGAAATGGCTGCTCAGGTATATTAGTACTACTACTTCTGTGAGACTGATTTATAATTGTTCTAACAGTGATTTAGAACTAATTGGTTATGTTGATTCTGATTATGCTGGGGACAAAGATAAGAGAAGGTCTACCTCCTCATATTTCTTCACCTCTGCAGGATGTTGTGTTAGTTAGAAAAGTCAGTTACAATCTGTTATGGCTCTATCTACAACAAAAGCTGAATATATAGCTGTGACTGAAGCTATTAAAGAAGCCATATGGCTTCAAAGGTTGTTAAGTGAAATAAATGTTTTTAAAGGAAAATCTTTGATATACACTAACAGTCAAAGTGCATTGCATCTTTGTAAAAACCCTGTTTTTCATGAAAGAACTAAACACATAGAAGTGAAATATCACTTCATCAGAGATCAAATCTCAGATGGAGTGGTGGAAGTGGATACAATTTCCACTGAAGATAATCCTACTGATATGGGTACAAAAGTGGTACCCCACAGCAAACTTAAACATTGTTTGAATTTGCTTAAAATTGGTGATTATGGCTGATCTCTGTTTTCTGTGTCTTGAGCCAGGTACTTCAAAAGGGATCTCCTTTACTATATTTTGGTGTCTAAGCAACCTTGATCAACAATGATGGTCTAAGGTGGAATTTGTAAAGAATTGTGTTAGCCCATCAGAGTTTCTGTCAAGTTGGCCCAATGATAAGATGGGTTGAAGCCAGAAGAAGCCCAAAAGATTAGTTGCTCCCTCACAACCCAAGTCCAAAACGCTGTCGTTTCACTTATGTTATCTGATCATCTGAAATGCTGAGTCAGAGATTTTCTGTTGAAGTGGCGTGCTGTGATTGGTTCCTCTCAGCTGATGTGGACTTTATCTCTTCTGACCTATATATACGAAGCGATGATGAGAGAGAATGTAATCGTTTCATTTGTTATTTCTTTAGGGTTTCTCTCTGTTTCCAGAGATCTTTTTCTCTCTAGAGTGTTCTTCGTGTTCTTGGTATTCATCTTGAATATCTGGGTTCTCTGCTTTGAATTTGCAAGAGAGTTAGAAGAGAGATTTGTTCCTCTATGTATTGTGATTCTTCTGATACTACTTGTGTATTTATGGGTTGTTATCAGAAGAGGTTTGAGAGGTTAGGGTTTCTGGGGTTTAGCGTCTATTGTTTCTAGGGCTTCTGGGATCCTTTTGAGGGTAGATCTTGAATAGATCTGTGTAGTTCAAGGCTGTAAAGACACCATATAGTGATAGAGTATTTTCTGAGTGGCTCAAAGTGGATGTAGGCCCTTTCTTGGCCGAACCACTATAAATCTTTGTGTCATTTACCTTTTCTACACTTCTATACTGTATTATCTGTTAGATCTTGCATGTATAGGTGATATCCTCTTCATAGCTTTGTTAGATATGCATGTTTAACATAGATTTGGAAGTGTATGCCTAAAATCTGTATGTTTGTAGGTTAATCTTTAATCTGCTGTTAATCTGCATGTTTATTTGGTAATTGATAAATTTTGGTTTAGGTTACTAGAACTATTTATTTGGTTTTATTGTATCTCTGTATCTAGGTTTATTCCTGTGCATCTAGAGATATATATTTTGTTGAGTTGTGGAAATTATATTTACTGTAAATTCCTAACATACAGGATGTCGCTCAAATACAAGTAATTAACTTGTAATGTCAATTTTTCAATTTGATAATGTCTCAAGTTCGAATCACTATAACTTGATTGAATAATTTGTATAACTAATTAAGGATTTAATTATGTGGTGTTAATTGAACAGTTGGTCAGTGTACAAAGGAGGAGAGATCATTCGAAGGCCAGTGAACACATTCCCAAATGGAATTCATATCAAAATTGAAGAAAAGTAGTAGCGATCATCACAGCAACTCAGTCTGCTCAATGAAGTAGGAAAAAAAAATAAAAAATAAAAAATAAAGAAGAAGCTCATTCTATTTGTTCACTAATAAATCCCCGTTTCATATTCTCTTTTCGATCGTGTCCAAATTTGTTATCAGATTTGTATAATGTTATTGTAATACCATTCCACTCCACAATACATCTAACAAATACAGTACTAGTATTTCTTTCCATTTTCAATGAAACTTTTTTTATTTCATTTTTCTCTTCTCGATCCACCTTAATTACTCTTTCTACTAATTTGAGTTTTTTTTCTTTCTTGATTAATCACTAACTTACCACGTTGTTGACATTATTGAACTAATCAGATATTAGTCAGAGGAATACATATATTATTAGAAATTTAGAATGTATAATTTTATTAAAATTGTCAAATTAGAGGTTAATCACTGGAGCACCTAAATTTTTGTCCCTTGGACCGTAATTTTAAGGCCCAATGCCAACATGTTAAGTTCAGCACATATAAATAGGATTCTATTGAATTCGGCCAGACCGGATATGGCCCGATTGGGTATTGGCCAACAAAAAGACATAGTGGCCACATAGAAAATCAAGAATCTCAAACAAAAACAATTTATTATAAATCAAATTACCAAGCATTCCTCTTCATTTTTAAATTTGTATAACTATGGGCAATTAGTTTGATTTTTTAGTTAAATTTTAAGAGTATAGGACGTTTGAGTAGATAATTACATACTTGTTCTCGAGCTGTATTTATGTCAAATTCCATAAACGTACGACATCAAAATTTCCCTACTCTGCTACGTAGTACCACATAACATTATGTTAATATTTAGCCCATATTTAGTGTGATAGGGGCCCTGAAACTCTTTTGATGAAGAACTTTCACAGTTATCCAACTGAAGGTATTGCTTTGCTATAAGAATTGAAAGTAAACAAAATAGAAAATTGACAATACAAAAACATACAGGGTATGTGCCATGTGAATTCACCCAAGATGTGCCATATGAATTCGTTATTGATACTGATGCTTGAAGAATAAAAAAAAATATTATGTGAGCATTTAAATAGAAGAGAAAGAAAACTTTAGAGAGAAGAAGAGGAAATACTGACTAGATTTTAATTAGAAAATTTAATCCAATAAGAGAGGGAAAAGAAAAGAAAATAAGTTAATGATATATAAAAGATGGGAAAAAAAAAAGTTTGTTAAACCGAAGCAATTTAAATATCATAGTTCCAAGCACTAGAACTATTTTTCTTGAATTTTCTTATATTTCTTTCATTTTTCCGATACCTTCATAATTAACAAAATCGGGAAAAATAGTTCTAGTGCTTGAAAATTTTTCAAATTTTACTCGTACATATATTCCATTGAACTTATCATCTACAAAAAGATTCAGATCAAAATTCATAAAAATTGAAGTGATTTCATTAAGGTCCGTACCAAAATTAAAATGAAGGATTCCTTAGGAGAGAATCACTATATATATATATATAGTGATTCTTTATTTTAGCTCAAAGTAAAGACATCGTAAATATTGATTTTAATGAATTTTGATTTGAAATCTATTTATAAGCACGGTTTGAAAAAAAAAAAAGAGGATAATTATATAATGATTCTTTATTTTAGCTCAAAGTAAAGACATTGTAAATATTGATTTTAAGGAATTTTGATTTGAAATCTATTTATAAACACGGTTTGATAAAAAAATAAAAAAATAAAAATAAAAAAAAAGATAATTACACCAGTGGCCACCCATTTGATTGATCACTATCAAAATGGTCATTAGATTGTGATTTCGTTTCAAAATGACCATTTATAGTAAAGAATGTGACATTAAGAGCATCTCCAATGCAAAAATAGTTTGCATACCAATAATTATTGACATGGCAACAATGTCAAGAGGCTTGCTTCTTATGTGGCATAAAAATAGACTTGATAGACAATCAATTCAAAATTTTGTCTCCAATGCTTCCGTCTAAAACACAATTTTTTTAATGACGTGTCCATCTTTTTTTTTTTCCTTTTTTATTTTATATTTTATTTCCTTACCAAAAATATATGAAAAATTAATGTCAATTTTAAATGTTTGCTTAGTCAACCTAAAAAATAGGTGTGCAACAGACCGTCTGAAAGTGGACGGTCATATTGATAATCTCTAATATTTTTTTTGCCACGTCAGCTTGAGGATGAATATGCACGGTTGCATTGAAGACACAATTATTAACATAATGTCTATTTATCCTACGTGGCATCTCTTTTTTTCACAAGCCATGCTTGTATTGGAGATGCTCTAATATATGGTCATTCCATTACACTCCATTAACTTTGTCATGAATTGCTATTAAATGGATGGATATTTTGGTAACTTTCTCTATAAAAGAGAAACAAAGAAACAAAGCAATGAATGGGCATTTTGGTTGCCATAATTGCATAGGATGCTAATGACTTGCGTGTTTGGAAAGGTTGGGTGCAAAGACCGGGCTAGGGTTGGGTCAAGCCCAACCTGGCTTTTTGAAAGAAAAAAAAATTGATAAGTAAAAAATAAAATAAAAAATTAGTTTTATTATTATTTTTGGTATTGAGGATCTCGGATTTCATCTAGGTACCCATCTACCCTAATTGCGTGACACAACTATAGTCAACTTGTTGGTTCTGACAGTCTATTTGTTGGATGTTATGGAGTAGGACCCGTTCTTCCACCAGCTGAGCTAGCGCCCTGATGGCTGGCCACAATGTAATTGCCAAGAGTAGAACCAAGGACTTGAGATTTTCATCCTAAGCCTTGGACCACCAAGGCAACCACTTCATGGTTAATATCAATAGAAAACGTGTACCTTGTAGGATTAGGATCGTGGACCAAATTGGATTGAAGGTGGCTACGGAACATTATGTAAGTGTTATTTATTTTCTTGTTATATTTGCTTGTGTTGGTTTTGAACTTGTGAGTTGGAAAATAAGAAATATACAACAAAAAAAAAAAAAAAAAAAGCCCAAAGAGAAAATAATTTAAAATTCAGTAATAACTTTATAATTTTTTTAAATGGAATTTAAAGTTTTTTTTTTTTTACCCCTGTTTAGGTGGAAGTTGATTCAAATTTCATAACTCTCAATCAATGACTTGCGTGTTTGGAAAGGTTGAGTGCAAAGACCGGGCTAGGGTTGGGTCAAGCCCACCCTAGCTTTTTGAAAGAAAAAAAAATTGATAAATAAAAAAATAAAAAAATAATTTGTTTATTATTATTATTTTTGGTATCGAGGATCCCAGACTTCATCTAGGTACCCATCTATGTGACTCACCTATAGCCAACTTGTTGGTTCTGATGGTCTATTTGTTGGATGTTATGGAGTAGGACATATAGGAAACATCGGCCCACACCCCCGACCACATAAAGATGCAAACGGGTAAATTATAACTTGCCTTCACCTGGGTAGGATTCGAACCGTTGACCTGGGAGTTACCCGTGCCCTAAGCCCGTCCTTTCACCAGTTGAGCTAACGCCCTAATGGTTGGCCATAATGTAATTGCCAAGAGTAGAACCAAGGACTTGAGATTTTCATTCCAAGCCTTGGACCACCAAGGCAACCACTTCGTGGTTAATATCAATAGAAAACGTGTACCTTGTAGGATTAGGATCGTGGACCAAATGTATTTATACTTTGTTAGAGTACGTTTAAGAGAGCTTCTCAAGTAGATCTTTTTGCAGTAGATCTTTTAAAAGTAGATCTTTTAGAGGTAGAGCTTTTAAATAAAAGTCGTTGGTCGTTTGGTTGTCAATTAAAATAGAGCTTTTTTAATGATAGAATTACCAAAATACTCTAATAAATATTAAATTATAGGGTTATATTGGAGATTTTAGTATTATTAAAAAAACTCCAAAAGATCTACTTGGAAAAACTTTAAATTTGGGCTTCTCCAAATAGAAGTAAAACAGCTTTTTTAATCATCTAAAAGCTCAACTGGGTGACAACCAAACGATACAAAAAAAATTGAAAAGAACTTTTTAATTAAAAAAACTATTTTAGCCAGTAGACAAACTCTCCCAAACGGACACTTAGAAGACTTTTATCACAATTTATTAAATTTCACGACTCACAAGGCAATAGGTAATTAATATCAAGTTTTTACTAAATAAAACAAGACCAAAACATTTATTTTTTCTGAAACAAAAGACTAATTCGTTAAATTAAGACATACAATAAAGATTAAAGATTTTCATTCTTAAAATAAGAACAATAATAATAATAAAGATATTCAACAATATGAACTAAAATAAAAATACACAAAACAAGAGTCGAGATTTCTATATATTTTATGAATAATGTATACATAAATCAAGAGTATTTTTTTAACAGGACCTATGTTTTCTTTATTTTAGAAATTTCCAAAATCACCAATGTTTATTGTTTTAGTACTTCAATGCTTTCCTCATTTTCCCTATATAAACACCCACTTATCTATCTTGTTATATCATCATAAGCAGTCTAATTTCTTAATTTCTCAAACCTTTCTCACGTTTATCTTTAAACACAAAAGTTAGTGTGTGCAATTGTGCAAAAATGTTGATGGAAGTTGGTCTCTGCCTGGTAGCTTTACTCGTGGTCTGGGTTAGCCATTTCATTTATAGATGGTCAAACCCCAACTGCAACGGCAAATTGCCACCCGGTGCAATGGGATTGCCACTCATTGGAGACACTTTCGAGTTCTTCGCTTCCCATTCACTCTACGAAATCTCACCATTTATCAGCAAGAGAGTCGCACGGTATGGTGATCACAACCATTGAATTAATTAACTGATTAATTACTAACTTGATATTAGAGCTACGAGTCATATATCTTAAATATTATCATAATTTAACGATTACTATTGCTATTTTTTTTTTCAGGTATGGACCTTTGTTTAGAGTAGGTTTATTTGGGCAAAAGATGGTTGTATCGACTGATCCGGAGACAAACTATAGCATCTTTCGACAAGAAAATCAAGATCTCATGGCGTGGCATTTTGGAACCTTGGAAGAAATGGTTGGAGACAAGTTGATCGCAAGTCATGGAAGCTCCCATAGGTACTTGAGAAACTTGGTTCTACGTATGGTTGGCTCCGAAAGCCTGAAGGTAAAACTACTACACGAAATAGATGTCGCAAATCAAAGACATTTACGCTCATGGGCCACTGATGGTCGTGTCCATGTCTTAGATGCTTCTCAAAAGGTAAATTAATTAGTCTCTCTCAGCTCACATGTGTTGTACTGATTTTATTATATCCGTACGTACTAATCAGGAGACAAAACTATCTTATGAGAACCCGTGGTTTTTGATACAGATGTCATTAGAATTGGTTGCTGAGAAATTATTAAGTTACAATGAATTGAAGCAGGCAAAGAAACTGGGAGAGAATTACAAAACTTTTAAAGATGGTCTTGTCTCGTTGCCTTTGAACATTCCAGGAACAACTTTTCATGCATCTATGCAGGTATGTATATATATTATGTTTTAACTATTCAATATCTCTACTTGAGGCATCAAATTAGATTTTTCACTATTTCATTAAGTTTCTGTAGAATTCTAAATTAATATATGGAAAATTTCCACAAAAAGTTGATCAATTATTACATGTTATAAATATTTCTTGTAATTGTAATTAGGCACAAAAAAGAGCAATGAAGACAATTGAAGAAATTTACCTAGAGAGGAAAGCATCAAAAATGCCCGTGAACGATTTCTTGGATCATATGCTTGAAGAAACAAAGAAAGAAGACACATTTTTGAACGACACCAATGTCGTAAAATTGCTTTTTATATTTCTCTTTGCCAGTTATGAATCCACTTCACTTGCCGTTACAATGGTCACAAAGTTGATCTCCGAACATCCTAATGTGCTCACAGAATTAACGGTTCGATTTGCATCTTAATTATATTCATTGTTTAGATCATCGTCATTCAATATAATTGTCTCATTGACAAAAATGTTTGAAAATAATTGATAAACTTTTTCTGTAATTAACAAATATTGATTTCAATAATATTTCAGAAAGAACACGAGGCAATTTTGGAAAACCGAGGATTGTCGGAGAATTCTGATATTACATGGGAAGAATATAAATCAATGACATTCACACATATGGTGAGTCGGATCAATTAACATATATATATATATATATATGTGAAACCCTCCAATATGATAATTAATTTTATTTATTTATATTTATATATACTTTGTTTAATTTCTTATTACAGGTTATCAATGAAACTATTCGACTATCAAATATCGCACCTGGAATATTCAGAAAAGTGACAAAAGATACGCAAATAAATGGTAAGTTAGAAAACACGAAAATGTTTGGACGAACATTTGGACTGTTTTATAAAAATGATAATGAAAAGTCGAAAACGAAAACGAAAATACCGGTTGAAAAACGATACCGGACAGGACCTTATATGTTTTGTTGGACATTTTGTTACTATAAAATATCTTAATTCTTAAAACTAGAAAACGAATTTGACACTTGCAGGATATACAATTCCAAAAGGCTGGATAATAATGGCGGCTTTACCAGTTGTTCATTTAAGTGCTGATAAATATGAGAATCCTTTTGTTTTCAATCCATGGCGTTGGCAGGTAATTAATTTATTTTAACTATTAATTACTAAACAGATCGAGCTAGCTTTAGTTATTTTAATTATACTTGTATTCATTATCAGTGTTTGATAAAAATGAATTATGTTTTAAAAGGGAAAAGAATTGAACGCGGGATCCAAGACTTTTATGGGTTTTGGTATTGGCGTCAGACTATGCGTTGGAGCTGAATTTACAAAAGTTCAAATAGCAGTTTATCTCCATCACCTTGTCACCAAATACAGGTACTTTCAGTTCGATAATGTCTCAAGTTCGAGTCACTGTAACTTGATTGAATAATTTGTATAACTAATTAAGGATTTAATTATGTGGTGTTAAT
This sequence comes from Acer campestre, assembly GCA_954870605.1. Classification (NCBI taxonomy): domain Eukaryota; kingdom Viridiplantae; phylum Streptophyta; class Magnoliopsida; order Sapindales; family Sapindaceae; genus Acer; species Acer campestre. The sequence continues at coordinate 3,953,987 of OX940802.1, forward strand.
TGAACAGTTGGTCTGTGTACAAAGGAGGAGAGGTCATTCGAAGGCCAATGAACACATTCCCAAATGGAATTCATATCAAAATTGAAGAAAAGTAGAAGTGATATTAAAGTTAATGAATTTCCAAGGAGTACTTAGTGTTCTAGTTTTACTAAATGCATGTATGGGTTGATTCCGTGCATTGCTAGAATCTATGTAGGGGGAGATTCATGTATGGGATAAGAACCATGTATTAAGAGTTCCAAAAAGGCTAAGTGCTATATATGTGTGTGTACCAAGAAAGTGCTTAGTAATTTGCACTCTCTATAATAGTCTATGAGATTAGTATAAATAGCTAGGTGATGTACTAGTTATTCAATCAAGAAATAAACAAAGAAAATACAACAAAGGAGATACGTACTACAAGTTATTAAGAAATTCTCTTGTTGTTCTTGTTCAAAATATACACTTTATTGCCAACAAGTGGTATCAGAGCAAGTTCAATCTTACTGGGGCGTTAGCACTCAAGCATTCGTAGGCAGCAATCAATATGGCGGGTCTTGGTGCTTCTCAGTCTATTCCCATTTTTGGTGGTGAGAACTATGATTACTGGAATATCAAGATGAAGACATTTTTCTATCACGAGACCTTTGGGATGTGGTAAAAAGAGGGGTGACAAATCCTGCAGAAGGAAGTTCTGATGCAGTTGTTGACAAAAATGAGAAACAAAAGGATGCTAAGGCATTATTTGTGCTTCAACAAGCAGTGAGTGATGCCATTTTTCCTAGGTTAATGAGAGCCACATCTTCCAAGCATGCGTGAGAGATTTTGCAGCAGGAATTCGAAGGTCAAGACCATCAACTTCAAAGCTTGAGAAGAGAGATGGAGAATCTCAAGATGAAGGACTCAGAGAATGCTATGGAGTATAGCACCAGAGCGATGTGTATGTTCATTTATAGCTTAAAGTTGACGTTTGACATATGTTGTGAGAACATATATAGAGATGGTTGGAATTGTCATGGGTTTGACGGTTTCGCGAGCCTTGAGCTTGGCAGTATTGTGGGTTTTGTGCCTAGTGGTTTCGCGAACATTTGCATCCGGCGGTTTGCTGATCAAATGTTTGGATGTTCGCGAACATTTGCATCCGGCAGTTTGTTGATTAGATGTTTAGATGTTCGCGAACATTTGCATCCGGTAGTTTGCTGATCAGATGTTTGGCGGTTTACGAACATTTACACCCAGCAGTATGCGAGTTAAATGTTTGGTGGTTATATTTGATTTTCGTGAACCCAAGACATTATCCATCCATGTATGGGAACACATTAGTGATGATGAAGAGAAGGGACTTGTAGATGAGTAATTTGAAATTGTTAGTGACATTCTAAATTCATGAGTGATTAAACTTTTGTTTGTTTACAGATGAAGTTATTATGTGAAACTGTTGTTAGTATTGTTAGGTGGCAATTTTTGGATTGATCCTTTAGAAAAGAGAGCTTTGTTGAGATTTTCTTAAAAATCTAATGTATTGAGATCATGATTTACAGTAGTCAGTAGATGAGAATGCTAGATTTACTTGTTATTCCTTAAAATTTGAATATTATAATCACGTACCCGGATTTTGGGTCGTGACAGCTAGCTTTTCAATGGCCTTTTGTTTATTGGGTTCTTATTTGTGTGAATTCTTATTTGCAGGGTTTTTGTCCGAGTAAATTCTTATTCGTGTAAAATGAGGATTTTAATTGAATTGAAAATTTTCTCTAGGGTTCTTATTTGTGTAAATTCTTATCTGTAGTGCAGTGTTCTTGTCTGAGTAAATTTTGATTTATGTAAATGAGGATTTCAATTGAACTGAAAATTCTAAGTAATTTCTTATTTGTGTAAAATGAGGTTTTCAATTGAATTGAAAATTCTGGGTAATTTATTGTTCGTGCTTTTGTTCTATTTACATGTTTGTTATTAGAAATCTGCAGTGTGGCATAATGCATATTGCATTCCAAGCAATTAGGTCGTTTCATTGTACTATAGCATTTGTTTTATGTATATTTCAACAAATTAGTTATGTGAATGTTGGTATCCTTTTGAAGGAATGGAATGGATAATGGAACGGTGGGAGAAAATTTACTACATTAGTGCAATAGTGGGAGCAAATAATGGTAGCTCATTAGTTGTAATGTCTAAAGGTTTGTTTTGTTATCTATGGAGCAGATATGATTCTATACACAAACCTAGATTCGATTTGTGTTGAACTGTTGATGGAACTTCCTAACAAGCCTAAGAAGCCAGCAGGATCATATTTCCTTTTCAGGTAAAAATAACTCAATCTAATAAACACCAAAGTGTGTCTCTCTTGTGAACAATTTGTTGCAATGTAGAGCAGCTTTGCTTAGTTGTTATTGCGTTTTGTTTTGTGCTATTTGCAGCGAAGAGGCAAGAGGCTTTGTTGGAGGAGAGGCCAAGCACCAACAACTTCACCATTGCTGCTCTGATGTCTATGAAATGGAAGATTGGAAGGTATAATAATAAATTTATGTGTATTCTGCCATCTTGTTATGTAATATGTGTTGGGTTCATGTTTTTAATTGGTGGGCTTTTTTCTTATAGGAACTGAGTGAGGAAGAGAAGCAAGTGTGGAACACAAAAGCCACTGAAGCAATGGAAGCATACGAGAAGGAATTGGAAGAGTACAAGTACCCCATTGCAACAGCCAACAACACCATTGGTGGAGGAGGAAGAAGAGCACATCACCAACAATACCATTGCAGGAGCTAAGGATGCCAAACCAAAGAAAAATAAGTCTAAGCATGTCAAGGACTATTGAATGTGTTTAATGATTTGAAAATGTTCGTGTTCACACACATCTTCAGTACAAGTAGTAGTAGTAGTCGGTAGTAAAAGGCAAGCCATTGGTTTGATGGCACTTAGTTGTGTGTGATTGATTTGCTTTTAGAATTAATGGAAATTCTATGATTCCATGCCCAATTCTCAAATTTCTCATTTTAACTTAAAACTTAGTGATATGTGAGAGAGATTGTGTTGGAGACAGGATCTACTATGAATATTTGTTCTACTTGTCAACATTAACAATTCCTATATGAGGTAAGCTTTTATTAATTTTTTTAAATGTACATATATTATTTATTCCAATTAAGGTAAAAATGTTATATTATAGTTAGAAGTAGTTTTAATTAGTTACAACCAAATATGCTCAAAAGCTCTTCTTCAAGGATAAAAAGGTCATATCATAATTAGAAGAGATTTTAAAATATTTCAACCAAACAGTCTCAAAAGCTCTTCATGATACAAAAGCTCTTTTAGAATATATCATCCAAACAGTAACTGAAAAGCTCAGGATTTTACTTCTCTTCTTCTACTGGTAAAAGTCAAAAATAAAAGTTATCCTAAACGGGCCATTTGTAGCTTTTAAAAAATTGCTTCTGCTTCTCAGTCTTTTTGATGGGTTTTTATGCTTTTTCTTTTTCTTGTTTCCTTTTAATGACAATGCATTATTATTCCTTGACCAGGTTTTCACTATAAATTATTTATTTATTTTATAACATGTTTATGGTCATAAAAAAATAAAATAAAATATTTATTTTCAAAACATTTTGAAACAATTATTTATTTCATTAATGTTTATGGTTCTAACAGTATTTTTAAAAATCAGTTTACCAAACACTCAATTAATTCTTCTTACGATAAATCTAAAAGCAATTCTCCCTACAACATAGTAATGCTAAACTAAACCTATATTTATTTTTGTTTGAAAACGTCAAAAGAATGAGCCAGTTAGGCAGTTAATATGATATTCCCGGATACACAATTAGTCAATTACGTACTGCGGTCTTCTGAGTCCTGACTGATACACAATAGTAATACTTTTATGATTCAAATATTAAATTTGACTGTTGAATGGCCAAATTTTCTTCGTAGACGATTTTATTTTTCGACGACTAAAAAGTATAGTGGAAATTGACCCAACTACTATTGGCCCCCTCCTAGACAATATGCTTTTTTATAAACAAAGAAATCAACGCCGGACACTTGCTACAATGACGTATATGACTAGAAAATTAGAAATGTTAATTAATGACGACTACGATCGTCTCCTCTAATCACCTTATATTTTTTCTTACCTTTTTAAAATTTGTAATTAATTGTTGATAAAGAGTAAGTGAAAAACAATCACATATTAATTATTCATTTATTATAATTTTTATATGAGAGCTTCTTTTGACAATCCAATTTTTTCTTTTTACACTTCTTTTCTAAAAACACTCCATTCTCAAAATTTAAATTTAAAAAATATTCTAAAGACACTTCATTTTGTTACAAGATTATCCTTTTATCTTTTTTTTTTAATTAAATTATTAAAAAAAGAAATTATCTCTCCTAAATCATTAGATTAATTTTACATATTAAATACTCTCTCCTACATTTTTAATTACCATATTAAATTGTCTCTCCTCCACTAAATATCTCTAATTTTAGAAAAAAAAAAAAACTAATAAGTTTGATTTTCAAGAACCGTATGTATGTATATATATAAAATAAATAAATAAATAAATAAATAAACTCAAAAAACAAATATTTTTTTTAAAAAAAAATTGAAATATGAAAATGTTTTTTGTTATTCTTGTAGGTATGTGATTGCCTAGAGAACTTTAATTTTTTCATTAGTCTTAGAAGGTATGGAAATATGATTTTTTTTTTTTTTTTTTTAATGGAGTGAGATTAATTAGGATAGAGTGTTTAATATGGTAATAATGTATTTAGGAGAGAGAGTTTTATACATAATATTTAATCTAATGATTTAGGAGAGAGAATATATATTTTTTAATAATTTAATTAGTTTGGAGTGCCTTTAATTTTTTTTTTTTTTGTCTTGTTTAGTAATTTTAATTTAGGTTAAAATTGTCATTAATAAAAAAATTTAAATTGGAGTGTGAATAGACAATTTATGGATTGTAAGGAGAAACTCTCTTTTTATATACCGTTAGATAAAGTGAAGTGAGGTAAAGAGATGATCAAAGGATCCAAATCAAACGACAAAATAATTAAATCACACAATACATATGACATGCATTTCTTACTTACGATATTGGTTATTCAATATGGTAAAAAATATTATTTAAATAGTTTAGGCATATCACATATGTATTGTTTAATTTCGACAGTTCTCAATAATCCTATTGTAATAATTTTTGTAATACTTACAAATATATATATATATATAGTTTGGTCATATAGCATGACGCATTTCTTGATATCGAATCATTGGCAGGGGCGAATCCAGGACTTAATCTCAGGATGAGCTAAATTAAATATAATTTTTTAACGCAATACTCTACGGTATAATTAAATTTTATTAATTGAAAAATATACATTTGATATGGAAAACATAACAAGTTTAATCGAAAAAAGATTTAAGATAAAGAACACTGTAATAGTTTTTACAAAAATAATAATAATAATAATAATAATAATAATAATTGTTAATAAAAAAAAAAATTGGAAAAGCATGTGAAGCCCAGGCTAATTTACATGTAGCTCCGCCCCTGCTGATGCTTACGTCCAAACCTTAAGCAAGCGTACCGTGCACGTAAAATAAAATTCTAACCTTATGCAAGTGTACCCTCACCGGCCATCTTTGATCTATATCCATATATTTAATATCTGACTAAGGTCAGATTCAAAGAAACAATGCAATTTTCTTCAAAAAAAATTTAAAAAAATCCAATAATTAACGTGATTAGCGTAGGATGATGAATTGACAATTAATGTGAATTGTGAGATGATATATTAATGATAGAGTAATGTTAGGCTGTCGAAAATATTTGCTCAAAATGATGTGGATCTAGTAAATCGTGAGATTATAGTGAGTAATATGATACTATAATATTGACAACTCACATATCACATTACTCGGGAATAATTTTGGACAAACTAACATTACTTATTGATGATATCATTATTATGGGATTATTTTATGAGATTAGATAGATTGCCATGAAATTAGAATTAGATGGAATTGGATTAAGAGCATCTAAGATGTAAGAGTGGTTTGTGAAAACAAAAAAGATGTCACATGGAATAAAATGATAAATAGACAGACTTTTAAAAAATGTATCTTTAATGCAGCTATGCATATTCAACCTCACACTTAGACATTATCAACATGACTAGGGGTGGACGTTTAATGGATCGGTTCACTTTTCGAATGAACCAATAAAAAACCGATAATATCCGGTTTTTGAAAAAGTGAACCGATCCGATAAAATTTAAAAGTGTGAACCGATTAAAAACCTATTGAACCGGTTTGGTTCGGTTAGGTTTTTTCGGTTATCGGTTGAGTTATCGAGTTGAATTAGTTTGTAATGTTTTTGGCTTGCAACTTTAACGGTGAACAACCATTCCATTGATGAAAATATGATTAAATATGCAATACTATGAGTTTTGGGGGTTGAAACTAATAAGAATTAAAGGGCATGCATTAGTAACTAATTTGAAGGCTTGTTTACAAAATCAAATGGTAGATCAATGATTCAATGATAACTTAGGTTACATACACTAAAAAAATGTGTATTAAAAAAATATTGATAATGAAATTATGTGCAACAATATTTATGAATTACTCTTTTTGTATTTAACATTATTAGTTTTAGATAAAGTACAAAAAATTTAGGGATTTTTGATTATATACACCGGTTTTCGGTTCGGTTCACCGGTTCGAACCCTAGAACCGGAAATACCGGTTTTTTTAAAAACAAACCGAACCAAACCGGTTAAAAGTGAAAAACCGGAAAAAAACCGATTGGACCGGTTCGGTTCGGTTTAATGGTTTTTTGCCTACCCCTAAACATGACTATCTACTTTCAGATGGTCTGTTGCACATCTATTTTTTCGATTGACTCAATAAGTATTTAAAATTGATATTAATTTTTCATTTATTTTTTTGTAAGGAAATTAAAAATATATATATTTAGACACATCATTAAAAATAAATTTGTTTGAAACAGAAGTATTATAGATCAAATTTTGAATTGATTGTCTATCAAGTCTATTTTTATGCTACATAGGACGCAAGTTTCTTGACATTGTTATCATATCAATGATTTTGGTATGCAAACCACTTTTGCATTGGAGATGATCCAAGTTAAAACTATGTTATGTATAAAGTAATGAGAAAATCTTAGGTGCACCTAGTGCACCAAGCCACTAAAAAATTGACATGTGTCAACTTTTAAATTAAATATAATATTTAAATAACTATAAAAGTTTTTTTTTTTTTTTTATCTCTTATGTCAACTTTTAAATTAAATATAATATTTAAACAACTATAAAAGTTTTTTTTTTTTTTAATCTCTTATGTCAACTTTTAAATTAAATATAATATTTAAATACTATAAAAGTTTTTTTTTTAATCTCTTTTCGGTACTTTTTTAAATTAAATAATAAAAGTTGTCACATGCCTCATTTGAGTGGCCTGGTTGTGCATTGGGTGCACCCAATTTTTTCTCTTAAAGAAACATGAGATTAGGGTGAATTAACACTATATTTTGTTTGAAGAAATATTATATTGGACTAATTATAATAATATATTGAATTTGATAATATTTTGAAATTGAATAATAAAATACATATTTTTAATTTATATTTTATTAAATAAAAAATATTAGTTTTCAAATTATAGATATATATTATGTTTAAATGATTTTTACATTTATAGCTTGTTATTTAATAAAATAAAATATTTTAAAAAAATTAGGTGGAATTATGGTGGACCCAAAGAGTTGGGAACAACGAAAATTGAAATAATCATAGTCATTTATAATCCCACTAAAAATTAATAACAAATTATTGAAATAATTTTTTTTGTACGGTTAGGGATATGAGTTCTATAATATGTTATAATAGCCGGTGGCGGAAGGAGAGGGGAACAGACGGGAGGCCGCCCTCAAAAAGTTTCTAAATCTCTTTATAAAATTTATAAATTTGTTACCAAGTTTTAAGCCCTTTTCACTTTGGCCCCTTTAAAGTTTTTTGTTTTTGTATAATGTTCACCAAACTTAAATTTCTAGCTCCGCCCATGATGATAGCTTAGTATTATAGAATAAAAACCAAGAAATATGAAAATACTAAACTGGCGGAATATATTATAGAACTTATTTCCGATTATGGAAAGCATTAATTAAATCCGAATACCTCAAAAGAGATCTCTTATTGTAACACAAAATAAAGATCATGATGAAATTTTAATATGATTTTTTTATGGTGTGACAAGTTTATTGAAATCTATGTAGTAAACAAACTTTGAAAATTTGTCAAGTATTAAAACTATTTTCCCCGATTTTGTTGAATACAAAGCATCAAAAAACAGTGCAAAAATAATAATATAAAATAGTTATAGTACTTGATTTTGTTTTTTAAACAAGTACTTGAAATTCTTTCAAATTATGTTTATAAGTAGATTTTATTGAACTTATCACCCACAACAAAATTCAGATTAAAATTCATTATAGTCAATGAATTTTGTCGACTTTCTCACTTTTAATAAAATAAGATTCCACTTAGACGAAATATGGTTGGTCAGGTGATAAACCTCTAACACTTACATCACGAGGTTGCAGGTTCAAGTCTCACCCTCCTAAAAAGGCCCTGAATTTAAATTTTACTTAAATACTTCAAAATTCCACTATATATATAATATAGGCAAAATTTCATTATCATACATTATTATTGTTTTTGGAAGTCAATATATATATATATATATTTTTTATTTTTTTTGTTTTTTTTGAAAGTTTGAAAGTCAACATTACATATTAAATATTTAAATATAATCATTAAAAAAAATTAACGTACCTTTCAATGAATTAAAAGATCGAAAGAAAAAAAATCTACATAAGCTACTTTTCTATCCCCATTTTTCTCACCACAACCACAAGTAGATATCAGAGGAGTGTGCAAATTGGATCGATGTTGGCGGCAATTGGTCTTAGCTTGGTAGCTTTGTTCGTGGTCTGGGTTAGTCATTTGTATCGAACCTGGGCTAACCCTAAGTGCAATGGCAAGCTACCGCCTGGTTCATTCGGCTTGCCCATTATCGGGCACACACTCGACTTCTTCGCCGTTCATTCACTTTACGAAATGCCACCTTTCATCCGAAAGGGTTTCGAACGGTAAATATGATCACATACGTTTTTAAATACGAAGTCCGTAACATATGTTGTCAAATCTTGTATATATATTATATAATAATATCCGATTCTTACTAGACAGTTTAAGCGTTTATGAATTTTTTTTTTTTTTTTTTCAGATATGGATCTTTGTTTCGAATAGGTTTACTTGGACAAAAGATGGTTATATCGACCGATCCGGACGTAAACTATAGCTTATTCCAACAAGAAAATCAGTCTCTATTGTTGTGGTATGGTGGGACTTTCAGTGAAGTCATTGGAGAAGAAAGTATGCTTGCAAAACATGGAAACCCTCACAAGTACATTAAGAACTTGACTTTACATTTTGTTGGCCCTGAGAATCTGAAAGCAAAATTACTGCACGAAATGGATGTCGCAACTCAAAAACATCTATGTTCATGGGCTACCAATGGCACTGCCGAAGTTAAAGACGCTTCTAGAAATGTAAATTATTCTAGTCTCGTGATGTATATATGAATTTTTTTATTTAGTATATATGAATTACATCTATTGATGATTAACAAACATATGAATATGAAAACTGATCAATTGGTTTTTAATTTTTTTTTTTTTACAGATGATGTTTGAATTTGTTGCCATGAAACTAATGAGTTACGACGAAACTAAGGATTCGAAGAAACTAGGAGAAGATATGAAAAAATTCATGAATGGTCTAATCGCGTTTCCTATAAACATTCCGGGAACAGCTTTCCATGCATCCGTAAAGGTATTGTATTTCAACAATTCAAATATCTTTTATTTTCGTTAAAGAATCCATATGTGAAGCTAAAAATGGTGACAATAAATTCCATATTAAAGAAATAGAAAAATCCAACAAATATGAAAAGTGTGCTACTTAGCTTGTTACTAGCTTATTGAATTGTAAGACTATCCGGTAATATATAAACCAACATTTGCATATAATTATATTAATTATTTCTTGATGGAAGCATCTTTCTCTAATTGTGAATATAGGGACAAAAAAAAATAATGAAGGCATTGGAAAATATGTTTGAAGAGAGAAAAGCATCAAATACGTCAGGGGACGATTTCTTGGATTATATGGTTGAAGATTCAAAGAAAGAAAACTCAATGATGAATGACCCCAAAGTCGTAGCAAAATTGCTCTTTGCAGTCCTCTTAGCTGGTTATGATTCTACTTCTCAAGCACTCACATTAGCTACCAAGTTTGTTAATGATCATCCTCAAGTCCTCGCAGAATTGACGGTTTGTATATAAAAAATTATAATATATAATAAATGATTCTCGTACATGAAACCTTCTCTTATAGTATATAGATGTTTTATTTGGTTTCAGAAAGAACACGAGGCAATTTTGAAAAGCCGTGATAACAAGAGTTCTGGATTGACATGGGAAGAATATAAATCGATGACATTTACACATATGGTGAGTTTGAATATAGTAAAAATTAATGATATGGAGAGAATATGTGGTTATATTATTGGTTTAATTTATTGATCATTTATGTATTATTTGTTTTCTTATTGCAGGTTATCAATGAAACTGTTCGATTGGGAAATATGGTACCTGCACTTTTCAGAAAAGTTGTGAAAGAAATAAAAATAAATGGCAAGTTATTCTAAATTTTATTTCATAATCTGGCAACATTTGATTTCTTATATATACCAATTATATAAGCAAGTTTTTTTAATTATATATATAAACATGAGGGATAATTTGGAAATTTAACTCTTGATAGGATATACAATACCAGAAGGTTGGATACTTTTGGCTGCTCTGCCATATGTTCATTTAACTCCTGATAAATTTGACGACCCTTTTGCTTTTAATCCATGGCGTTGGCAGGTAATTAATTAATTTATTTATTTTATATATATATATATATTCTCTGTAATGATTACTATATATGAAATATAAAGGATCTCATTAAGTTTCTGTTGAAAAAAAAGAAAAGAAAATCAAAATGAAATTATTATATTTTTTTGAAGGGACAAGAATTGCATCATGGATCCAAAACTTTTATGGGTTTTGGTATTGGTGTCAGACTTTGCGTTGGAGCTGAATTCGCAAAGGTTCAAATGGCGATTTATCTCCATCACCTCATCACTAAATACAGGTATTTTTATACAGAAATGCTACATATCTCATTTAAAATCCTATATTTTTCATCCCACTATATGTGGTATACAAGGTGTCAAATTGTGAGTAGATACACATTAATGATGATTTATCTCACATACCCCATAACTCCACTCAAAATTTGACACCTTACATGCCACATGTAGTGGGATTAAAAATGTGGCATTTTAGGTGGGTATTTAGCATTATTGATTTTGATATGATCGCATGCAACTCACATATATGTTAATGTAAATTAAATACGGGAAAACTAAAAGATGTACGTATTTTGGTTGATCATCAGGTGGTCAGTGTACAAAGGAGGGCAGATCATTCGAAAGCCTGTAAATATTTTTCCAAATGGACTACATATCAAGATTGCAGAAAAGTAGAAGCCATATAATTTGAACCGTGATATAGGTGTGAGGGTATTATTATCGGATCAACCTCATTTTCTCTAAGAGTTGAATAAATAGTAGCTTGTCTTTTTGTGAACATTCTCTAATAAATACGATCTTGTTTTTCTTCGAACCTACAATCTCATGGGATGTAAGTGTGAGGGCATTATCACCTGATCAACCTCATTTTGTTACCTATTGTCATAGATTGAATAAATATCATAGTTGAATAAATAATAGCTTGTCCCTCTAATGAATACGATATTGTTTTTCTTCTCAACTTTTGACGCCTACGATAGACTGGTTGGTGAGAACATATCTTTTCACCTAATTTATAGGTTGAAAATGAATTGAAAAATAATTGAAAATTTCTATTCAATGCTGGACAGTTCGCATTCATTGAATTCAGAATTTCTATTCAACTATTTAAAAATTCAAACTTTATTTTCTCATGAAAATAGTTGAGTGGTCTTGTAATATAATAACGGCAAACACAAGTGTTTTTGAAACTCAAAAAACATGTATTTTTCAAAGGGTAAGCATTACCCCCTTTCAAACACATGACATGTGTCTATAGAAGGGTAACATTATTTAAAAATATAATAATGTTTGGATAAATTTACCCTCTCTATAGACACTTATCACATTTTTAGGAGGGGGTAATGCTCACCTCCTTTTGAAGGGGGCGAGCAAAAGTAATCTCTATTTTTCAAGTAAACTTGTACAAGATATATATATATGTTTCTGCAATTCTGCATATAACATTCCTGGTCAAGATTTTTGTCATCTACAAGATGTAGTAACCAAAAAGTAAAACAAAGTAGCTATAATGCAAGATGTTTATACATAAGTATTGAATTTCTACTTGCTGGTATAAAGAATCATTTATTTATTTTCCCTTCCACTTCTTTATTAACTTGGGACATAATCCACCACACCACATCTAATAAATATAGAGTGCGTTTGTTGCGCGGGATAGAATTAGACTATTTCTAATATATGGGATTGGATTAGATTATATTTGATTAATTATAGTGTTTGTCATGTTTAGAGTAACATGAGATTTGATTAAAAATAGTCTAATCATAAATATTGTATGGGTCACATCCAAAAAAGTAAGAATATAAAATAAATAATGGTGGGTCCCACCAAAAAAAATTGAAATATATGTATATAATGGTTGGGACTAAAATAGTCCACCATCTATGACGGGTCTAAATAATCCCGCCACAACCGGACTATTGTTAGGCCCCACAAAATTGTTTTCCAATCCATTACTCACACCTAGGGATGCACATTGGGAAATAGGGATGGATATAGGTCCTCTCATCCCTATCCCCACTTCTCAAACTTTTTCGCATCCCTCCACATTTACCCATTTGGAGAAAATGGGGATGGGGGATTGGGGGACCTCCCCCCAAAACTCCCCCATCCTCATTTCCCCATTTTTCCGTTTTCCCCGTTTACCCCGTTTTTCCATTTGACTGAAAATTACAAATTAAACTAAAAAAAAAAACATTCCATTACAAATGTAAAAGAAAATACATTACAAAATAATGTTATATATATATTACAAAATAATGTCAAAGAAAATACATTACAAAATAATGTTATATATATATTACAAAATAATGTCAAAGAAAATACATTACAAAATATATATAAATATATATATATATAATTATTTTTATAATATTGTGGAGGAAATGGGGAAATGGGGATGGGGGTACCTCCCCCATCCCCATCCCCATTTCACTATATTAGTGGGGAAAATGGGGAAATAGGGATGGGGGGAGGTCTCACCATCCCCATCCCCATCCCCATTTCAATTTGGGGATGATTTTCATCCTCATCCCTCCCCTTTTCCCCATTTTTCTCCAAAAAAATTTCTCCAAATGGGGATGGGGATGGGGATGGGGATGGAGATGGGGAAGGGGAAGCGGGAAAACAGGGATCCAGGGAAAAATGTGCAACCCTACTCACACCAAACGTGGGGAATAGAATTAAAAATTGACTAATACAGTCCAATCCTGTGTAACCAACACAGCCATAGTGGCGATGCTTTCCTAAGTCATCCATGTAAATTTCCACGAAAAAGGAAAATTGTGCACATCAAACAAATTGGGTGAAGCACATCTTGCGAGAAATTCGATCATCCACAATGGGCGGCCGTAGTGGATGAGTATCCACTACAAACATCACCCATTATAACGTCCGTTGTCTATGAAGGTATGATAGAAAATGACACGTTTTGAATACGGACAATGTCCGTGATAAATAAGTTCATCTACAATGGGCAATGCTCGTGGTCAATACGTTATTGACAACAGGCATTGTCTGTGATCAATGTGTTACTGACAACGGGCATATTGATTTTATACGTAGCCTATTTAGTGCAAATAATTGGATATGTTAAAATTTATAAATCTATAAACATTCAATTAAAAATCTTCTAAGTATTAACATTACATTCACCCACAAACATTCACTTAATTAAAAAGTCTAATAATCTTAACAATAAGTTCACCCATACATATATTCACCTAAATCTTAATAATTAATGATGTATTTGATAGCCAAACAATATAAGTGTCTCTAGCATCTTTAAGAATTTATAGGTCACTAGTAGGGCGCATCAAAGGTACCAGCATTTTCAATAATGGTTGTCGGAATGGCAATAAGTGCCCGTGAAAAAGTATCAATAGCTTGAGACATTTTCCTAAGAGTCTTCAGTGCCAGCTCATCCTCTTCCTTTGCCATCACCATCTCAAGCCATCCGCCTCAAGGCAAAACTCTACTGTCATCACACACAAGGCGTCATGGAGGGACCTCTCAGCCTCGTCAAGCACATGGTGACTGCCAAAATATATCAACATAACAAAATGTAACATGTCCAAGGGGGATCTCAACTTTGAATTCAATCAATCAATAATAATAATAATAATAACTTGTAAATGTAATTTTTCGAAGCCTCCAACCAATCATATCTCACTCATCCACAAAAATTATATTCATTACACAACAAAGAGAGCCTAAAAGATATTCAAAATCATAAACTCACAGCATCAAGACAAAGCATTGTCTAATTACCTCTGCAAAATAATTGATCTCCTTAATCAAATCCCTCTTGTGAGCTGCATTCACCTTTTCAGCTTGAATGCAATACGGTTGCCTCTCCTAAAACGAATGCAAATACGTATTTGACAATCAAATTACAATACCAAAACATGACAATCTGAACTTTTGTTATAAAATGTTACCTCATGGCAAACTTTGGATGTTTAGATCTTCAACCCTACTACAAATTTGTATACTTACATGCAACCTAATATGTATTCCACTAATACAGCTATCATGTATATTAAAAAGACCTTTTCATCCCTACTGGTCTCAAGATACAGAGCTCTACAATACATGCAACACTGTAATAGCTTCTTTTTTTTTTTTTTTTCTACATAATAAAAAACATGGTAAAATCATCAAATTAGTTAGCTTAACTAAATTTAGGCAAATAAGCTATGGAATTAATAACTTGACAGCTTTTAGCAATTCTGATCATCACTTTAATCACTACATCCAATCAATAAGGTCAAATGTGCCTTAGACAAACAAATTCTAAGTTGACAAGGTAACAAATTGTTAGTATAGCTAACAAACCAGACTACCAAAGCTAGACCTGTTTAAGTTGATATTTTCAACATTTATTAGAATTAACAGTATAAATATAATCAAGCTTAAATAAAGGAAGGAAAAGTAATGAGAAACTATCAACTGTAGGTTTCATCAAAGCCTGACCACTATTCTACGAATTGGATATGGCGACATCTTTCCAGCTCAAACTAATATTCACAATCATGATTAAAAAATCAGATTCAATAATGCAATCAGCAACCTAAACCAATTCCCACGTACCCACAAAAAATAGGCAACACAACACTAAAAAAACAGTGAAAACTTGTAGTATAGGTGTAGCAATAACAGTGAGCTGCTCGTAAACATAGCCCTAGTCCAATTCTCTCACCAACAAAGCAAAATTTGTTTTATATATATATATATATATAAAATAGTAATAATTTTTAAAAAAAAAATAAACTTGAGAAAACCCTAATTTCATTTTTATATATAATTATACTAAAATCTAACATCCAAGAAAATTGCATTATTTCACAAAATTAACTTCATGAAAAAGAAAAAAACCCTAAAATTTACTAAAGACAGCCAAAACAAAATGCTAATTTACGATGCAGTTAAACAAAGCACACCCAAATAAATAACATACAAAAGCAAAATCAAAATTACTTGGGTGTTCCAGGTGCTGCTCTGTTTTGACCTCTGTTCTTTTATTATTATTATTATTATTTTCTTCTTTTCTGGCCTATTGCCCTCCAATTTAACCCCCCCCCCCCCCCCCCCCAAAAAAAAAAAAAAAAAAAAAAAAAAGGGTAAAATCAATATCTTTATTAAGAAAGAGAACTTCTTTTGACAATCCATTTTTTTCTTTATACACTTCTTTTCTAAAAACACTATATTCTCTAAATTTAAATTTAAAAAAATTATAAAGACACTTCATTTTGTTACAAGATTATCCTTTTTATCTTTTTTTAATTAAATTATATATATATAATTATATCTCCTAAATCATTAGATTAATTATTACATATTAAATACTCTCTCCTAAATTTTTAATTAACATATTAAACTTTCTCTCCTCCAATACATGTCTCTAATTTTATATCTCAATTATTTCTCAAGCAAGATTAATGGTTAAGAAAAAAAAAAAAAAAAAAAAAAAAAAAAACACTTACTAATAAGCTTGATTTTTAGGAACGATATGTATGTGATTGCTGAAAGAACTTTAATTCTTTCATTAGTCTTTGAAATTCTGAGTTTAATCGAATCTAGTTGAAACAATTCAAGCTTTAATATATCCTTTCTTTTTTTTTTTTTTTTTTGAAAATTGACTTTTTAATATAAATATATATTATTGTTAGTAAAAAACTAAAATATTCATAAGTTTTTTTTTTTTTTTTTTCATTAACTATTAATTAGAGAATGATGGAGAAAGTATGGAAACATGAAAAAATAAATAAAAATGGAGAGAGATTAATTAGGATAGAGTGTTAAATATGGTAATAATATATTTAGGAGAGAGAATTTTTTTTAATAATTTAATTAGTTTGGAGTGTCTTTAATTTTTTTGTCTTGTTTAGTAATTTTAATTTAGGTTAAAATTGTCATTAATAAAAAAATAATGAATTGGAGTGTGAATAGATAATCTGTGGATTGTAAGGAGAAGCTCTTATTAAAAAATTATTAGTACACCCACATTTTATTAAAAAAATTAATTACAAAAAATCCCAATAATATTTACCAATAAGGACAAATTACTTTAATTAAAAATAAATCAAATACTATATACACTCTTTAATTACACTCATATCTTCAACTATATTTTTTTATTGAAAAAAAAAACTTAATTTTTATGATAAACTCTAATTTTATTTCAAATTTCAAACTTTCTCATTATCACATGATTATCATATTGTTGTTGTCTTTCTTTTTTGTATAGTTATGAACTCTATCAATAAACAAAAAATATATTTTTTAAAGATAACTATAGATATAAACAATTTTATTTTTTTTAAGATAGCCGTAGATATTAGTAAGTTTTTTTTTATATATTTTAATTTTAACATAGCTGTATAAATAAGAAAATTCCAGATTGAAAACCTCTTAACCCCATATACGGTTCCACATATTCCCTTTTATAAGACTTCTATATTCGAGATATTTCCAAAAGAATATTGGACAATCATTAGAAGAAGATTTCATTCCAAAAATAATATGATTTTTCAATAAATTGGGTGTGATAATAATTTAGGAGTGTTTATAAATAATATGTATTAAAATGAATATATTTATTTCAATGAGGGTACTATTGACATTAGGATATGTGTTTATAGTAATATTTATTTTTTAAATTTTAGACATGGGTTTAATAATAAAAATGGGTGTACTAATAAGTTTTATAGGTGTCAATATCCGTACCCCATATATATATATATATATATCATATCATTTACCACATGCCCTCGTTTACCTGTGGTAATTACCAACATATTGGATACGGGCCCTTAGTTGCCCGTAGCTAAAAAAAAGTTATTCAACACTGGAATATAAAAGCCGGTGACGAAAATATTTTTAAGTGAACATCAACAACGGGCTTTTAAAGGCCCATAGTTGATACTGTTTATTTAACAGAGGTTCAAGATGCCCGGTGTAAATGTGCCGCAGTGAAAACCCCGTTTTCTTGTAGCTCTATGATCTTCCTGCTTCGGCTGAATTAGCATCATCTGTCTGACTGCCTAATTTAACAATATCCTCAACAAGTATTTTTCCTTCTTTATCTTTGGAAAGGTTGCCAATAAGTTCTTGGATAACCTCCTTGTCCAAGGTGTCTTTCAGGTACATTGCAGCAGATGCAACCTCCTCAGGAGTCATTTTACCATCATAATCTCTATCAAGCAACCGCCAACGATCTCCAATTTTAGCATCAACGTCGTCAATTTCTTTTTCAAGCTTTTGAAGCATAGCATCTACCCTATCTATAAGTGCTGCAGAAACTTTGTCATCAACATCCTTCTCAGCGTCATCATGATCGGTCTCCTCTCTGGCGGCTCTGTATCCCTTTTTAGTTTCTTCTTCACCCTCGATACCCTCTCTGTCTACCATAATATTATAAAGTTCTATCTCCTTTTTGACAAGCCTCAGGAATTCTTCACGTTCCCTGTTGACTGAAGAAGCAGAAGCTAAAACAGCCAATGCACGACTGAGCTCACAAAGTTGCTCATGTTTTTCCAATGTTTTTTGCTTTTGCTTGTTCATGTGCTTCTTTGGCAGTTGGATTAGTCATCTCTTCCAAAGCTACATCCTTTTGGCTGCCAAGTTCCTTCATCTTAGCCTGCTCTTCTTCCTCTTCCTCTTCCTCCTCCTTGATTAGCTCTTCCTGCATTTCTAGGAACTCTAATTTTCTCTCTTTTCTGACAAAGAATCTTCAGATGGCAAAGCTGTAACCTGGACAGTATCCACAACCTCATCTGGGAGAGAAGAGAGAGTAGCTTGAACAGCTTCCTCTGGCATAACTTTTCTAGAAACAAAGAAGGCTCTAGAAAGAATCAAAAGAGAAGATGGTACAGAGTGACTGAGAGACAAATCCAGCGAATCACGCAACTGTTGTCGCGTTTCCTCCACTGAAAGTAATCCAAGCAAGCCTCTTTCTCTACAAGCTTGACGAAGCTCCGCTTCAGAAAGTGACTCCCAGCCCTCAGCTTGAATCATCCTATCATCATTCTTTATTTCTTGCAGTCTTTTCCGAAGCATATAACGTAAAATGCATCTGTTCCATATGGGCTTATACCCATATATTTGCACATGTTTACTAGCCGAGACCTACTAATGTTATCCAAATTCCAAAGTAAGCTCGTCATTGAATACTTGAATAGCTTGGCAAAGCCTAAATTTCATAATTGGAAACTTGGGCACCAGTTCTAACATTGTTCATGAATTCATCATATTGGCCTGTAAACATGTGCAAACACAAGTTAGACCAGTCTTGTATTATTGTAATTTGGTATTATTGGATTACAAACAAATTTAACTTAAATCATCTTTATTGGGTTCTCGGTTGTGTTGATCCTTTTTTTTTTTTTTTTTTTTTGAAGTATCAAATATATATAACTTTCATCTATAGGATCCCGGATTTTAATAAATTTTCGGGATCTCATCTCAACTGTTGAAGGGAAAAAGGAGGAGAAATGAAAAAGATAGGGACTTTATAGCCAGTGACCGTCTGAGACGAATTAATGAATGGTGGGCCCAAATTAATGTTGTTTGACTTGTTTCATTTATTTATTTATTTATTATTTTATTTTTTTAAAATTGATATTCATCTTTAGCCGTTGGATTAATTGAATCCAATGACCAAGATAAGATTTCGAAAATTTCTTAAAATCTGGGATTATGTAGGTGAAGGTTTCTCTATATATATATATATCGGTAGTGTTAACGTGTGACCAACTATAAAAATACTATAAAAAGAAAGTTTTTATTACACAAATATATTTATTGCATAATTGAGACAATAAATACAATAAATACTTTCCTTTCATAGTATGTCTTTATAGCATTTCCAATAGTCTTCCTTTAAAACTCCTTTATTTAATGATGTATGTTATTACAAAAAAAACATTAAGAGAGTATGTGTTCCAATAATACTCCTTTAAATGACCATTTTAATAATTTTTTATTATTCAATTGGGTTTTTTAAGAAAATAAAATAATCTCAAATAAGTGGAGTCCACTTTAAGGTGGTTTGAAAATATCCATTAATTAAGGAAGTAAACTTCACTAGGACACAATTAAGGGAGTCATTTAGAGACATATTGGAGCTGAAAAAATAAACCTACTCCCTTAAAAACACCTCTTAAGATAAATGAAAATTGGGCATCTTCCGAACGTCTTGCTAAAGTGAAAAATAATACAGAAAGTGAAAAACATAAAAGAATTATATTTCAGCCATCAATTGCATGTGTCACTAGATCAATTGAAGACATCAACAAAAATCAATTCAGTAATAAAATCTTAAATGCACTCGGCTAGGATAAGACAGATGACAGGAAAATCTTACATGGTGACCACGTTTCTTTTCCTTAGTGGTTAGATGCATTACTAATCACTACTTCGAAGATTTTATCAAACTAAGAGCTTATTTGATTGGGTTGGGTTTTTGGAAAACCTCTATTAGTACAAAATCTACTAATAGTAGATATATTATAAATAGAGTTTTTGAAAAAAATATTATAGTTATCTGATTGGTAGAACCTTTTTTTTAAAAAAAAAAAAGATCTGTTTGTAAAAGCACATCTTTATAAGCTTTTATCTAGTAGAGGTTTAAACTCTACTAACATCTACTCAATTTAAAGTAGACAATCTAAAAAACCCAACTAAACAACTATAAAAATAAATAAAAATAAAAAAACTCAAATAGTCGTTTACAAACCTTTTGAGACAATAGAAAACTCAACCAAACAACCACTATATGTAATTATAATCCAAACCTCTAAAGGAAAGTAGGAAACAATGTAATGTACAAAAATGCCCTTAACTAATCAGACAATTACAAATTTCCTTCATTATAAAAAGACCTTGTTAATGCAAAAATGCTAACCGAATACATCAAAAGGTTCCTAATATATATATATATATATATATATCCATCAAAACCATAAATCCAACACTAATATACTGCTTGGGCCAGAAATCCCAAAAATGTGGTCCACAAATATTCGGTTTTTTTTTTTTTTTTTCTTTTCCTCAAATCCTAATTTATATAAATTAAAATAATGACAAAGAATATTTAAATCTTAGAAACCACCTTTAAAATTAATTACAAATAATATTTATATCTCAATTCTCAATTTTTTTTTTTTTTTAATATAATTACAACATTTGCCGGGACCTGATGAGATAATATTATGCTAACATAGCCCGAAATACTACTTCTACAATCGGGGAGAGGACACCCACACTTGAGGATAAATAGCCAATGAGGGACAAATAATATATATACATGTCTAGGCGAGTGGGCGTTGAACCGTAGTGGTGAATGCTCACTTGGGAGAGTCCAATCACATTGGTAAGAGGTTATTGGTTTAATTCTCAAATGTTAAACTTTTCAAAAAAAAAATAAATAAATAAATAAAAAATTCTCACATGTTAAAAGCTTTCGATCAAGCTGACAATGTATCAGTGTAATCATCAATATCATACCGAATTACCGATTGAACTATTAATCTTCTTCAAATAACTCCATTATTGGCCTATGCCTTTTTTTCCCCTAAACTTGTTTTCATCCTCAAATATTACATAAAGCTACACAATTAAAAGATATTATAAATGGATTTAAGTATAAATGAGTTTTTCTAGTAGATATGTAAACAATTTATTTTTCACTAATGTTAGTTAACCCCCAAAACCTATCCAAATCCCAAATGATGTGCGAACGATATGTTTTATCATGTCATTCACCACATCATCACATGATCAGTATGGTAAGTATAACTCATTTATCACATCATTTATGTTAAATTTTTTGATCGTATAGTTTTACTCTTTATCTTTTAATCTTATGAAATTTGAATGAAGCCGTACATTTACTCTTGGCCTAATGGAGTACACTCTCATCATACCTATTTATTAGTGTGTGTGGATAAATTTATTTATAATGTTCTGGAATAGTATATACTTAGGTTGCCCATGTAGATTTCTATTCGATGTCTTTCGATATTTGTTAACACTAATACTAAACGATCTAAAAATTTAGTCCAAATTTCAACACAAATGATGTGACAAATGGTTTTTTCATTAACCACAATATCACATGATTCACATGTTGTCTGTGGTAATGACAACTCACTTGCTGCATCAGTTGGGTTAATTATTTTGGTCGTATAGCATTACTCATTTGTTAAATAGTTTTTAAATATTCGAATAGATATAAAATAAATAAATTTGCTACTTTACTCAAATTTACTGTCCAAATCTAGCGTTCAAATGATATGACATCTTTATAATAAATTAATTTAAATTGTATTAGATTTGTATTATTTGAATTAATGGATTATAGTAATATCACATTATTTTTGCACTAGATTTAGACACTAAATTTCGGCAAAGTAGTATTAAAAAAAAAATGTATTGAAAATACAATTAAAAGACACAAAATAATCTTAGAAGAGAAAAAACAGATTCTAATTAAGAAGATACAATTAAAAAGACACAAAATAATCTAAAAATAACTTTTAGAATTATTATCAGGGTTAATTGCACATACATACCTTCTATTGATCTAATAAATTAAATTTTCAAACAAATGTCTTATTTAAACACAAACATCCCGATTGGAATGTGATTGAGGTATAGAAAGTCAATAGTACCCTTAGGTATAAATATTCATTTTTTGTTAACTTTAACCTTTAACCACATTTGTACCTCGAAATGCCTAAACTACCCTTGAAAACTTATTTATCTTTTATTTTATTATTTAAATATATTAAAATACATTTACTTAAAAAATTGAAAAAATTGGTAATATTTTTTGTTGCTTTCTTTATATCATTCTCCCCCCTATAGTTTGCCGTATTCTCCATTTTCCCCCCTCTAGTTTCAAAATCCTCCAATTTCCCCTCTCTCATGCCTATTTTTATAAGATGAAATTGGTTGTATTTGTGCATGGGAGGGGGGAATTTAGAGAATTTTGAAACTAGAGGGGGGAAAATGGAGAATATGGTAAACTACAGGGGGGAGAATAATAATTTCCCTTTTTTTTAACATAATTAGAACCCACAAAAGTGGAAAAATGGTTGTGTTTAGTGGGTTTTGATTGTGTTTAGTGAGTTTTGATTATGTTGATTAAATGTAATTGCTGGTGGGTTTTGATTGTGTTGATGAAATGAAATTGTTTGTGGGTTGATGAGTATTAAATTGAATGTTTTGGAGATAAAGTTGGTTTTTGAAATCTGAAATTTTGGTGTTTGGGGACATGGAAAATGTAAAAAGAAAATAAAAAATGATAGAAAGAAAAAGAAAATAAAAGCAAAAAAAAAAAAAAAATTGTACTGATTTTTTCAAATTTTTAAGTAAATATTTTTTTATATTATTAAATAATAAAAGAAAAGATAAATAAGTTTTCAATGATAGTTTAGTCATTTCGGGATACAAATGTGATTAAAGGTTAAAGTTAACAGAAGTCAAATGACGGTAGGGTATATTTATGTAATTATTAGAAAAAAATGAATATTTATACAATTACACCTAAATTCAGGGTTGTTTGTGAAATTTACCCACCAAAATAACCTCTCCCTTTTACCCAAGGGCACTATTGACTTTCCATACCCCAAGCACATTCCAATTGGGATGTTTGTGTTTGAATAAGGTATTTGTTTGAAAATTTGCTTTATTAGATAAATAGAGGGTATGTTTGTGCAATTAACCCTATTATTTTTTTGAAAAGGGTTTCTTTAGGCCCGTAGGAGCTATACCAAATAAATACTTAGTTAATATTTCGATTTTGTTGGATTTGGGCTTGTATAAATTTATGGATTGACTTGAAGAGTCCAATAACAGTTTCGTTTACTAAACGGGTCGGATACTCAGATCCAAGCTAACATTCAAATGAATAAAAGGATAAACAACGAAGGCACGTGCGAAACCATCTCCCTCTCCACAGACCGACACACACAAAAAACCTCACTCTGGCACCACCGTGAAGAACAGCGTTTGAAACCAAAATAAAAAAAAAAAAGATAATTTCCCCAACCAGCAAAACCCTAACCCTAATTTTTGCATAATTACAGAAAAAATGGAAGCCGAGGACGAGCAATCGAACGCAATGATGGACGAGATCTACTCCAACGGTGGCGAGGAATCGGCGCGCAGCAGACCAATCATAAGCGGTGAGCAGCTTGACATCGAGGCCTATGCGAGCCTCTACCAAGGGAGGACGAAGATCACGCGGCTACTCTTCATCGCCGACCACTGCGACAACGTTTCGATGCGGCTCGAGGCGCTGCGGATGGCCTACGATGAGATAAAGAAAGGCGAGAACACGCAGCTCCTCAGAGAGGTCGTGCAGAAGATTGATGGGAGGCTGGGCCCCAATTACGCGATGGACGCAGCCTGGTGCGAATCGGTGGATCGCAGAGCTGAACAACGTAAGGAGAAGCTCGAGAACGAACTCAATGCTTACAGGGTATGACTTGTTTTTTCATGTTTTTTAAACTTATATATGTATTTTTGCATGTATGTTATTACTGCATTGCATTTTCATATATATTTTAATGTAAATGATATATGTTTGTGTTTATGGATCTATTCAATCGCTGATAATAACTTTTTGGTGATATTTTGTCATTGGTGTAGCTAGAATTTTTCATCTGGGTGAGCTAGACTAAGTATTCTTATGTGAAACTCGGTAACATAGTGTTACTTAATTTGCATTATGTACAAAATACAACAAAGTAACAAATTAGAGTTTTTACAAAAGTTGTAAAAGTTGAGGTGATTAGTGGTAAGCCCCTATAACTCACATATTGTGGTCGTGGGTAGAAGTCATATCTTTCTCTTCAAATTCTAAATTTGCACTAAAAACAAGGAGTTTCATAAGAGATGCTTACTAATAGAACGAGAAATCAAAGAGTTCCAACAATCGGTACTTGAAAGAGTTAGATTTGAATTATGACATTATTTTATTAAATGGTATAGTGGACTTAATTATAGAAATTTTAAACCATTAGACAATTAGCTAATTGGGTTATAAAATAGAACATGATCTGAAATATTAACACAAAAATTGAAAAAAATTAATTGGATTAGATTAATAGTCTCATAAAACTCGTAAGTCATAAATCAATGAACTAACTAGTAAGCTATAAAAACAAAAATCTTAATTTTAGACTGGGCTATAGCCCGGAGTGGGCTACTCTTGGCTATACCCTTGTTTTTTGTTCATCGTTATAATATGATTAAGTTGAGTTACTAAAAATTTGTCTTTTGTTTGCATTATATATATTCCTAGGCTCTTATTTTATGTTTGTGCAGACAAATTTGATCAAAGAGAGCATAAGAATGGGATACAATGATTTTGGGGATTTTTACTATGCTCATGGTGCGCTTGGGGATGCTTTCAAAAGTTACGTTCGTACTCGTGATTATTGCACTACCTCAAAGCATATCATTCACATGTGTATGAGTGCGATTCTGGTCAGCATTGAGATGGGTCAATTTACTCATGTGACAAGCTATGTCGGCAAAGCAGAACAAACACCAGAGGCCCTTGAACCTGCTACTGTTGCAAAATTACGTTGTGCTGCAGGATTGGCTCATTTGGAGGCTAAAAAGTACAAGCTTGCTGCCCGCAAGGTTTGTCAACTCTTATCATAATGTTCTTTTCACTCAGAATGTTACTAATTTTACTGGTCTTGATTTCATGTCTAACTTTTCTATGGTTGAATGTGTTGCATCATAATTTCTGTTTTGTCTAACTCTACCCAAATGTATTGAACTTTATATGGGCTGTGATTCTTAGCATTTGGAAGTATATAGAAGTTAACTGTAGATATCATGGGACAAGGATACAAGCTTTTATCCTTACACTGACAGGGTGTTTGATTCTTTGAACATTGTGACTGAACATCAAACCTTAGTATTTAAAGATGTTTTATTGTGAAAAAACTAATGAAATTATGATTTTGTCTATGTAAAGAAAGGAAATCGTCCTCACGATTTGCATTTAATTTAAGCTGATAAACGTAGACTCTTATAAATGTTCATACCAGTTTGAATTAGTGAATACAAGCGTCTGACACTCTAATATTTGAATATCCGCTCCTTGCAAATCATATAATAATATATAGCTTGTGAATACAAGCATTGTGTCCCAAGCGTCTAACACACTGATATTTGTATTTTAGTTCCTTGCAAATCATATAAAAAGATAGAGGTCTGTCTGTTGCAAATTTTAGTTGCACAGGATGTCTGGCAGCAATGCATCATTATGCATGGCTATCAGTATCTTCCCCAACTTATTGGTTGAACCTATCTGCTGTGAAGTTTTCATAGGCAGTGCTTCATTTGCAATATAGATTGTATTAGAGTAATGCTTTCCTCAATTGTGAAGAAAAGCTAATGTTTATCTCTTGTTTACTCTGGTGGTTCACGTTGATGTTATTTTGGGGAAATTACTCCTGCTTCAAGTATCTATCTTGATGAGTCACTCACACCTTAGTTCTCGGCTCATGATCTCTCCTGGCGATTTTGTCACTTGAAAAATTGGAGACTGACTACACGAGCCAAAATGAATGTGGTGGCATTTGGATATTGTAACTGCGAGCTCCTTATCTAGTTCATATATTTCTCTTATGAGGAATATGATTTTGGTTAGTTTTGTCCTCATTTGGTGTATGAAAAGCAGTTGGTAATCACAGGTTAGGAGATATCAAACAAAGAGGACGATTGAAATTAGTGTTTTGAAGTAGCTGTAAAGTTTTATTTAATTACTTGTTTGAGGCTAAGGATGGGTATGATTTTATTGATTTTAAGTTGCACATGATATAGATTCATTTTATTGCTTTCTTTTGTTATTCTTTAATGTGGATAAATCATATGAGGGATATTTTAAGTTGTTATCCTTATTAAAATTTGTCTTTTCATCGTGGCATTCATTGTTTTTCATATGTGTGTAGTTCTTGGAAGTGGGCCCTGATCTTGTGAATTCTTACAATGAGGTGATTGCTCCTCAAGATGTTGCAACATATGGGGGACTTTGTGCACTTGCAAGTTTCGATCGGGCTGAGCTTAAGGCATTAATCTGTTTTCTTCCTTTATAATTGTTTTTTTTTCTATGATGTGTTAATGTGCTCTTGAGAGATCATTCTTGACTTAAATGTTTTTATTTGGCAGAGTAAAGTTATAGATAATGTCAGCTTCCGGAATTTTTTGGAGTTGGTTCCTGAAGTCAGGGAGCTTATTAATGATTTCTACTCAAGGTAATATGTGGCTCTTTGATTTTTTGGTTTTGTCAATGTTTAATCTTCGGAAATATTGCTGCAAAATGGCTTTAACTATGGCTAATATTGTGTCATATTGTCCAAGAAAATGAAATTTAAGAGACAGAAATTGCATCTCATGGGTTGTATATGTAGATTGTCAATGCATTCCACTGTAATGCCTCAAGCTCTTATATGGAATGATCTGCTTTTAGCTCATTATTTTTCTCATTCTATGTTTTTGCTCAAATTCAAAGTAAATTTATACGTATTAAGACAAAATAGGAAACTTGCATCCATCATCTTTATTCAGTCAAAGCATAAAACATTGGTTATCGTTTGCTTATATATTTATGTCTTTTTCTCTCATGTTCTTGATATGCATTCCGCCCTCTCAATTTAATTGTTGCTTAGGGTATGTTTCAATTTATTAGTCAGTGACACACTAATACTTGTGCCCTTATTGCAGCCATTATGCATCTTGTCTGGATTACCTTGGAAATCTTAAAGCAAACTTGTTGCTTGACATCCATTTGCATGACCATGTTGAGATATTGTATGATCAGATCCGTAACAAAGCTCTCATCCAGTATACACATCCATTTGTGTCCGTTGATTTGAACATGATGGCAAATGCTTTCAAAACAACTGTTGCTGGAATACAAAAAGAACTTGAAGCCTTGATCACTGACAACCAAATACAGGTTAATTGCTCCTATTTTTAATTACTCTTTTTCATTTAGATTTACTTTTAACTTAAATAAAATAATTAGGCTATGAATAATGACAAAAATTGAGACAACTTACTTGGTTATGTTTCTTGTGTTACGAATGGTTTTTTTTTCTCTCTGTACCCTGTTTTGTGCTACCTGTATTGGGTCTAAATGTGAGACAGAAACCACTTGTGACCTGTTCATCTTCAACCTAAACTTGATTCTTGTAACTGGATTTGGGTTGTTATTGACTCTTTTGTCACATTTGTGCAGGCTCGGATTGACTCTCACAACAAGATTCTTTATGCACGACATGCAGATCAAAGAAATGCAACTTTCCAGCGGGTTTTGCAAACTGGCAATGAATTTGACCAGGATGTAAGGGCAATGCTGCTAAGGACAAACCTTCTGAAGCATGACTACAATCAAAGGAATTCTAGGAAACTTTGAGTTTTTAATCTGCCGGGATTGACCAATATTGTCTTGATTAGACTCGTTTTCCTTGCCTTAGTCTACAAGCGTGGGGAAACGGGGTTCTAAGATAATCTAAAAGAAGATTGGTTGACCATGATTGATGAATTGAGGAGTTTTGAAGATTTTAGGGTACATGTTCAACAGTTACTAGTCTCTGATGGTTGATTTAGTGTACATACTCAGATTTATTTTTAAAAGTCTCAATTATTCGTTTTCCCTCTGGTTGTTACTTTTCTACTCTTCCAGTCTTCTTGCTTATGTTGCTATACTGGACTTGTCAATTGTGAATCTTGCCAAACATGCTCGAGTGAATTTCAGGCGACCATGAAGGTCTCGAAATTCTTCTTTTCTTTCTGGCCGTTTTGTCTGTGTTGAACTGTTGATCTATCAACTGTTTATATGATTACACAATACAAAGGTTAGTTCAATTTTCAAATGCTTCTATGAGTTATTGGGATGAGACCTTGATATCATCACTATACTTGATATAATTAGTAGATTCAATGTTCGATTTTTCCATGTCAAAATAACTTTGGTGGCATTTTGGGCATAGAATTCATATAATAAAACTGTAAAATAGGTCTGTCCAAACTTGATATTCAAATCTGATGTCTAAATGATGTGGTAACATTCTAATTCATTCATTTAAATCATACAAATATAATATAATTTAATTGAATGGATTAGAGTGACTATATCATCACACCAAATTTGGGATGTGGGCATTAGATTACCAAATTTGGAAACCATAGACACCAAAGATGTGGTTTCATGATCTGGGGATTTATTTTAAATAATTTGATTGAAATGAGGATGATTATTATATCATTTACCCCAATCTAAGGATCTAATAATCAAAACACAAGATAAACAATTGTTCAATTAAGACGACCACTTAAAAATGAAATCCTCAGATCTTCATGAACGACCTTTGTTTTGTACTGTACCTACCGTATCTTCACTGACTGCAGTAATTTCCTTTCCTTTGTCGTTACAACAATTATGAATACTTAAATTAAACCCAAACTCGTCGGTGTACAGTGTACTTTTTGTGACCCATTAAAATCTAGACTCAGTTTATGATCTTTCTTTGTGAGAAATTTATTAAATAAATAATCTTTTTAATTTAATTTTTCTTATTTTGTAAAATTAAAATTGTCACTGGACGGCTGCCAACCACATGCATTGAGATTTTGGTTTAATATCTCACCGTCATATTGTTTTTGCTTCTTCTTCTTCTTCTTCTTTATTCTTCACAGTCCCAAAGTCTCCTGTGTCACCACATTCACACTCCACTATCTCAAAAACTTCACTGTACAATACGAGAGAGTACACACACGAATTATTCAACTTAAAATTATTATCTAAACAAAACCCTAGAGTCACAGACCATAGTTTCTTTTTTAATACTTGTCTAAATGTTCGTTTAATCAGAAATCAAATCAGATCCGAATGGGGCTTCTCAACATGCCTGCATCGAAGCGAAACACTCGTCAATGGAAACTTCTCGACATAATCTCCGCTGCGTTCTTCGGTCTAGTCATCATCTTCTTTCTCATGGTCTTCACTCCACTTGGAGACTCTCTCGCCGCCTCCGGTCGTCAAACGCTGCTGCTGTCGGCGCCGGATCCGCGCCAGCGTCAGCGGCTGTTGTTTCTGATCGAGTCGGGTCAGCATCACCAGCCCATCGAGGCTTGCCCCGCCGACTCCGTCGACCACATGCCATGCGAGGATCCGAGGCGCAACAGCCAGCTCAGCAGAGAAATGAATTTTTACCGGGAAAGGCAGTGCCCGCTGCCCGATGAGACACCGCTTTGTCTGATTCCTCCACCTGACGGTTACAAGGTTCCTGTTCGCTGGCCTCAGAGCTTGGACAAGGTATGACGCCGTTTCATCTTACCGAAAATGTGAAAAAAAATAAATAAATAAATAAAATCTCAAGTAGAGATTGAGCTAGTTTTAGAGTTATTTTTATATGAATTAGTGAATAATATTATTCAAGGATTGCTTTTTATGTCAATTTCGTAGATCTTGTTTACTCCTGTGATTGGAATATTTGTTTGATAACAAAATTTATATTCAGAGATTGACGGAGTACAGACTATATTGCTGCAAATTGCTAGCTCTTCAACTTTTGTTGTGGTTAATATGTTAGTGTTGCTCAAAACTTGAATTGTGTGATCTGTAGATATGGCACTCGAACATGCCGTACAACAAAATTGCAGACAGGAAAGGTCACCAGGGATGGATGAAAGAGAGTGGCCCTTACTTCACTTTTCCGGGAGGTGGCACAATGTTTACAGAAGGAGCAGACAAGTATATCGACAAACTGAAACAGTATATCCCTATAGGTGATGGAACTCTGCGGACTGCTCTTGATATGGGATGCGGGGTATTATTCAATGATTTTTCAGTTTCTTTTCTCTGTTTTAGTCCTTGTTGGTTGTTCTATATTTTGAAGATCACGGAATTTAATCTATTTTTAGGTTGCAAGTTTTGGCGGGTCTATGCTGGCTGAGAACATCACGACCCTCTCATTTGCTCCTAGAGATTCACATAAAGCACAGATACAGTTTGCACTGGAAAGAGGGATACCGGCGTTTGTTGCCATGCTGGGCACTCGCAGACTCCCATTTCCGGCATTCTCATTTGACTTTATGCACTGCTCTCGATGTTTGATCCCTTTTACAGCCTATAGTGAGTTCTCGGTGGCATATGGGCTTGTATTTTATCATCTCTTCTATTTTCTGGTTTTACATTGAAAATATGGCTTTGCAGATGCAACTTATTTCATTGAAGTTGATCGGTTACTTCGGCCTGGAGGATACCTAGTCATCTCCGGTCCTCCTGTACAGTGGCCTAAACAAGACAAGGAGTGGGCAGACCTCCAGGCTGTGGCAAGAGCCTTGTGTTATGAGTTAATTGCCGTTGATGGAAACACTGTCATATGGAAAAAGCCTGTTGGAGAATCATGCCTACCCAACGAAAATGAATTTGGAATTGAATTGTGTGATGAGTCAGATGACCCAAACTATGCATGGTAATTGTTTATTGAATGTTTTCTTGGTCTCTGAGAATTCTGTAAGGCTTATGTAAAAACTAAGGCAGGCCTTAAGCTGATTGTTTTTTTATTCTTCCTTTCTGTTTTGATTTCATATCAAGCAAATCCTATAGATGCATGTAGATAATTTTGATTGAAATTGACATTAATATTATTGCTGCAGTCTGTGCAGTTAAGAGCTGATTAAACTCTCCGCTGGAATCGTAAACCTATGTACATTTAATTTGCAGGTATTTCAAGTTAAAGAAATGTGTGAGTGGGACATCTTCAATGGTGGGAGAATATGCTGTCGGGACAATCCCAAAGTGGCCAGAGCGGTTAAGTAAAGCTCCTTCAAGGGCCTTGGCCTTGAAAAATGGGTATGATGTGTTTGAGGCTGACACAAGGCGATGGGCTAGAAGGGTTGCCTACTATAAGAAATCTTTAAACCTGAAGCTAGGAACTCCAGCTATACGTAACGTCATGGACATGAATGCATTTTTTGGAGGTTTTGCGGCAGCACTTGTATCTGATCCTGTGTGGGTGATGAATGTTGTTCCTGCTCGCAAACCATCAACTCTCAGTATCATATATGACAGAGGCTTTATAGGAGTCTACCATGATTGGTGAGTTATTTTAGCATTTCTCTGCTTTATCCTGGAAATTTATTTAATGGTTATAATCAAATCTGTCTCCCAAGTCCACTTGCTTGTCCTTTTAGCTTGCAGAAAACCTCCTCTGGCTATTGGATCTCATGTGGCCAAATTATATCTTTAGGTTAAAGCACTGTAATCACTTCGATGAAACAGTCTCTTAAGGGAGTTAAATTTGTTCTGGATTGCAACTGAAGCTTTGTTTTATTATTATTGTACTCAAATATCCTTTCTTGTTGCATGTTTTCTGGTTCACTGCTCTTTCCTTTTTCATAACATGGATTAGGTGCTCGCATTGTTTGTGGAAATAATTGAGCTCATGGGTCTGTTAATCAGCTAACCTTTTTATTTTTATTGATGTCAATAGGTGTGAACCTTTCTCAACTTATCCTCGAACTTATGACCTAATACATGCAGCTGGTTTTGAAACACTTATAAAAAATCCGAGCTCAAAGAAGAACAGGTATATATGATCAATAACCCTATTCTTTAATACCATCCTCTGATTCCTCTCAGTTGTTTATTTTCTTAATACATGTGAGATTTTTATGTGGAGAAATTTCAATAGTTTCTTCTTTCATTTTGTTTTGGTTATGTGGAGAAATTTCCCACTTGCTCGAATGATTTATATCATTTATAAGTTGACTTATCCTTGTTTGAAGGCAATGCGGTTAATATTTATAAATACTGCTCTTTTGATGCATAATTTGTTGCATTCTGCCCCACGTATATCATTACTAATTGCATTAGATGAGTACAAAATTACACTTTCATTGGTATTATAAATTCTCCGAATGAAGGCATGCAAGTTTCATGATGTTTATGGCAGAACACGCTTAAGCTATACTTAATGCTTTCTCTCTCATTCCTTGGCCTTCTCTCCTCTGTCAAAGAAAAAACATGCCTTTGGGCATCTAGGGGTCCGGTCATGTTTTTGTTTAATGAATTTCCTAGTGACTCAGCAAAAATATTAATTACTAAATTTAAATAGGGCATCATAGACTAAAATGATGGTTACTAATTTAAATAGGGCATCATAGACTAAAATGATGGTTATCGTTAATTACTAATTAATTACCTAATTCACAGGTTAATTTACTAATAGAGAGAACCTGTGCATTGTGATATATCGATGAACTTTATGTCTTCCATCTTGGTTACCTTGAAATCACTTGACTGATTTGCATGATGAAAATGAATCAGAATGGTCAAATGGGTGTGCTGTGGCCAATCTCAAGCATTGGTGTGTGGCTCTTTTAAGTTGTTTTCTGTTTATATGCTTGCACATGGTGATATGTCTAAGTTGGCCACGGTCTGGAAAGTCGTTATTGTGTGGATTCTCATATAATTATACTTTCCAAAAACTTAGAATTCTCCAGAGACTGCACCAAGCCTTCAATTTTGTTAAGTCTTAGATCGTTACATGCAATGATTTAATTTAGTAGACCATTTTTCTTATGCATCTCGCAAATTGTGGTAAAATTTTGACAAAACTGTTTCTGATAGTCATTGATTTACATTGTCTAACATCGTTTCTATTTTTGGCTCCATTTCTACAAAGCATGTGATTTTCCTATCGATTCACCTTTATTTTGTCTGATTCTATAGTGTCTTCTGGGATTAGATAAAGTGCTTAGTCAGCTATTGACATTACCCAACATCACCACTTTTGATTCTCCTGCAGGTGTAATTTGGTGGATCTAATGGTGGAGATAGATCGAATGTTGCGACCAGAGGGAACAGTGGTGATTCGGGATTCTCCAGAAGTTATCGACAAAGTGAGTCGCATGGCAAGTGCCGTAAGGTGGACTGCCGTTGTACATGACAAAGAACCCGAGTCACATGGGAGAGAGAAGATTCTTGTTGCAACTAAAAACTTTTGGAAGTTACCTTCAGCGTCTCACTAAACACAACACGGCTATTATATTTTTTTGTAATGTAGGTAATTTTCTTTTCTCATCTTTTCGGTTCTTATTTGAATCCCAGATGTCATCTTCATTGCATCAAAAGATGCACTTATCTTGTTCCTCGTTTCGTTTATTTATATGAAGAAACGGTAGGGTTAGAATCAGATGAAAGTACAAAGAAGAAGAAGAATGTGCAATTGTATGTTATTAGCATGACACATATCAGTGCCATTGATAGTTTCAGTTTTTGATAGCGTGCTAGCTTTGCTCTCAGTTGAAGCCTGCGGGTTTTCTTGTGAAGATGATCATATGGTAAAATATTACTATAGATCTGTCTGTTTTCTATTGTTAACATGATTTGATAGAATGCATTTGGGGGACTGTGTTAGAACAATATTTAAAATAATAACAATATTAATCCTTCCCTTACTTTTTTAAAAATTGAATGCCCTTCTCTAATCTCTACCGATTCCCGAACATTAATGTTAGACTACCCAAAAAAATTAACTTAAAAACGAACCCAAATGATGTATTAAGTTATTTGTCTTTCCATGTTAGCACAATAAAACTTTCAATTACCCTTTGAAAGCGTTTTCTCTATCGACGTGTAAGCTGTTTGATGGGCATAGCCGGACTTTGGATTTTAACAAAATGGATGATGGGCTTGGGCTTAGCGGGTCACTAAAATGACCGGCCCAACTACAGACTTGGGCTTCTTCTTTTTTTCTAAATTAAAGAAGGCCAAGATTTCATGTATGCGAGTGTAGGGACTAGGGACAGTTGTCACTCTATCCCCACTCCTGTTTTCACGTGAATTTCATTTATTCTTTTTTTTATTATTATTATTATCTAACCTCATTATTACTATTTATTAACCCTTCACTTATTAATTGTTTTCAATTAAATGGACCTCTTATATCAAAATAAAAATAAAATGGACTTCTTCTTTTTTCGTACTTACCGAGAGAGATCTCTCCACACTTATTATGATTTTATAGACAATGATGTCAGCCTGGCAGGAAAGGACTCGAATCTAGAATTTTATTGGCATTGTAATCTCAACTTCGGGATTTCTTCAAGATTGGAGGGAGGTAACATGACTCAAATAGTCAAACACACGACCTCTTGGATGTAGCACAGTATTACAGAAAGTGTCAGGCGCTAGTCAGGTGACGACCCACCCGCCTCACCCCTAGCCTGCCTAGTTGGGGACTAGACGGCTGGTTGGAAGTCGACCGATTGCAGGCTGGCATTCGATCTGGATTTTTTTAATATATATTTTTTGTTGTAATTGAGTAAATGTTTATAATATTTCATATATTGAACCTCAAATTGAAAATAAAATTCTAAAAAAAAAAAAAAAACTTAATATTGATAATCAAAATCCATAAACTACTAAACAAAATCTAATAAACTCAATCAAATTCCAAAAAGTTGATCAAAAAAAAGTCAACCAAATCGGTCGACGGCGACTAGTCTTGACTTTGACCTACTAGACCAATTAGACAGTAAACCACCTAGTCAGGGCGACGTAACACCGCCTAGGGACTAGGCAGTACCTAGTCAGCCCAAATCGGAGACTTTTGCAGCACTCATATAGGTGTGAGATACCAGCCTCGTATTGTCTTTTCTCTTTTTAAATACGAGGCACAAAAAAAAATGAAGGCGTAAAGGAAGTCCACTTATTGGATTGCTGTTAACTAGCTTTTGATTGGTTAAAATGGTTTCCCTTTGTAGCCCAAACGTTGATTTGTATCCAAAATCAACAGCAAAATACGAGACATTAATCGATTGGAATCGGAGAGTGAGACCCGCACGAATTGATTTTGTTATACAAATTAGTGAAGAATATACCTTACAAGATTCAAAGCGATACATCATATATGTATATAAGTTAGAATACGAGTCAAAACAGTTTCAGTTTATAGAGAAATATACGGGTGTTTTGTGTGTGTAGATTGTAGAAGGAAAGAGAGAGATCATTGTTGGAGTGTGAGTTGGGTGAGACAATCAAAGGGAAGACTTGAATGTAAAGTGTAAATAAAGAGAAGGTGATCTGGAAAACGGGAATGAAATTAATGCAACGGCAAAAAAGCAAAGCCGTTTAAATGGGTCTTGAATACCATTATATATATACATGTCTCTGTCTACATGGACTTATGAAATTGAATTTTGTGTTTAATGGATTGAGCAAACAAAATTAAAGAATTTACGGGCATATTTGCAAAATACAACCTATTGAGAGTGAAAGGTCATGTGGGTTGTGGGGTTGCTACTTGCTAGCTGTGGGTCTCTCCATTACCAAAACACTACACTACCCAACCACCCACCACCTCATCCATTGCCTCTTCCTCTTCTTTTTTTTTTTTTTTTTCACTCACTTTCTAGGGTTTGTTTCACTCTTTTTTTTTTTCTTTCTTTCCTTTTCTTTTGTTTGGGGTCCCATTTTCAATCCTGATTTAGCTAATTATGAGTTTAATTAATTACAATAAATTAGGGTCAGTTTAGTATTACTTTTGAGAAGTTAAAATCAATTTATTTCTTAATTTTGATATAAAATGATGTTTAGTAAAACTTCCAAAAGTGATTAATTGATAATCTGATAAGTTTTGATAATGATTTTGATAAGTAGGTGGAGGGTTACTTTTTAAAAGTGATTATAAAATAATCTATTTCAGCATTTACTTAATCTTTTAAAATATCATTATTATCCTTATGAAATTAAATTAAAATCATTTATATTTCTTATTTCATCTTAAAATTAAAGATTTTAATTAAATATTGATTTGATTATAAAATATTTTAAAGATAATTTTATTATTCTTATGGAATTTTTCTTTTCTAATTTAAATATTTTACTTAAATATTGATTTAATATATATAATTAATGAAAAAAAATAAAATAAGGTTCTAAAATCATGTTTATTTTAATCATTGTAACTAATTTCAACACTTTTGAAATAAAATTACCAAATATATGTATATTACTTTTGAGCTATACAGTAGTTTTAACCAAACATCTGTTGATTAACTTCACAACTGATTATTTTTTTAGCACAGCTAGCAGTGATTATTATAAAAGTTACAACAATATTAAACTGGCCCTTAGTCTCATCAACTTCATATGTATATGTCTTTATCTTACTGGCTATATGAAACTTTTTTTTAAAAAAAAAGTAAAAAAAAAAAAGATACCTAGTTCACAAAATAATTTATTTTCTTAACAATCATAAAACTTCCTGTGTTTATGATATATACATCAAGTATAGTATGGATTTTGAATAGAACAAAGGTATTATCAAATACGTCCACACTTAAAAATAAATATGGATATAAAAACAATTAATAAATCCTACGGTCAAAGCGGTTTTAAAAGTAAAGGTCAATATCAAAGTTACTTTCCACAGCGTTATATAACTAAACAACCAGTTCCTTAAAATATATATTGACAATAGAAGGACAGTATAAACAATAGATCGAAGAAACACCTTCCTCTTTGAAAAATTGGGCATTGTGAGAGGGAAAGAGTATACTAGAGGTAGAAGAGATTAGTTGTAGTGTAGCATTGCTTTCCACCAAAATTGTACCATTTCTCCTCCCAAGTTTTGGTGTCGGCAGAGACATAGCATGTGCCAATCCTAACACAAAACTGTGTATTGAAGTCATCAAGTGTATATAGGTACAACAACAAACTGTGAAGCAATATCTCGACCAATCTCTGATCGATCATCATCTCTCTGAAATCTGAATATATAATCAGCTGATCATGAGCTGATCTATATTCAATCTCTTCTCATTCCTCCCTGCAACCATTCTCCTATATTCATATCATCATCATCATCATCATCATCATCATATATATATATATATTCACACAGCTTGATCTTAACAGAAATCTGAATATCATTAAACTCGCGTTAATTAAAACTTGTAACATATCGGGTATTATTTATCCTTGGATTTTGTTAAACTATGGATGTCTAGAGACTTGATCGATCGCATGATATTTCTAAAAAAGATAAGTATAGGTTAAATTTAGTTGGTTAAGTATATCTATAATAATCTCATTTAATAACTTTGTCTTTTTCAAGTGATTAATTGTGATTGAAGTAATACATAATTAAGAGCTGGTTTTTTTAGAGTTACATTAATTAAGTAGGATATTTTTAGTTGGTAAAATAGAGTTTTTGTGGTAGGGTACGTACGTATATACTATTGTAGTATTGTTTCATGTATTCATTTTCTTTCTTTTGTATTATACACATTTTTTTTTTTATACTGTCGGCAAAGTTTTGATTTAACTCCTACAGTGTTTAATTACACTTTACACTCTCATGGGTCATTTGTTTTTTCCACTTAAGACTTAATGGGTCTGAATCATAATTATTAAGTTGTTTTGTTTGTTTTTTTAAGTGGTCAAACAACTTAAAAATACCAAAAAACAACTTAAAATAAAAAGTAAAAAATCATGACTTTTCACTTAATTGTAAATCACTGAATTGCATTAAATGCAATCTAAAATCTTTTCTTCCGATACTATCCTCCATATATAACATATTTCCAATTTCATCATAATTATATATTATATAGAAATCTTTATTTTAATATATTGCTTATTTTAAATAGCTTTAAAAATAAAAAAAAGAACCCTAATAACTTCTAATATTAGTATTTAATATCAATACTTTATTATGATATTATGGTGATGTATTTATATATTATTATTTTTTAGAGTGTTTTTTGTGAGTTTTCCTGCCCCCATTTTATTTTATTTTTATTTTAAAAAAAAAACATTTTCTTTTCTTAGTAAAAATAAAGTTTGTTTATAATCGAAGAAGAAGATCATGATCATATGTGTTCATACATAATTATTATTTTTGGATTGTTTTTATTCTATATTATATGTATAATTGTTTAACATGGGTATAGATGTAAAATTACTTCTTTTTAGATAATTTTATTTGTAAAAAACAAACATGTTAACAGTACATTCAGATGTGAGGAAACAAAAAACAAACATGTCATTCAGATTCAAGTTTCAGTCACTATTCAGTCTTCAGTAAAATTCAGGACTATTCAGTCTTCAGACAAAAAAACAAACGACCTCTCAGTTTCTCATTGAGTGGTTTTTTAGGGGTACTTAAAAAAATAAAAAAAATAAAAAAAATAAAAACCCTAAAAGAAAAGTAATCATTTTTGTAACTACTATATATAGTACTATCCATAAATTAATTTCCCACGCACATGTATATAAATATATAATAAAGAGGAGCAGATTAATTTATCAAGTTATTTTCAATAATATCATCAAGGCTCTTAATGAAGGTAACTAATTATTTTATGACAACAGCAATTGTTTAATAAATAATTAGAAGTATTTGCTACAAACAAGGAGAAAATAATTAATACTACAGAATGAGATAGGCCAGTAATTCCAAGGTGAAGTTGATTGTACGAAATGATTAATTGTAGGAAATTGAAGCCATAGTTATTAGTTTTATTAATTTCTCTGGAGATTACCGTTTTAAGAGTGTAATTAATTGAATATATATATTTTTCTTTTCAAAAAAAAATATATAAAAAATTGAATATATATATTATGGATAATGCTTGGGTACTGACTCCAGTCAGTACCCAAGGTGCTGATTACACCACTCATTGCTTGCCACGTAACCAAAGACAAGGAGAAAAATGGAAAAAGCAAAAGAGTTTTGCCACGTAGCAACATTCCATTGGGTGGTTTGGTATGGTCAGTATGGCTTGAGTACTGACTGGTCAGTACCTAGGCAATTTCCATATATTATTAATAGTTTTCTTTGATTTTGTCTGTGTAGGGCTTGTAGAAGTAAAACTGATAATTGTATGTATATGGAGTATGTAATTAATTGAATATATATTATTGTATGTATAAATAAGAATTTCAAATAATGGGAGTTATACTGGTGTAGGGGCTGTAATCAGA
This sequence comes from Acer campestre, assembly GCA_954870605.1. NCBI lineage: Eukaryota > Viridiplantae > Streptophyta > Magnoliopsida > Sapindales > Sapindaceae > Acer > Acer campestre. Next base: position 3,994,006 of record OX940802.1, read on the forward strand.
GATGATAAGGGGTCGGTTGTTGCAATCAGCTGCCAGGTTTGTTTAATGCACATATTGGTGAGCTGGTTGCTCTTAGAGAAGGGCTTTTGCTGGCAAAATTTCACAATTTGAGGGTTGATTGGGCTGAGGTGAATTCTCCCTCAGTGGTGTCTTGTATTAACGATTCCATCCCTTGTGTGAGGGAATCTAAGTTCATTATAAATGATATTAAGTTGTTGTTATCAGATGTAGGCGTTATTAAGTATTTAGCTATTTCCAGTTCTGGAAATTCCTTTGCTCTTAGGCTTGCAGATTCAGCTTTTTATTCTTTTAGGGAATTTATTTGGCTGGATTTCAGTTCTTTGTAAGGGTGCTGGTCAGTTTGTTTGTTTTGTGTTCTGATATATATCAAAAAAAAAAAAAAAAAAAGTTAATTAATTTATATATACATTAATAATTGTATGTATATGGAGTATGGAATATAAAAATAAGTTTGAAAATATTGAAAATGTCATTGAATCCCAATATATTTAAGACATTATTTCTCTCTAATAATGAACCATAATAAGTAACTTGAAGTTTTGGACTGTGAACAACCAAAATTACTGTAATTAATCTTGAATGTAAATGAAGAATGTTGTTATTTACTATCTCATTTTCCTTGTACTGACCAAGCTTTATTTTTTTTTTCTCTCTCTTTTTTTTTTTTTTTTTTTTTTTTTTTTTTTTTTTTTTAAGTATTGTATTATTATATAAATTCGGGTTTTTTTTTTTTTTGAGAGGAAGGACTTGAGTGTGAGAGGTTTACCTCCGAAACAACATTGTATCGTCTTATTTAATTTTATTAAGGGTAATTACCAATTAGGTCATGGATTTTTTTTAAAAAAATTTCAAGTTGTTTATAATTTTCACAGAAGTTACCAAATTGGTCTTCACATTTTTCCCAAGTGCCAAATTAGTTATTCTTTTTTTAGAAGTGATCAATTGGTCAATCTAACGGTTTAATGGTGTTTAATATAACAGTTGATTTTAACAATTTTAGTTTAAGTATATAAATACTCTTTATTTATCATATTTTATCAAAGCTGTTTTGTTTTTTGTACATTGAATTAACCATTATAATTGCAACAAGATCTAAAAATATTATCAACGAAACATCGTTTGTATTCTTTTTTAATTAAAATTTTCTAAAAAATCTAAAAATATCTTAATTAGACAGTGTCAATTATACCCTTATTTATAAACAAAGTTACCATTCATTCCTAGTCTTTTACCATTTTTATATACACATGTTAAAAAAAAAAAAAAAAAAAAACCATGCATATGTTATTATTATATTGTTCAGGAGTAAAGTACAATTTTACTCCTACAGAGTTAAAGTTGATCGATGAAACTTAGTTAGAGAGACTAGTTTGGCACTTTGGAAAAATATAATCACTTTTATAAAAGTCGCAAACAACTTAGAATTTAAAAGAATTTCATGACTTAATTGGTAATTGTCCTTTAATTAAAAAAGGAATTTAAAATATTTATTAATACTCAACCCAAAAGGAAAAAAGAAAAACAGAAAAAGAAAAGCAATATGAATTATAGGAAATATACAAAGAAATAATATAATAACTTTGACAATTATGACAATTAAGCAAACAAAGCAATCCAAAAATGGAGATTAGAATTTGACAAGATTTGACCAAGATTGCATCACTGAATTCTCTCTTAATTAATATTTTATTACTTTAATTATTTTATTAATCCTTTTATTCATGGGACTATATAATGAACCGTGGAAATTAAAACTTAAAAGAACCTAATCTTGGAAAAAGACAAATCATTGTTTCCATTATTAAATTATCAAACCCTTTAAGGAAATCTGATTTATCAGAAAAAAGGGAATTCAAACTTTATTCCCATAAGGCCATAATCAACTAATTAAACACTTCAATCAATTTCAATTTTTTAGAGCCAGAGTAAAAAAATATATATATATATATACATATATTTATTTTCCAGTCCACTGTAGTTTTTTTTTTTTTTTTTTTTTCTTTTCCCAGTCGTCCAACACAGTGGTGGTGGCCCTATCATCTTCTGCAATTCACATTTGACAGGTTAGTGTTGTTTACAGTTTTCACACTTTTTAAGAGTGAAATTGCCATTGACTAAACACTGTGTCCAAACCCAAAAAAACCCTAATTTGTTTTCTTTTGATCATATAATCGTTTGTTGATATTTCAGATCCCAACGTTTTATTTTTATTTTTTATTTTATAATAAATATAAATAAAAACAAATTTAAAGACAAGAGAAGGGCAATGGATCTGAAGTTCTGAGATCTCTGTCTTCAGACTTCAGTAACTTCTTTTATTTAAAAGAGGTTAAAAAGGTTTATAGATTTTTCACTTCGCTGTCAATCACAGACTTTTTTTTTTTGTTTTTTTTTTTTTAATTTTAATTTTTTATAAATTTGATATATACAGAAGAAGAGAGTCAACCGACCTTTTTTGGGTGGTAGTATTTGTAAGGCTTCGAAGAGTCCACATATTGAGTTTTATCATCTTCAGCTTCAAACCCTTTTTGTTTTTCTTTCTCTCCCTCTCTTTTAACTATTTTTTTTTTCCTTTTTTCTTTACCTTTCTCTCTCTGCAAATCTTTGAAGCCTTTTTTTCGTTCTCTCTCAAAAACCTTTTTTTATATTTCAAGCTCTCATAATTTTTTTATAAGTGATATATAGTCAAGCCTAGCATGCAGAGAACGAGATAAAAACTTTGCCAAAACTAGGGTTCCTATTTTTTGTTCAGTATCAACTCAACCGCCTGATTTCAGGCCTACTTGTTTGGGTTTGGCAGGCCTATAGCTCTCTAGCTAGAGCGAGAAAGTTTTAAGACTCCTCACATACAGAGATAGAGAGAGAGGGATAGAGAAGGAAGAGCTAAGCAGTAAAACAGATAAGCAAAACGCAGCTTTGTGGCTTGCTTTCTTTCTCTTTCTTTCTCTCCGAACACTTTTTTTTTTTTCCTTCCTGTTGAGAGGGAGTTGGAGACATTTGGGTTTCTCTCCTTTTGTCTCCTCTGCCTCTCTTTGGACTTTGTGGGTTTTCGATTTCGTGGTCGGTTTGATTTGTTTGTTTGACAACCATCATCTCTTAGTGTTGTTCAAAGTGAGATTTTTTTTAGCTTTTTTTTTTTTATTTGTGTAAATTTGTAGAGAAGAAGAAGAAAAAGGGAGTGATAAGTGGGTGTGAAGTGAGACATATTATAAAAAAGAGATTGAAAAAAAAAAGGCAATTTTTGATGAGTTTTGGAGGTTTTCTTGAGAATAGTAGTTCTGGTGGTGGCGGTGCAAGAATCGTCGCTGACATTCCATACAGTAACAACATGCCCACCAGTGCTCTCACTCAACCTCGTCTTGTTTCACCTTCTCTAACCAAATCTATGTTCAACTCTCCGGGCCTCTCTCTTGCTCTTGTAATAATTATTACCACACTCTCTCAAAACTGTGTCCTTTGTGTCTTGTGTGTGTTTGTTTGTTTGTTTGTTTTTAAAAAAAAAAATTAAACTACTGATCTGGGTTTGTTCTCCGATTTTTATTACAGCAACAACCCAATATCGACAATCAAGGTGATATTCCAAGAATGAGCGAGAATTTTGAAGGAATTGTCGGAAGAAGAAGCAGAGACGAAGAACATGAAAGCAGATCTGGAAGTGATAACATGGATGGTGGTTCTGGTGATGATCAAGACGCTGCCGACAACCCACCAAGAAAGAAAAGATACCACCGACACACACCTCAGCAAATCCAAGAGCTTGAAGCGTATAATTCTTGTTATCTTAATACAGTACAACAATCTTCTAATGAGATTTTTGTTTAATTAACTAATATTTTTCATATTGACTGTTTGGTTTTGGTTTTTTTTTTTTTTTTAAGTTTGTTCAAAGAGTGTCCTCATCCTGATGAGAAACAAAGACTGGAACTCAGTAGAAGACTTAGCTTAGAGACAAGACAAGTCAAGTTTTGGTTTCAAAATCGCAGAACTCAAATGAAGGTAATTATTAATTCACTAGAACATCAAATTTCTAGTCCCCTTTTTTGATTTCTTCAAAACTTAGTGTTCGTTTTTTGAACCAGACCCAACTTGAACGTCACGAGAACTCGCTGCTCAGGCAAGAAAACGACAAGCTTAGGGCCGAAAATATGTCCATTAGAGACGCAATGAGAAACCCAATTTGCACAAACTGCGGTGGTCCTGCAATTATTGGTGACATCTCTCTAGAAGAGCAACACTTGAGGATTGAGAATGCGCGTTTGAAGGATGAGTTGGATCGGGTTTGTGCTCTCGCTGGCAAGTTTCTGGGTCGACCCATTTCTTCACTTGCTGGTTCAGTGCCTTCTACACTACCAAACTCAAGCTTAGAACTTGCTGTTGGCAGCAACGGCTTTGGTGGTTTAACAAACGTGAACACAACATTGCCATTAGGACCTGATTTTGGAGCTGGGATTTCAAACGCTTTGACAGCGATGACCCCAAATAGATCCGGCCCCGGTACTGTGACCGGGCTCGATAGATCGATGGAAAGATCAATGTTTTTGGAGCTTGCTTTAGCTGCAATGGACGAATTGGTCAAGTTGGCTCAGACTGATGAACCACTTTGGATGAGAAACTTTGAAGGTGGAAGAGAAATGTTGAACCATGAAGAGTACATGAGAGCTTTCACTCCTTGTATTGGCTTGAAACCTAATGGTTTTGTCACTGAATCCTCTAGAGAGACTGGCATGGTCATCATCAACAGTTTAGCTCTTGTTGAGACTCTAATGGACCCGGTAACCAAAATTTTAATTTAATTTGCTTCTCTTTAAAGTCTAATTAATTTATTTATTTTGTTTTTCTCAAACTTTTCTCTATTATTTCACCTGTATATAGAATCGATGGGCAGAGATGTTTCCATGTATGATAGCAAGGACTTCAACTGCTGATGTGATATCAAGTGGCATGGGTGGAACTAGAAATGGTGCACTTCAACTGGTAGGTTTTTTTTATTAATTTATTTACAGCGAAACCCATTTCTGTCTCATCAAAAACATTAATTATTCTCAATTATGAAAACTTATTTTATTTTATTTTATTTTTTATTTTTTTTACAGATGCATGCTGAGCTACAGGTATTGTCACCATTGGTGCCTGTTAGAGAGGTGAATTTTCTGCGGTTTTGCAAGCAACACGCAGAAGGGGTTTGGGCCGTGGTTGATGTTTCAGTCGACACCATTAGAGAAACTTCTTCTGGTGCACCCACATTTCTCAACTGCAGGAGACTTCCTTCTGGTTGTGTAGTACAAGACATGCCAAATGGTTACTCCAAGGTAAATTAATTAATTACTCATAATTATATCACTTTCTTTGCATTAAAGCTTTTTTTTTTTCTAGCGTCTTTAATGAAGTTTGTTGAAGAACTAACTGCAACATTGGAGCTTTTAGTTGAGTAGCATTTAATTTCTGGGGAAAACACCAGGTCAAAAAAAATCATGAGAATTTGCATTCCCAATCCACACCCATTAGAGAGAGCAGAGAGAGCTCATGCATCATAGAATTTTGTTTGTCTAGTGATTACTTACTCACTGTATCCCCATGCCAACACTGTCATGTCAGTCTTCTTGTGAAACTTCCTAAACTATTATTTTATTGACCTTGATCATCGTTGCATGCTTCTTCTTGTGTATCAAATATCTCATATATATTCTAATTTGAAAGATTTTCAAGTTTCAACAACTAAGTTTTACTTAATCAAATTATAATATTGTCATAGTACACCACAAAATCGAGGTTTTCTCATTATTTTATTGATTAGAAGCCTCTACTACCCTCTAGTTTTTGTGCCTTGATTGAACACATTAATTTCATATGCATAGGAATCTTCAAAACTTTTTGGTTGAATAAATTAAACATTTGATGTTTCTATTCCAATCTTTGATGCCCTTCTCGTTTATCTTGAATAATTATTAATTATATAATTGAATAAACTATATGTGTGTGACCTGGTTCCAGCCTCAATTTTCTACTCAAATCAAAGACCCTCTAGTCAAATTCCAAGACTTGCTATTTTTTTTTTCATATTTAAAAAAAAAAAAAAAAAAAATACTGTATACGAGTATCTAAGAAAGATAAGATGAGGTTCACTGGACATCAGTGTACACATCTCGATGTCACCTTCCACGTTGTACCTTTGTGTTTCCTTCAAATCATGCAAAGACTTTATACAATATTTTATGCCATCTTATTATAAGGAAGAGAATCTAAAAAACAATTCTCTTCATCGAGCCCAATCTTGAGATTTTTCCCAGATTTGCCTCTTGTTTGTTTTTAATTTCGAAATCACATTTTTATATTATTCAATTTATAAAACGATTAATACAAATATTTAATTTCATACTAAGTTTGACTGATAGTTTTCTTCCATATTATGGCTTTTTCGAGTAAATTTTAATCAAATCTATTTAGCTTTTGATTATATTACATTATATAATTTTTCTTTTTAAAAAAAAAAATATTTTTTGCAGGTTACATGGGTTGAACATGCAGAATATGAAGAGAGCCAAGTCCACCATCTCTTCAAACCCTTGATAAGCTCCGGCATGGGGTTTGGTGCTCAACGGTGGGTCGCCACCCTTCAACGTCAATGTGAATGCCTTGCTATTATCATGTCCTCCACCGTCTCCTCCAGAGATCACACTGGTAATATATAATATATTTGTAACATGATATTAACATGTACTAATTATTGTTTTTATTTTTCTTTAAAAAATTGATAATGATGTTTTAAAACTGGGTACAATAATTTGTAGCAATAACTCCTGGTGGTCGAAGAAGCATGTTAAAGCTAGCTCAAAGAATGACAGACAACTTCTGTGCCGGGGTTTGTGCATCGACAGTACACAAATGGAACAAGCTCAACGCCGGCAACGTTGACGAGGACGTCAGGGTGATGACGAGGAAGAGCGTCGACGATCCTGGTGAGCCGCCGGGTATTGTGCTGAGCGCCGCCACCTCCGTTTGGCTCCCAGTCTCTCCTCAGAGACTCTTTGACTTTCTACGCGATGAACGGCTTAGAAGCGAGTGGGACATACTCTCCAATGGTGGGCCCATGCAGGAGATGGCCCATATCGCCAAGGGTCAAGATCACGGCAACTGCGTCTCACTCCTCCGTGCCAGTGTAAATACCTCTCTCTCTCTATATTATTTTTAATTTGAAAAAGTCGAAAATGTCACATTTGATATTACGGAATGACGCATGTGTCCTGTACTGTAAAGTCAATAGGTTAGAGATAAAAAGGTGAATTTGAAAGGACAAAGTTGGGATTTTGGAAGTATCTATAAAGACATTTTTCATGGCAGATAATAGCAAGTAATAGTAATAGCAACAGCTGTTTATGGCCTCAAAAAGTCAAAATATAGGACACTTGTAACCTTTCTTCGACAGTCCTGACCTCATCGTTCTTGATGGATGGACCAGTCCTTTTTTTTAATTATCATTATTTTTTAAACAGGGTTTTGACTTGTATGGCGGGTTACGTACACACGCCTGTAAAAGATTATCAATACTGACACGTAAAATATGGTGAAAATGGCAAATCACGTAAATTTGTCTGAACAAGGAGGGTTGACATTTTGTACATTGTTTTGCATGTTGTTTGAATGCAGGCTATCAACGCGAACCAGAGCAGTATGTTGATACTTCAGGAGACATGCATAGACGCGGCTGGGTCGCTTGTTGTGTACGCGCCCGTTGACATACCTGCCATGCACGTGGTGATGAACGGTGGTGATTCAGCCTACGTCGCTCTCCTCCCTTCAGGATTTGCCATAGTTCCGGATGGTCCAGGGTCACGTGGGCCAGGAGCTAACGGAGGCCCCACAAACGGTAACGGTGGTAACAGTGGTGGAGGTAACGGAGTCACACCGCGGGTGAGTGGGTCCCTACTAACCGTCGCTTTCCAAATATTGGTGAACAGTCTCCCTACAGCCAAGCTCACTGTAGAGTCGGTGGAGACGGTCAACAACCTCATCTCTTGCACTGTCCAGAAGATCAAAGCCGCCCTTCAATGCGAAAGCTGACGTGTGCATGTTGCTTCAAACATCACGTGATCATATGGAAGTTAGTCGTTAGTTTTTTGGTTTTTTGTTTTTTTTTTCTTATTTTATTACGTTTAACCAATGACATGTTGATGAGAGAGTGTTTTTTTTTTCTGTGCATGGTTGTAGTTTAAAAAAAAAAAAGAAAAAAAAAGGGAGAGGGAGAGCCTGGTTGGTTGCCTGGTTGGTTTGTGTGAGTAAAAAAAAAAAAAATTAGACTGTGCTGGGGTGGGGGTGTTGAGTCAAGAACGAACCCCGCGCGTGCGAACTCCTTGCACGGTGGTGAGGATGGAGCTGAGTCGCCAACTCGAAGGCAAGGGTGGTGGTTCGGGTATTGACTCAGGTTGACCCCTGAGTTGGCTCAAGTTGTTGAAAAGTCAAATGGTCCGAAAAAAACAAAGACAAGTTTTAAATTTTAATGGTGTCTTGATCTTGGGTATTTAATTGAATCTTGAATCCTATTTTTTTTTGCAATTTTAAGTTGTTTAATTAATTAATTTGTGATTTTGATATCTCGATGCCAACACATAACAAATGTGTCACACATGAAAGTGGTGGGGGTGCATGTAAAATCACGCTCGAAGAGATGCGAGTGGATTGATCGATGTGGTATTTTTGAAAGTGATTCAAGGGAGAGGTTTTGTCATTAGTAGAAACTGGAAAGCAATACTGTGTGGGTTGTGATAGGGCATTAAATGAGGTAGCAGAAGCTGTTGGGAGAGAGTGTTGCTTTCATTTAATGCCTAGAGTTTGGCAGTACTACTACTGTCTACTGGTTTTATATCCACCAATTTTACAGCGACACGTATTTAATTTTCAATTTTTGTTTGGAGGGGCATATCTGATAAAACTTACGTTTTTCTGTGATATGCATATATTGTTTTGATTTAATGCCCTTGTGTGTTTTTTCATGTATGTGAGCTGAAAAGTGAAAAATTATTATCATTGGGAGGCAACAGTCTGGTTGATAATTGATAAGCTGTTGGATATTGTATTTATATCTTGACGTGTTGGAAGATATTTGTTTAATTGGTTACTTGTTTGAATGATAGTATCGGTTGAACGTTGACCGGGTCAAAATAGATAAATCTAATTACTGTAAAATTGAAATTATTATACTAATACCAACCGATGAAAATATGATGAACGGGCATTTCTCTGTATATAAGAAGGTATCATCCTAAATGAAAGCATACACTAATCGGTGTTTTACTATGGACCCTTAAGAGATGTGTACAGATAATGTCAAATTTGGTTGTTAAATTTTGTGATATTTATACAATAAAGAAGTAATTAGTATAGGATATATAGGTCATTAAATAGGATTGGTATCTTTGCTTTTGATCATGTGAACATATATATGTATATATATATAGCAGAATCCATAAATTGGATGTTCAATAATGAAAGCTTTGCTGAAATTTGACAATATTAGAGAATTGAATGAGGTAGCGTTTCCAATTTTGATCATCAGAATATCACATGCTACTCTACTTTCAGCAAATTTTGCCACCTTTTCAGCTATACCAGCTACCTAGAGCTTGCAGACCAAAAATATCAGTGAAAGTTTATATGAATACAGTAATATTCTTCCCACTTAACACCACCTTGTAGATACTTACAAATATACATATATATATATATTATATATTTACTCTCAACACACGAGTTTCTTCAATTATTCAATACCTCGTAATAATAAAAAAATAATAAATAAAAACGGAGCTTTTAAAATTAATGAAGTTGAGTGATTGGATAGAGGACAAAATTCATAAAAATAAAAATAAAAAAAAACGGAAAATTTATGTTGACATGAATGGAATTTGCTACATATATCTCTGTCTCTGAAAAACATGTGAGGGGATATTGGAGATAGAAATATAAGATTATAGAAAGATATATATATATATATCATAGATATGTATGTGGATACAAGTAGGTGTGGACGATGGTATTTAAAGTCAAGAAAATGAAATGCTATCCGAAAAAAGGCAAGGACAGTTGGGTATAATATTATAATTTTATTTTTATTTAAAAAAAAAAAAAAAAAAAAAACTTTTTAATTTATTTTATTATTAAGGACATTGTTTTTGGACCTTCTACTTCGCAATCTACATGTTTCATGGTCATTTTAGTCTTATTATTCATCCAAAAAAGTCCACCTCTCTTTCACATGCTTGTGGGTTCCACTCCCCAGGCCACCCCTATCAACTTCACCGATCTTGTTTTTTTTAATCTTCTACAGTTCATTTTAATTATTTGTGGGTCACTTTGATATATATACTATGAAGGGACCATATTTGGATCTTTTTTTTTTTTTTTTTTTTAGGGTTATATTTTATTTGAACCACTCAAATGTAATTTTTGTATGGAATAGTTATAAGTATTTTGTTGGGTAGTCTTAATTAACATGACTAAAAGTTAAGCTAGCCCTCCAATTTTATCATGCATGATCAAGTACTCTCGTTTTTACAGGATCGGGTGTAGATTTAGTAAAACCCGATCGAACCCTGTGTCATCTCTAATGTTTCCGTTATTTTATTTTATTTTTTATTACCATATGTGGATATTGTAAAAAGGAGTGATGATAACACACGTAAAGAGGAAGAGACTTAGAACCGTACATCAATTCATCTCGATAATAAAAAAATCGATGGGAAAAGAAAGAAATCATTTTATTATTAACCATTTTAATTGTTTAAAATGTGTTATATATCATATATGCATGTATTTTTATCAAAAGAAATTTAATACATTAAACTACTTAATTGAAATTTCAGATAGTTTTTATTATTAACAAAATGTCATCGGGATACTTTTCAGAATCAAAAGAACAATTTAATTTCTTCTCAAATCTCAACTAATTAATCAACAACTTGCGAAGGAAAAACTTCTAACCAACTAATGATGATATATTAATTTCTAAACGATACTAATCAACAATTAATGCAAAGAAATATCGTATATTATAAATATATTTTATACAAATCTCGTGACAAACATTGAAAAATTTGATTGAAACGATGTGTATGGCGTGATTTATCTATCAACCATCGCTTTCATATAATTGAATATTTCAAAGTCAATCTCCAGCTAAAATATATATATATATATATATATTTTTGATATAAAATGTGGATTACAACCTAACACGACATTCAGCCGTAATAAGGGAATCAACACAAGGAGGAAACTCCTCCAGCCAAAACATATCTTCAACACAGGAGAGACTGTTTTTAGCTAGTACATGGGCAACTTGGTTTGCCGTTCTAGAAACGAAATTAATAGACTTACACCTCACCTGGACTTTTAACACATTAATATCAGAAATAATAAGCCCAATCTCAGAAAAAATAACATCAGCCTTGTTAATCCATTTAACTACCACTTCAGCATCCGACTCAAGTAAACAAGGAAACATGCCTGAATCAGATGCCAACTGAATGCCCCTCTGAATTGCAATTGCTTCGGCTACTTGTGGGGAAAAAGTGGCTGCCATTTTCTGAGAACTTGAAGCCATAACCAGCGGTCAGAATTTTATATAGTAAAGTTTAGACATGGACACAGCACAACAAAGAACTTTGATTACATCAATCCAGTGTATTATTCAGAATTCATATATGTTCATGTTCCCATTTCTTCTTTTATTGGTCTCATAAAAGTCATATACCCAATTTCAAAAATAAAAACAAAAAAGTCATATATCTACACATATATATCTTTCACGAGGGTGGTCACACGGTTTTTTTCTATCATTTTATTAATTTATTTCGATAGAAAAAAAAAATTATACATTTCGTTTATAGTTGTTTATGAAAATAAAATGAGAATGAAATTGATCAAACAACAAAAAAAAAATTGAATATGTATGTGGGTAAGCATGATTATGTTTACATATATATCTTCCACGAGGGCGACTACAAGGTGATAGAAGACAAAATTATAAGTTTCGTTTATAGTTGTTTACGAAAATAAAATGAGAATGAAATTGATCAAACAACAAAAAAATTGAATGTGTATGTGGGTAAGCATGATTTTGTTTACATATATATCTTCCACGAGGGCGACTACAAGGTGATAGAAGACAAAATTATAAATTTCGTTTATAGTTGTTTACGAAAATAAGATGAGAATGAAATTGACCAAACCACAAAAGCTTGAATATTTATGTGTGTGAACATATATAATTATGTTTACATTGACAATAAGAGAAGTCATACTACCTTGTCTGAAAGATGAAGAAAATTTATACAAAGAAAATAGTCATTTTTCGATAGCGAAATGTTAATATTTTCTTTCTTTGTTTTCAGGGTCATTAGTGTGATGGGGACGAAGAAGAAATTAATCAATATATAATTGAAAAGTATAGGGATAGATTGGAGTTATTATAGTTGAAAAGTTGCATGTAACATTTAATGCTTTGATTGTTAGAATAGCTTCGTATAAAAGAAGCCTTTGAGCTTTAATGTTGATCAAAGAGAAAACGAGAGAGAAGGTTGGTGGGTGAGACATTAAAATATTAAATTGTGAGAAGATAGAAACTTGAAGATTGCAACTCATCGGTGCCATTAATGGAGTAGGACCATATATGACAACACAATGGCCAAACTACAACACATAACACAACCTTTTTTACTGGAAATAATTAATAAAGAGCCTGCGTTTTCTTCTACAAACTCCAAGCTGCCCTCTCCATGTAGCATGAACATGGTACCAAACAACAACATATTTATCCACTTCTAAGCGTTTATCATTTGGTTGTAAAGTCTGAATCATCATTAATGTACGTGGTGCTATACTGACAGCACACGGGATCAAGTGCCCTTGGAACAAAATTTTAATACCGTATTGATAATGGAAGTTGAGTGACGTATTTGTTTCACTATTATAAACACCGTATTGATAATGGAAGTTTAGTGACAAAATATTCCGTGGATGTAGATTTATAGAGAATCATGTAAAATATCGTTTTTCTTTATTAATTCATATTTATTTTCGTATGTCATTGTTTTTATTATTATTATTTTTTGTTCCAAATTCTTTTTGTATTCAAAACCTGGAAACAGACTTGGGATTCAATTAAATTAGATGCGAACAATGCAGGTGACGTCTTTTGATGTTACATGCATGATTCATGAAGATGCTTTTATTGTTTTGGGTTATCGGGTCACGAGGTTTAGTTTCTGATTAACAAAGTTTATTAATTGTATGTCGGATTTTATCCAAAAGATCAGGAAATTATTTTGTAGTTACTTAACTGTGCATGGTATTAATTTGGTTTTACGGCGGTCGGCGGCAAATGTTATTACATGGAAAAAAGTCTTCACATGAACGGAAAAATTCTGGGTGCAAGCAAGGATTCACCTAAGTTTCTCTCCATGTGAACATATGAAACATTTATTGTGAAATCATGTAATATGATTCGAATCCGTAATTTTGTGGATATGAAAATTGAGAACTTAATACTTAACCGGTTCATTTCTTTTTAATTACAAATTCGAGATTCGAGAATGAAGTATGACTTAAACCAAAAACATCGACTCGTGTTATGAAAAGTTTATAAGATAGACAATTCGTCCTTTTTCGGAACTAAAAGCCAAATTATATGAATATCTATATAGCAGCATTTGAAAATTAATGCATCGTAAATCGTAACAAACCTAACATTTTCTAATTGTCGTGTATTGATATCATCCATTCGTTTAATTGACAAGAAATATTTTGTTTCTATAAGAAAGGGTTCACTTTTAAGTTTTAATAGTTGTTTGTAACTGCCGTACTTTGAAAATATTTAATGATCGAGTCTATATATGCGGTGTATATATATATATATATAGCGTTAAACCATAACACACGTTCGTATTGGATATGAGTATTTGTTAATGTGATGCTGTTGGCCCACTGTAAATGTTTGACTGTGGTTGAATGTCTTGAAATTATAAATTCAGAACGATCATAATTAGAGAAGCATTATATATATAATATTTTTTATCGGCGCCCCCTAATTTGAATACAATAAGCATCTTTGATGAAATTGTATGTAATTGAATGTGTTTCGATGAGATTTTTTGTAGATATCTTGGAAAAAATAAAATACACATTTAGTAAAAATGTGAATTTTTAATGGATTCGATAACTTTTTTTTTTTTTTGATATTTTGATATTTTTAAATGTTTTATCTTTAAAAAAGTTGGAAAAAAATAGTTTTTGTACCCAATTTTTTTTTTTTTTAAATAAATTCTTTTAAAAAATCACATCAACATTCAATTAATCCTATTAAATTTCACTAAAGATACTTAAAGTGTGTATCTTTATTTCACTAAAGATGCTTCTCTAATCCCGTGATTAGAGAAGCATTATATATATAACATTTTCTATTGGCGTCCCCTAATTTGAATACAATAAGCATCTTTAATGAAATTGCATGCAATTGAATGTGTTTCGATGATATTTTTTGTAGATATCTTGGAAAAATTAAAATACACATTTAGTAAAAATGTGAATTTTTAATGGATTCGATAACTTTTTATTTTTTTATTTTTTATATTTCCATATTTTTAAATGTTTTATCTTTGAAAAAAGTCGGAAAAAATAGTTTTTGTATCCGATTTTTTTTTTTTTTTTGAAAAATAAATTCTTATAAAATATCACATCAACATTCAATTAATCCCATTAAATTTCACTAAAGATACTTAAAGTATGTATCGTAAAAAGTTCTCATTGGAATATATATATAATCAAGGCCCAATTAAACATCGAATGTTATTGTTTTTTATTAAAAAAAATAAAATAAATAAATAAATAAATCAAAGAGTACATCAATGTCAATATATCATGTGCTGCTGCTTCTGAGCCAACACAATTCTAAGAAATATATTCAGATCTTGGGGGCCCAACTTCAGCTGAATACAGGCCGACGTACTTCGAACTTTGAATTGATTGAAAAAACGGGCCATGGACTCGTGGAGCCTACGTAGGTTCATGGCCCATCTAAAAAATATGATGGTGTTTCCTCAAACTTTAGAAAACAAAACAAATTCTAGTAATAAGTAATAACTACGTAAAAACAAAATTAAACACTTCTTTACTTCAAGTAAAAAAAATTTTACATCTTTAATAAATAAATAAATAAATAAATAAAAAAGAATCCAATTCCATGCGTTGAATCTTTCAATTATAATGTGCTCGATCGATCAACAACTTTTTTTATTTTATTTTGTTTATTTATTTATTTATTGTTAATGTTTAGTCCGTATTAAGCATAATAATAATAATCAGGATGCATGCTTTGAATCTTCCAAGGAGGAACTAAGCCACCTTTGGTTGAGTTAAGTGTGAGAGGGTCAATTATCGTGTGCTCGATCATGATATGTTTAGTCAGTATTAAACGTCAAAATATTTGAACCCACAATCTTATGGTGTACGTCAGGTGTAAGGGGTATACCACCGGACCTAACTCATCTCGTCAAATATATTTTTTTCATTTGGCTATAAAATACAAAAGCACTAGTCAACAGTCAACCTAGCAGTATCCAACATTGAAATGACTTCACACTTAGACTAACCAGACCAGTTAGGTTCATGGAGCTTTGTAATTTTTTATACACAAAGAAGTACAATTATATATACAGTATTATAGGCAATTGGGTGGAGGGTAGGGGTACTTCTGAATTTTTCAATTTATTGGATTGATGGGATTCCAGAAATATACAAATTTTTTCTTTATACGTACTGCACTTTCACGTGCATGTTGTCTATATATGATACTCAATCTCGTGTGTGCATCTTCCAACTTCAATATTATTTTATCAAAAGTTGGTGCAATTTACTTGGCGGTGCTCACAGATCAGCAAAGCCCAATAATCTACAAAGATGCTGTACTTTACTGTTTGGATTCATATATAATCCATTGCATTGCACCCAAATTCTTTCATGTGTTTTTTTTGTTTTGTTTTCACTCCACATAGTCCATTTGGGTTGGACCCAATTCAACTTAAAGAGTAAAATACTATAGCTTATGCTTGTCTGATTTGATCCAAACAAACTATCCGATTTATTACATCCATTATGTCTTCTCCTCCTCGATACACACTATATAATAATTTCAGTCCCCCAATATATCCATCTACTATGACTTAATCAACATTCAGTTATATCTAATTAATGGTTTAAGTTATTCCATCATGGTGTATTGAGGACTTTCCATTTATGCTTAATCCAAAATTTGAAATAGTAAATATTTCAACATCTTATACTATTAATTTAAGGGCAATTACCAATTTGATCATAGATTTTTTTAAAAAAAAATTCAAGTTGTTTGCGACTTTTATAAAAGTGACTAAATTGGTCCTCATGTTTTTTTCTAAGTGCCAAATTAGCTCCTCTTTTTTTAGAAGTGACCAAATTGGTCTCTTTAAGATTTAACGTCGTTAAATATAACAGTTAACTTTAACAATTTTAGTTAAAGTATGTAAATACTCTTTATTTGTCATATAAGAGCAAAGTTGTTTTGTTTTTGTGCATTAAATTCACCATTATAATTACAACAAAATCCAAAAATATTATTAATGAAACATCACTTGTACCTTTTTAAATTAAAATTTTTCTAAAAAAAATCTAAAAATATTGTAATAAGACAATGTCAATTATACACTTAGTTACCATTCATTCACAATTTAGTCTTTTACCATTTTTATATAATTGCTTTTTTTTTTTTTAATATCATACAAGCACTGTTATCAAAATTATTCAAAAATAAAAACCCATAAATAAAATAAACAAAAATACACATGTGTTAATAAAAAATTATGCATGTTTTATTATTATATTATTTATGAGTAAAGTACGATTTTACCCCTACACATTTAAAGTTGACAGACTGACCTTAGTTAGAGAAGCTAATTTGACACTTGGGAAAAATATTAGGACCAATTTGGTCACTTTTGACTTGGAATTTTAAAAAAAAGTCCGGGAACTAATCGGTAATTGCCCTTTATTTAATGTTTATAAATTAGGAATTTACATGATTGATTAAATATTCAAGTAACAAATTATAGCCCAATACAAATACAATGTTTGCGCATGTAAACTTATAATATTTATTTTTAAAAGCATAAAAATGATTCGATCGTAAATGAACTTTTATTTTGAATTATCTTATAATAATTGATGAATGTTTATTATATAGTTATCAAGAAGTCCATAAGTATCAATGATTTTATAAGTTCGATCTTATTTTATTAATAATTTTGCAATAATTAAAAAAACTATTTTTTTATAATAATTAAATTGAATTATTGGCATAATTAAAATGATTGATTTTCAAATATGGATGGGTTTTAAAATTGTGTGGTTGATTGATGATTGTGTTAAATGGGGGATAGTTAAAGGCCCAATAATTTTTAACTTGACCGCCAAAAGAAGCGTCAAAGACTGGTCAAAAGCTCCAGAATATCCGCTTCGCATAAATCTATTATCTATGTCTGAAAATTCATTTTTCTCGTAAATATTCAATAAAACCAAGGTCATTATCGTAAAAAGGCGTAACCGAACTCTCCTCACTACTTAAAAAATCCCAAACACTGACCGTCCGATCTCACATATAATTACCAATTAACGGTCGAGAATTCACGTTTGACTGAAGTACAAAAAATGAGGTTGGAATGATTGGCTTTGATCGAGCTTTGACCACGAAAAATCAAAACAAAAGAGACACCTGGAGGCTTTTTAGAGGGAGAGATAGAGAGAGGAAAATAAATAATTAGCAAGAAAATGAAAAATTAAAGAGAGAAAGAGAGAGAGGGGTGAGGGATTTTTCATTTTTTGATTGTGTGCTCGTCTCTTATTTTTCATCTTTTTTCTGTTCTTCAAATTTTGTTGAACGCGGAGGAGGAGAGAGAAAATCGAGTTTTTCTCTCTCTCTTCTTGTCGAGCGATTTTTATTTTTTTTTATATTTGTAAAACAAGAAGAAAGTTTCTGAGTTGAAGAAATTAGGGTTCGGTTCCAAGAAACAATGAATGTGATGCGTCGGCTCAAGAGCATTGCTTCTGGTCGTACTTCTATTTCGTCGGATCCTGTAAGTTTTTTTATTTTTATTTTTATTTTTAATGAAAAAAGTTGATTTTATTATTATTTTTTCTTATCATGTTTATATGATTCAGCTTTTGTTTGTGTTGCTCATGTTTTGATTTTTTATAGTTTTTTTTTTTTCAAGATTGCTATATGAATATTATTCCTTTTGAGATCATTATTGGCTGGGATACATCTAGTTCTATTTGTTATTCTGCTTGTCTTTTTTGGTTTCAATTTTTTTTTTTTTTTTTTTTTTTGGCTTTTGCATTGCGTGTTTGTTTCAGCTTTGAATATATTTCTGTTGGTAATCGTTTTGTTTGACTGTTCGAGGAACGATGTTATCTTAATTTCGGCAGCGATTCTAATGACAAATTTAGCTGCGATTCTCAGGAAATATTAAAAATCGCACAAAATCTTTGTTGTTTTACAATGGTTTTTAATTTAATAAAACCATGAAATGGTTATATGCTTCTAGACTAGATTATTGTTTATGAGGGTTGTTGATGGTAAGCTGTAGTCTAGTGGTTGGCTTTTGCGAAGAGAATTGTTGTTGGGGTTGGTATTCGGTCAAAATCAATATTTTTGATTATTTTCTAAGAATAGGTAAATATTATTCTATTAAACTTTTTCCTCATTTAAACAATGAAGGTATTTACAGGCTTTACTATCTCTTAGATGGAGAAAAAAAAGCGGAAATAAGTTATTCGCGTAAGTTGCCACGTCTTTTCACAATGTTGACCAGAGTATATGGTATTATCAATTTGCATTCAAGAAGGAGATTACTAAATTGAATGCCAGATTTATTTATTTATTTTTCCTTTATGGTTAAATTTTAATGAACTACCAAATGAAAGGTCCAACCTTGAAAATACATGCTTTGCCTCTGAGTTTTGAGATGCAACAATTTTAGCTTCTTTTTGCCTCAATAACTCCTTTCATTTTTCTGGAGAGGCATCAATCACAGTTTTTTTTCTGAGGTTTGGTTGAGTCAGTTGAGAGACACATATTTTTAAGAGACTAATGCGATTGGTATCTTTGTCCAGTTATACATACTTCTGCTTCCGCTACAAATGTTTTTTTATTGCTTCGAGTTTTGACTTGAACATTTAAACTAGTAAAGATTTTCCATATATAAGAAGATATACATGGTAATGTGGAAGTTTAGTTGGTTAACTATTCGTGTCTTAATTTCTTCTCAAAATTTGAATTTTTCTCGTACAGGGTGGGGATTCAGGCATAAAGAGGGCGAAAGTTGATAAAGAAACAGAAGTAAATGGAGCAATGGGTTCAGTTGAGAGAAGTGCCACCAGTCTAGAGCAGCATATGGCTTCTACTTCTCTGGAGCCTGTTGCAATCACGTCCGACATATCCGCAAATGCTAGAACAGAAAGATCTGGTTACGATCAGCTGCCTAAAGAAATGCATGAGATGAGAATTAGAGACGATAAAACTGTCAAGCCTGATGATAAGGTAGCGAGACAACTGTAAATTGAGGGTTCCTCAAGACAGTTTTTTTTCAAGTCTTTTCATGAATTTTCAGTTGGTGGTATGAATGAAATGTGGTGTACAGTTTTATTTTGTACTTGACAGTTAATGACTTGGTGGTTGTGACTTTGTGTATGCAGGAAGTGGAGCCCTCTTTTGTCAAAGGTAATGGAACGGAAGCAGGTCAGATAATTGCAACTACAGTTGGTGGTCGAAATGGACAACCAAAACAGGTGATTGAATTCTCTCGTCATTTTTTGTTGATTTTTCTAGGCTGTCTTACTATTGATCGTTTTGTCTTTTTAGATCTTAAAATTATGTTCAGCAGTCTTGTGGTTTGTAATTGACGCGATCAGACTTCCCTCTGCCATTCCCCTTCATTTTTGGCAGCACAGGAAAGTGGGGGTGGGGAGAAGTTGGGGAAGTTGTTTGGAGGGATCAATTTAGGTGTTTTCCAACAGAGTAGTCTGCACTTGAATATGGATAGTAACAGTTGGACCAAGTAGGAGAGTGATCCTTTTTTTGTACATGCCAATATGATTTATTTGCAGATGTTAATGATTTAGCCAAGGCAAAATTTTGATGACACAACCCTTCAAATGCCTTAGTATTTTAATGGTTACCCTCAACTATTTATTCCATGATTCTTGATTTCACCATTTTTTAGATTTTGGTTATGTTCAAATGAATTTCGTATTTGTTCCTTGATCCTTGAGTTATGAATGAAGCTTACAATTTGTTGTTGGCTCCCAGACAATCTCTTATATGGCAGAGCGTGTAGTTGGCACCGGTTCCTTTGGTGTTGTATTTCAGGTACTTGGAATCATTTGGCATGGATAAACATATCTAGATTGAGACTTTGGTTTGAATCTACTCTTTTTGTCATGTTATTACTTCTCACGTTTCTTATTTATGCTGTAGGCTAAGTGTCTGGAGACAGGGGATTCAGTTGCAATAAAAAAGGTCCTGCAGGACAAGAGATACAAAAATAGGGAACTTCAGATAATGCGTACACTTGATCATCCTAATGTTGTTCAGCTGAAGCACTGTTTTTTTTCAACAACCGACAAAGATGAGCTGTATCTTAACCTTGTCTTGGAGTATATATCTGAAACTGTCTACCGAGTTTCAAAGCACTATAGCAGAATGAACCAACATATGCCTATAATTTATGTGCAGCTTTATACATACCAGGTGAACCTTGAAACTGTGACTTAGTTTGTCTTTTTTTTTTTTTTTTTGTGGGCTTTGAGATTTTTCTGATGAATAAGAAGTTAATATATAACCGCTTTGAATTTCTCTGCACTTGTGTAACTTGTAACAAATTACAATGCTTTTTTTATTTTATTTTATTTTTATTTATTATTATTTTTTTTTTTATGTAGATTTGCCGTGCACTCAATTACATGCATCATGTTGTTGGGGTATGTCATCGTGACATTAAGCCACAGAACTTACTGGTAAGATTTTCTTGCATTTATATACATCTGAATAGTGATATAATAATTAATGAGCTGTTGGTGGTGTCATATAATGATTTTCTTGCATGGGCTTTCAATTTTAGTGTTATATAATGAAATTTGCTTTGGTTGAATGCTATCTCTGGAATCAATTAAGTGTGCTTTCCTCTGAATATATGTTGCTCACAATACAAATTATTCTGTTTTTAACTAGTAAAATTAGGAAGAAAGGGCTTGAGAAGTGCTTTTAGCAATTATACATTAATGTCCTTTTTCTCTAAACTAGTGCTGTCATATTCTATTACTTCTTCTGGCATTCCATGAAATGCAACAATTTTTCGTTAGATTTTGTTCGTAGTAGAATTTTTTGACGATGTTTTTAAATGTGTTGCATTAACGTGTTACCTTCCTTAAAAGATCTTTTTCTAACTTGAACTTGTCATGGAAAAATATTTAGATTGAGGTTGTTATGTTATTTGCAGGTCAATCCCCACACTCACCAGTTAAAGATATGTGATTTCGGAAGTGCAAAGATGTTGGTATGTTTTTACTTTTTCTTTATTAAAGAAATTTATTTTTGGTTGAAATTTGAAAGTATTACTGGTCATGCGTGGAAACTGATGATTCGCTTTCTCATCTTTAGATGCCAGGTGAACCTAACATATCCTATATATGCTCAAGATATTATAGAGCTCCAGAACTTATATTCGGGGCTACAGAATACACCACTGCTATTGATATGTGGTCTGTTGGTTGTGTCTTGGCTGAACTTCTTCTGGGACAGGTTGGAGTTTACTTTTTTTCTTCCATTTTTTGTATGAATTGTTCAAACCTTGATTTCAGTCTTTTCCAACAATTGCTCAATACACGAAATGTGTTGCTCATTTCATTAATTGTCTGCTTCTGAGTTCTTTTCAAGCATTAGCTTATGGAGCTCTGCCAGATTTTACACACACTTAATTGCTTCTATAATGAGATATAAATGGCCAGTTCTGATGTCTATTGCTTTTTGCACATCATGCAGCCTCTTTTTCCTGGGGAAAGTGGAGTCGATCAGTTGGTGGAAATCATTAAGGTGTGACATCTTGGGGCCTCTTATTTCCATTTGTTTTATTTTTATTTTTCATGTTTTGCGTTTCCTCATTAGGTTTTTCCCTCTTTTGCTGTACTGTATCAGATTCTGGGTACCCCAACAAGAGAAGAAATTAAGTGCATGAATCCAAATTACACTGAATTTAAGTTTCCACAGATTAAAGCTCATCCATGGCACAAGGTGGGTCAACTTATCAGGAAAATATTTCTTTTCTTCTGTCTCTATAGTATTTGCACCTTTCTTAAACCACAGGCGTCTTACCAGAGATATGATTTCAGATATTTCAAAAGCGAATGCCCCCAGAAGCAGTGGATCTTGTCTCAAGATTGCTCCAGTATTCACCAAACCTACGATGTACCGCTGTAAGAATATCATATGTCATTAAATGAGTCCATAAAATTCGTTATTTGTCACATCTAAAACTTACATCAATACAACTATGCACAATAACACCTGCACTTAGTTGTTGCAATAGAAAACATTTCTTGGGTGGAGTATTTGTGAGCATTTGTACTTCATTTTAAGTACATATTTGATGATTGTTTTGAGTTCTCTAATTTTTCCGTGTCCTGGCTCAGTTGGAGGCATGTGCACATCCCTTCTTTGATGATTTAAGAGAGCCAAATGTATCCTTGCCTAATGGGCGAGCTCTACCACCTCTTTTCAATTTCACAGCTCAAGGTAAAGCTTGTTTACTCTTCTCATTGTATTTGCCTAAGAGTTCTTTCTGTTTTCACTCATGCTAATTTCCCTACAGAATTGGCTGGTGCATCTGCTGAACTGCGTCAGCGTCTCATTCCGGAGCATGCAAGGAAATGAAATCGATGAGTGAGACAATCACATCCTTAGCGATATAAATCATTTTTTGGATGCTTAGTTGCCACATAAGCCGTATGCCCCACTCGTGTTAGTCCAGGGCCATCTTTTTTTTCCCTGATTAGTTGCGTAGTGGCTGCTCAAGGATTTTTGTGATGGAATAGAGAGGTGGATAGATTGGGATTTCGATTTCGATTTCAAGTTCTTGGCAACGAGGTTTGACATTTTATTTATTTTCAATGTGATGTGTTAATATGCTTCAGTTGTGAAGGATGAGTTAATACAGATATGATATCTTGATTGTCTATACTAATTGAATTGGATCACTAGATGAACTAGGACATCGTTCAGTGTATAATTTTCCTCTTGTTTTTATTAAAGAATTCAAATTTTCATGAAATCCACGGTCTCGTCTCCCATTTTGGCACTTAATTTATGCATCACGTATGTTTCTCAAAATTTCAACTTATTCGGGAAAAAAAAATTGTAGAACCTGCCAATTGCTAAACATTTGATTTGATTTCCCTTGAAAGAAAGTTATAAAACGCACTAAGATGATGGATTTTCTACCAGTAGTCTCCACACGAACATTTTCCTTCTCTAAAATGATGAAAGCGGTTTGAATCCCTCAGGATAATGTGCCTAAGATAAACACCAGATATGTATTTCATAGCGTTATGGCAATCGCCACAGACCCGGAGATTCTTAAAAATGCGAATTGGTGCTCCTGCTGGCACCGTGAGAAGTGCGAAAGCAACGGCCAACTTCTCACTGTGATAGGCCAGACCAAGCACCTTACCCTCAACATCCAAATCATGAAGTGAAAAATTCATGTCTGGCACATAGCCGGCTTCCTTGATCAATAGCATCATCTCATCGATCTTGGAATAAATGTTGGCTGTTCTTGGATGGCCTCTATCTTCAGACAAAAAGGTGTGCACTTGGCTGTTCAATTCAATCCAACTACAGCCAGGTTCCTTGCTGATTCCCCTCGATTTCATTAATTTTCGAATACTAGCAGCAGCATCCCAATTTCCAGCTGCAGAATACATATTAGATAACAGAACATATGGCATAGCATTCTTGGGTTCCAATTCAAAGAGGTTCTTTGCTGCTCTCTCTCCCAATTCCAAGTTCCCATGTACTCTACAAGCGGCAAGGAACGCCTTCCATACAGTTGCATCTGGTTCTACGACCATTTGATCTAGTAATTCCTTGGCTTCTACAAGTTTTCCCAATCGCCCCAACAGATCAATCATACAGGCATAGTGTTCAGGACCTGGTTGAATTCCATAAACCTTATTCATTGATTCAATATAGTGGCGAGCATTCTCCACAAGACCAGCATGGCTGCAAGCAAATAGTAAACCAATAAAAGTTATGGAGTCTGGCTTTGTTCCACTAGCAAGCATCTGATCATAAAACTGCAACGAGTCTTTTCCTCTACCATTTTTTGCATAACCAACTATTAGAGCTGTCCAAGTAATAACGTCCCGAACTTGCATAGAGTCAAATACACGATTTGCATCTTCTATACTTCCGCACTTAGCATACATCATCACTAGGGAGTTACCCACTGATAAGGATGATCCAAGGCCAAATTTGAGAAAGGTGGCATGAACTTGTCGCCCTAATTCCAACAGAGTCAGTTCTGCACAGGCACTCAGGATGCTTGCAACAACAATTTGGTCAGGACAAATGCCTGCAATTCTCATGTCACAAAAATATTTAAGAGCTTCTTCACAAGAGCCATTGTGTGCACATCCTGTGACCAATGAGGTCCAAGAGATTACATCCTTATCTTGCATATGGTTAAATACCGTAAAGGCACAACCCAAGCTCCCCCGTTTAGCATACATGTCGACAAGAGCATTGTTCACTAGCTTGTAAGCCTCAAATCCAGTTTTAATAATCAAACAATGGACAGACTTTGCATTTTTCATATCCATATTGGAAGTGAAGCAGTTCAAAACAGATGGGTATGTAAAAGCATCAATCTTCATTTCTCTCGCATGCATTTGCTTGAAAAAAGACAGAGCTTCATCTTCGAACCCCTGCCTTACACACCCGACGATCATAGAGTTCCAACTAACTACATCATCAACTGACATATTCAATAACAACCTCCTTCCACTGTTCAAGTCCCTGCATTTCACATACATACTAACCAATGCACTCTGAACATAAGCATTAGCTTCCAATCCGCCCCTAATTACACAACCGTGCACCTGTTCCCCAAAACCAAGCGCTGAAACAGAAGAACAAGCCGTCAATACACTAGGGAAAGTGTACTGATTAGATTCAACTCCTTCAGCCCTCATGTCTCGAAAACATTCAATTGCTTTGAATCCATATCCATTTTGCGAGTACCCAGTCACCATTGTAGTCCAGGTCACGTGAGTTTTCCCATCAGGCATCATTTTAAAGAGATACTCAGCCTCCAAAATGCATTTGCACTTTGCATACATGTCAACAAGACCAGTCACAACAAAAACATTGGAGTCAAAACAAGTCTTTACAGCATAACCATGAATTTGTTCTCCTCTTTGAAGCAAAACCATCGAAGAACACAATCTAAGAACACTACCCAATGTGTACTGGCTCGGTCCATGTCCCTCGAATCGCATTCTCCAAAACAACTCAAACGCTTCAACTTCCCGCCGACATTGACAATACCCAGAAATGAGCGAAGACCAAGTAATGCAACTCTTATATGGGGTCTCATCAAATAGTCTTTTAGCTTCACTTAATTTCCGTGAATTGGCATACGCAGCTATCATCGTGTTCCATGTAAACTCGTCTCTATCAGAAATTTCATCGAACAATTGGCGTGCTTCATCTATCCTACCCGATTTCGACAAATCCCTCAATAACCTATTCGAATCAAACCTAGAATCACTAAAATTCACAACACTGTGAACACAACGAGCTAATTTTACATGCTCACCTCGACATTTATGATAAAAATTCAAAAATTCAAAATTCAATTTGAACATAACCGCGTTCTTTTCCTTTTTTCGCGGCTAGCTACGAAAAAACAAAGAAAATCACGGACAATAAATCAATAATCAGCCAAAATAGCGGGTCCCCTGAGTTTTTGTTCACTACTTGATTGTCAGTTGAATTGAAACTCGACGAAGAAAACAGGCGGGAAATTCAATTAACCAGAACACACCCACACAGGTGTTGTAATTGTATGCTATGTTGAGAATTTTCATCTGTTCGTACCTGGAAGAGTACGTACGCTGTCGAATGTCGATGGCATTTTGTTTTCAGAAATCAAAATCGTTTTTTGGAATTTTGTCCTCCTCGTTGTCTTCACAATCACATCCCTTGTCATCGTCCGGTCACTCCACAACACATTCACTTTCACTTTAACTTTCACTCTAATTTCCTACTTGCTCTCGTACCAATATTTCTATACTCGCTTACTCATTGGCTTTTGGATAACTTTAATGTGTTAATTTTGAATAATGTACCCAAAGGGCCAAAATACTAACTCCATTAATAAGAGTGTAGCACGTGGTCTTTGATCAGCGGGTAGGCATGGGTTGGTTTGGGTTGGGTTTGATTATACCCAAACTAAACCATTATAAAATAGGTATATTTTTTTTACAACCCAAACCAAATCATTTATAAGATAAAACCAAACCAATCCAAACCAATAAAAATCGGTTTGGTTTGATTTAACAGTTTAAGAAAATAATTACATTATTTTTTATTTGAATAAATTTAATAATATCAAATTATCAATATAAGTAGTTAAACCAATTATCAATAACATAAATAATAATACTAATTTATAATACTAAATTTAACTCAAGTGCAGAACGATAATCGTTAAAAAAAAAAAAAAAATCAAGTGTAGAACGCTTAAAACTTATAAAATAAAACTAAATTGTTTAAGCTTCTAAATTAATAATATCTATCACCGTGGAAGCAACCACTTTGAAGTTTCGAAGTTCACTTCTTATTGCATTAGGTTAACTTTTGTTTTTATTTGTTTTCTCCGATAATTTAATTAATAATATATATATATATTTAAGTATGTAATGGTTTTGGTTGGGTTATACGATTTGATAAAACGCAACCTATAAACCAACCCCAACCAATTGGGTTGCTCAAAAACAACACAATCGGTTTATTTTATTCAACGAAACCAAACCAACCCGCTTAAATTGGTTTGGTTTGGGCGGGTTGATCGGTTTGGCGGTTTTAGTGCCCACCCCTAGATCAGCATTTACCATTACCAAATAATAATTTTTTATTTTTATACAACCAAATTATATTGTCCGGTATATCAAATAACAATTTTATAAAAAATGATATGGACTAAGGGCATTTTTTTTTTAAAAAAAAAAAGTCTTATAAGATATTAATTTGTTAGACATATAGATAAGTCTTACAAATTAAAATTCTATGATATGTTTGTTTTTTCATTTTGGATGACTTATTACAAATGTAAAATTTTTAACTTTTTCCATTTATAACCTTTCAATATCCTTTGATATTTGTAACAAAATAATTTTTATTTTTTAAATTGATAATAAAAAAAAAATAAAAAAAAATAAATGGGAGGATGGTGGTCGGCTTCCTCCGGTCCCAAGAGGTGGAGCCTCTGTTGACCCCTTGAGTTGGTTAGGTTGTATTAGGGTTTCTTCAATATTAGGAATTTTTGGAAAATTGATTTTTAAGGTTTTATTATGTGTGGATAAAATTATAAATGTATGAATTGTTATAGGACATTTGTGAAAATTTACTAAAAAAAACTCTACTATAGCACTTTTTTAATAATATAAAATTCAAAAAAAATTATATAAGAGACAATAAGTCATATAGTTAAAAAAAAACAAACAATCCCTAAGTTAATTCATCAATTGAGTTATATATATTAGATAGCTTTTGCTATTATAAGAGTTTAAATTGACATAGTCATTAGTCATTTTAATTAATATACATTAAAATATAGCTTTACATATATTATATGTAGTAGGTAGGGAGGAAGTCTCTTAAGGAGGCCGACCAAAACCTTACGTAGAAATTCTTAGATCATATCTTATAATATTAGAGTCATTTATTATGATTTTTTATAGTCAACTAAACATGATATAAAAATTAAAAAACAATTGATAAGGAACAAGATAAAAATTTCGAGTGTATAGAAGACATGATTCAAACCCGCAACTTCATAATGTATATATGTGTAAGGGACAACCTCGTCCCGTCAAATTAGAGCGTTATTTAAAATTGTTAAATAGTTAATTAAACTATATTTCAAAACAAAATATGATATATATATATATATTTTTATATATATTTTGTTTGAATATACAACAACTGTCAGGACCTGACGAGATTGGGCTCTATTAGTGCAGCCCGGACTACAGTTCCAACAAGCAAGGAGAGAGCACTCACAATTGGTGGGATAACACCCACCCTTGGGATTAATGGCCAAGGGGGGCAAATAATATATATATATATATATGTACATATTGGACGTTAAACCGTGGTGGTGGAGACTTCCAAAGGAGAGTCCAACCACATTGACAAGAGGCCAAGTGTAAATATGATATATATTATTTAAATTATTTTTTGAAATGTTATACACATATAGAATGGCGAGTACAAGTAATAGAAAAAACAGGTAGTTGTAGGAGTCAATTTGTTCCGGGAAAAAATAACATAAATACTGAGAGCTACCCGCTCTAATTTTGTTGTTTTCTGCTTTAAAAAAAATAATAATTACAAAGATTATCGTCTCATCCTCAACAACAGTCTCCCTAGGGCCTAAACCAACCAAACAAAACAAAACTACAGTGAAAAGCTACCCAAATTTTTTGCCTATTCAAAGGTTTAAATTTTCAATTTTCAAATCTCTCTCTCTCTATTTAAAAATCCCTAACCAAATATTTGATATTTTTCAATATAATTATTGTATCATATGTGAACTGTTCAAAACCCCAAATTTAGTTTCTGGTGCAGAGTCGCAAATTGAATTTTGATTCGGGAGATTTAATTCGGCTTCAATCTTCAAGATATGTATCCACCGAACACGCCGCCAGAAACCGTGGACGCGTCTCCGCTGTTGACACACTCAATCGCCGACCATCTCCTGCGGAGCCGCCGCCTCCTCCGTCGCCCTCCGCCTCCCTTACGTGGTGCTGCGGCGCGTATTCTCAGGCGGGCTAGTGGCCGCCGCATGATGCTGCGAGAGCCGTCTGTCCGGGTCAGGGAGACGGCGGCGGAGCAGCTGGAGGAGCGTCAAAGCGACTGGGCCTACTCGAAGCCTATTATAGTCCTCGACGTTCTCTGGAATTTGGCCTTTGTAGTGATCGCCTTCGTTGTTCTAAGTCTGAGTATTGAAGAGAGGCCTGACGTGCCTCTCAGGCTGTGGATTGTTGGGTACGCTTTCCAGTGCTTGTTTCATGTCTCGTGTGTTTTTGTGGAGTACAAAAGAAGGGGCGGTGAAGCAAGAGAGAATGGTTTCGGCGATTTGGGTTCCGGGTCAAGTAGCGAAGGTGGCGATTCCGATTATTATGGGCCGGAGCTGCCTCAGAATGAAGATGAAACCAGGTAGACTTGCAAGTCTGTTCTTTGAATTTACACACACACACATGTATTTGCATTTCAAGGTTTTATTTGATTGTTTGTGTCACGTGTGGTTGCAGTTTAGCAAAGAATTTGGAGTCTGCAAATACAATGTTTTCATTTCTATGGTGGATTGTTGGGTTTTACTGGATAACCGCCAGTGGTGAAACTCTGACTAGTGATTCTCCGCTGCTTTATTGGTTCGTTAACATAAACTCGTTCTTGAAGTGCTTTGGTTTTTTAGCTTCTTTTTGTT
Source organism: Acer campestre (assembly GCA_954870605.1). Classification (NCBI taxonomy): domain Eukaryota; kingdom Viridiplantae; phylum Streptophyta; class Magnoliopsida; order Sapindales; family Sapindaceae; genus Acer; species Acer campestre. The sequence continues at coordinate 4,023,873 of OX940802.1, forward strand.
ACAGAATCGTGGGTTTGTTTTTGCAGGCTTTGCATTGTATTCCTTGCATTCGATGTGGCGTTTGTTGTGATCTGTGTTGCTGTGGCTTGTCTCATTGGTATTGCTGTTTGTTGCTGTCTTCCTTGTATACTCGGGATACTATATGCTTTAACCGAACGGGTAATTGGCTATGAAGATCTACAACATTTGTGTTGATGTGTTGTTTTCTCAGTTTCCGTTCTGTTTCTTTTAGTGGATTGGTTTGGAATCTGTCTCCTATATATACTTATAATATCAAGCATAAATTGAAAAGGAGTAGTTTAGTCAGGAAAAAAATAAAACAACTGATTTTTAAGATGGTTCATGTGGTGTTTTCAGTTATTGTAATGTGGTGTAATATATATCATTTGCAATAAGCCTGGATTTATGCTGAAATGCACAGTTATCAAGTTACTGAATCATATTAAGTGACTCATTATATTAAGTGAATAAACTTTAAAGTAAGCATGCTAGTTGCCAGTTGGTACAATTAACTAGCTCTATGATAAGAATTTGGAGCTGTGTAATTGCTTTATAAGTTCAAGTATCAGTTAAAGAGTGGTTGAACATGTGTTCGCTGTCAATGGAAATCATGTGTTTGATGAACAAATGTGCTATACTGGAATCCATGTTTATTGTTTTTCTGCATTTATGTGTTATGTTTAGTAAGGAAAACTTACCTGCATCATCAAGGAAACATGCTTGTTTCTAGAATATGAATGAAGTGTTCCCAATATCACATTATGGACTGATTCAGAGACTCGGTATTTTATGGTTGGGAAGAGTATAGTTTGCATGAGTGATTGTACATTTATACACTTTTGCTTATGTAATCTTTGATTCCTTTTTGGGGGCTGAATGTAGATGGTTTTAGATATCTACCAAGATACTCAGAGCTATCTATTCTATACAGAGAACGATATTTATTTAAAATACAATTGTTGTCTTATTATGTGTGTGCCCTGCAATGCTAGGACGCATTTTTGGATGGGGGACATTGTTATTGTCTTGGAGCAGTGGACATTCAATGTGTTTGAATGCACCCTTTTGGTAGTTTGGATGTCTGATTGTCACTTGTACTGAACATATTGTTCGTATTTGGCAATTTCTATACTTATTGATTGTTTGGATTCCTTCATTTGTTTGTTGCTGGGAGTTCAAGTCATGATCATATGCATCCATCTCTGTTGTTTCCTTTTGCTCCCCATATTTTAATAATCCCTGCCTAATTTATCTTGTTTACACTCAAAAATAGGAAGGAGCCACAGAAGAAGAGGTTGATCGGTTGCCAAAGTACAAATTCCGCAGAATAGGTGATATTGAGAAAGTTAATGGTGAGCTTCAAGAATCTCTTGGAGGGATAATGTCTGAATGTGGCACTGATACACCCATTGAACGTGTTCTTTCCCAGGATGATGCTGTAAGTATCCCATTGTGGTAATATGCTGTTTTGCAGATTTATTAAAATTTTAGAATGTTATTGGAAATATCTTAGCTTCATGATTGTAGTGAATCTATGGACTCATGCCCATGGTTCTATAGAGAATCTTGGTACCTCAAACTCAATAACTGGATGCAATTCATTCTTTCTGGAATTGAACGTTAGACTAAAAATGATCACCATATGTAGTTGCTGATACCTAATCAATCGTTGATGGATCTTGATCTGTCAACCTTCTTTGAAAGCCAACATTGACGTTATGCTTGTAATAATATACTTGTGAGCTTGTTATCTTCTTATGCTTGGTGTTAATGGATGATGTTCAAGCCATTTTGAGAATAACATATATAACTTATTTATGGATAATATATATCACTTTTGACATAAATATCTCATGTAAATTACAGGAATGTTGCATCTGCCTTTCTGCCTATGATGATGGAACTGAAATGCGTGAACTTCCTTGTCGTCACCATTTCCACTGTGCTTGCATAGACAAGTGGTTATACATCAATGCTACCTGTCCTCTTTGCAAGTTCAACATTCTAAAATCAGGAAATCAAAGAGACATTGAGGAGGCCTAGATTCAAGATTTTCATTCTGAGTACTGGACAGAGCTGCTTTAATGGTTTTCAGTCACGCGTGCATTGCGTTTCTTTCTCACTCCACGACTTTCTTCTTGGTGGTAGCTTCAGACCAAGTTGTGTTAACAATGTAGTCATATATTTTCATTCGAGTACTGGACAGAGCTGCTTTAAGGGTTTTCAGTCACGCATGCATTGCGTATCTTTCTCAATCCACGACTTTCTTCTTGGTGGTAGCTTCAGACCAAGTGTGTTAACAATTTAGTCATAGTATTTATAGCCGGTGTTTGCTTTGTCTAGTTTTGTCCCCGCAGGCGCATGTATATGTTTTGTCCATAAGATTCTCCAGTTATGAGAGAATGGTCTGATTTTGTCGTGGCTGTAAATATTGTAGTTTTCCTCTTGTAACTTATGTGCTATGTCTTAAGTTTACCGTCTTATAAATATAATAATAAAACAGAGAAACAGTCTCAGTATCTACTGGTTCACATAATGGATTGAATCAGTGATCTTTGGGTGGTAAAGAGAGAGAGAGAGAGCTCAGCTGCGCCACAACTCACCAAACTTTGAAAGGTGATCGTGAGGGTGTGAGCGATTGTCTTAATAGCTCTTCTGTTAGGCCTCGTTTGTTTGGTCGTCTTGTATTGTATCAGGTAATTAAAATGTACTAAAATATTACAATACAGTGTTTACATTAAACACTGTATTGTATTATTTTAATACATTTTAATTGCCTAAACAGTGAACACCGTATTAACTAATACATTATATTTTGCGGTATTAGGTTGTATTGTATTAGAAAAACATATTTTTTTTTCCTGATAAATATGAAATATTAATAAAATATGTGTTATGTTGTTAGTATTTTTTATATATATATAATTTCAAAATACATAAGAAAATTTTATTTAAATTTTTTGTTTAAATTTTTATTGATTTTTTATATAAAAATATTTATTGATTTATTCATGGTAAAGATATTTAAAATTAACTATTAAGTATTTAAATATATATATATATTATGTTTTTATAATATAATAAAATACAATAAAATTATATAGGAATAACCTAATACGATATAATATATAGTAAAAATATTTAAAATTAATTATTAAGTATTTTTTAAAAACGAAAAGAAAAAAATATTTTTTTTAAAATATTATGTTTTTATAATATAATAAAATATAATAAAATCATATAGGAATAACTTAATACGATATAATATAGTACATCACCAAACACGTATTTGTATTAATGATAATACTGTCCAATATAATACAATATAATCCAATACGGTGTGTCAAACGAGCTCTTAAAACATTGGCCGAGATTCAAACTTATCAAACAGGCAGGATACAAGCCTGAATGCTGGACTGGTCCTGTTTGTTGATGACACTTCTTTCATTTATGTTAATATAGTATCTTTCTCTCTACAATGATTGAATCAGATTTAAAAAAAAAAAAAAAGGAAAGGAGCTCAGCCGCGCAAACTCACCAACTTTGAAAGGTGATAGTGATGGACCCTACCATCAGGAGCGCATTTGTCGTCATTGCTCTTTTTATTAAAGCATTTGCCGAGATTCGAACCCGCTCAAACGAGCAGGGTACAAATCTTACCACTTGGCTGTTGCTGTTTGCTGATGTTACTTCTTACATTATTTTTTTATATAGCAACGTTTTCTCTTCCACGATGAATCAACTACGATTTTTCGCTGTGTGTGTGTAACATTGCTCATGGTCATTGTAGGAAGAAAAGCCAAGAATAGGGGAAAAAACAATGAAGAATCTAATTAAAATGATGAATTGGTAAATGGTGTTCATTTCTACCGGTAATATATCATGTTCGAGTTGCTGCACTTTGATTAAAAAAAAAATAAATAAATAAAACTAAATGATCCATTTTTAGTATCTCAAAATATTTTGGATTCAAATCACCCATCTTCAAAGCTAATATAAAGCACATACCGATAAACACTATCATAAAAGAGTAAATAATGTAAATGGGATATTAAAATAAGATTTAGTTATTATATAGTTGCCGAGTAGTTTTGTAAGAGAAAATTAATTTTCAAATTTTTTTTTTTTTTTGAAATGTTACAATAATTTGGGGTTTGAGAGATGCAACTCGAACCTATAACATCATAGTATAGGTATGATGGGTATATCACTAAGAGGCTGTTTATTTGTTTTTTTCATTATAAGATTTTTTGTCTCTTATATCTTAAATTAATATAAATCAGTTTGTTTATTTTTTCAACTTATATCTTATTTTAAGATATATATATATCTTTTAGAAAAAGTGAAATTTTTTTACTTTTATCTTATTCAAAAAGTGACACAGTAGAGTTTTTTTATAGTCAATTTTCACAAATGTCCTATATATAATAATTCATACATTTATAATTTTATCCGCACATAATAAAATTATAAAAATAATTTTTCCAAAAATTCTCAATTTTGAAAAAACTCTAACACAGCATAATCAATTTTATATTTGTAATAAGTCATCCAAAATGAAAAAAAGAAACATATCATAGTATCTTAATTTATAAGACTTATTTATATGTCCAATAAATTAAAATCTTATAAGACTTTAGATAAAATAATAAATAAATAAATAAATAAAAAACAGCCCCTAAGTCAACCTCATCTTATTAATTTTTGTATACATTTGGATTGAAATTCAGTAACTATAAACTAATCATGTATAGTAGCTGAACACTATAAAATATAAATGTATCAAACGCAGACAACAACCACCGGTCCACCACCCAATATTGTTTAGCAGTAAAATGTGTTCATTCAGACGGATTATGTTCCAAGTAAGAATCGTCACTTAATAAATGATATATCAAAAAGAAAAGGAAAAAAAAAAAACCATTTGCATACGTGTCAACATCGTAGTAGTGGGGAATTGTATCATGCCATCATACGTGCAATATTTGAGTCAGCAAGAGTAGTACCAATTGGTCCCCGGTCCCCCTGTAAAGGAGTTATTGGGGTGCCGTGGTGGGAAGGATTGAGGAAGTTGATGAGAAGGAGGAAAGAAAGATATACACAGCTTCTTTTTTTGACATGATCATATTATGACTGTCATGGCTTTTAGGTGGGGGCAGGAGGCGTAAGTACCAGGTCACGACTTTGGAAATTTGTCATTAATTAACTCCAATTTTGAGGTCTTCCAATCACCGTTTTACTTGAATTTTATAATAAAGTTAAAAGTCTTACAGCGATTACCTAAACTTTCTACCCACTTTCCTAGATTAATTTATTCAACGATCGAGATAATGAAACATCGTAGGACCAACCTAATTATTTAATTTTTTGCGATGTATGTCGGCTATAATTCAAAAATCAGTTTACTTTTGCTCACCTATTTAAGGGACCTCCCTTTTAAAAATATGACATGTGTCCATAGAGGGGGTAAATTTGTTCAAACCCTGTTATATTTATAAACAATTTTACATCTCAATGAACATACGTCACATGTTTGGAAGGGGGTAATGCTTACCCCCTCGAAGGGGGTGAGCAAAAAAAACTCCTTAAATATGAGATATTGCTGGACTTCGATACCGATTAGTATCTAATTATTTAATTATTACTAATGTTGTGAAATTACGTCAGAAATAATTTCTGATGTTGAGGTCATCATCTATACGTGATCCACGTCATGGGCATCGGAAGTCCCATCGTTGAATTTGTCGAAAATCCTCATGCACTATATGATACAATTTTTCTCTCGTAACCATGCATTATAGACATATTTACAGCATACTAATACACATCATTACACTTTTGCCATACATATTATTACGATTGAAATTATATTACTTACAATGTAAAATTGTGATGATTTATATTAGTATGCTATAAATATACATGTAATGTGTGCCCATAAGAGAAAAAAATTCTTCTATAATGAGTTATCTCATATATATATATATATATATACCATATCTTGGAGTTTTTATTCTCTCAAGACTTTTTATTGTGCTCTATTTTAAGAGTAAATAAATTTGAATGAATCGATTGATAATTTTTTTTTTCTTTTGAGGCGTCACTAGATTAGGAAAGACTTTAGCAAATAAGGAGAAAAAAGAAAACCCATGAGAAAAAACTTGAACTCCATATCCTTCCAGCTGTTCATTATTACTGCCTTACCGGTAATGGTGGGGGAGATTCACTATGCTCACCAAACTTTTGATATATGTAATATTACGTTTGGTTACATCATAAAAAGGTGGTAATATATATTATTATGTTCAAAATATATATACATGAGAGAAAATTTACGCAATGGGGTATCCATGCAGACAATCGTATTACAAATAATTGTAGAACGGTTGAATTGATAATATGACTGAATTACAGAATTACAATATATTGAAATAATAACATATTTATAATAATCTAATTCTTTTTTTTATATATAAAAATAATATAATTCTTATACGACTCAAGTACGACTATTCAAAAACATAAAAACAACTTAAACAAATCTAATTAAAATAGTAAACATATACAAAATATAAATTAGGAAATAAATTTTACATTTAAATTCATAAAAAATGATTCGAGTCGCCACATCATATGTGGTATCAAAAATTATAATTTATAACGCAATTAATTATTCACGTTGGTTTCAAGTTAGTAAATTATCCGACAAGAATAGCCACAACTTTTTTATATAAAAAAAAATTCATGTTATAAATTTACACTAATGTTAGTCAACCCACAAATTTAGTCTAAAAATCGACCCAAAAATGTGGCAAGTGATTTGTCATTCTATATCATTCACCAAATCACCCCATGATTTGTGTGGTGATGACAATTCATTTACTACATTATTTAGGTTAATTTTTTGGATTGGATAGTATTATTCATAAATTTATAGGGAATACCATTCGGCCAATCTCATTGTATCATAATCGAGATGGAGAGTACCATTCGAAGAACCTCATCGTATCACAATCGGGATCTCAATTATGATCCTCAACTTTAAAGTTGGGATGTGTGGTTATCACATGACTCTATATATATACTAATAATAAATAAAGAAAAAGCAAAAGAGGAAGAATTCAAGAAATGGTAATTTGATCACTCCATCAAAACATTAACGTAACAATTAATTGAGGAAAAGGTTCAACCGTTCAAGTCATTGAACGTGTGATACAGCCAATCACTTATTTTTGGTAGTGAACCAATACATTTATTAAAAGATTATATTTAAAAGAATAATTGAATTTGTCCCTTTTGGTATATCTTATAATCACCCATACGCCCTCTAATTTCCTATTATTTACATTAAGATTTCAAACTTTCAAATTTATGCACGATTCATACACCAAACAGGAATACCAGTCACCACTTCACCAACTGGAATTCCCAGCCTTTGCTGCCGGTTCTGCTGCTGCTGCTGCTGCTGATGCTGCGATGAATACGTGCTGTATCCCTGAACATTCAACCCTCCGGCCTGCGAGGAACACCCAGCCACCGCCGCTGTCCCATACCCTGATAAATTCGAGCCATTCTTAGACGAATACGTGGAGTATTCCGGCGCCTTGACTCTAACAGAAATATTAATAATTCCATTCTTGTCCCTGCTCGCATCCCTCAAGCGATAACTCAAAAAATGTAAATAATTCTCTGGTAAATACCCTCCGATAAAATCCGAAACCGGTATTTGTGCAAAACCGATATTTCGGTTAACTGAAGAAGTCTTGCAATGCACTTCCAAAGTAATAAAACTCACATGCTTTGGCAATTCTAAGTCAAACTTTTCGTTCCATGAAGGATAGCTTCCTCCGAGAGCGTCGACGCTCGTTGTACTGCAATTGAAATGGTCGACTTTTACGACAACGAAAGCATTCTTTTTCACCGATTTTCTGTCGATCCGTAGGTTTTCGCCGGATAATACAGTGATTTCAATTCTCCGAGACGACATCTTTTTAATTCTGATAAAACAAAGAGAAGGAAAATAAACCGCTAGAATAATAAAATATGTGTATGCGGCGTTGTTGACAAAGTAATTGTTTTTTGGAATGTATGAGAGTAGAATGGAGAGACGTATTTATAGTGGATTTTGTTGGAAGCTCAAAGGAAGTGTGAAAGAAGCAGATACGTTGTTTCGGATAGCGAGTGGGTTATTGTAAAACGTGAATGACCCATTGGAGTTGAAAAAGGGGGGCGACAATTTAGTTGACTACGTCGTTTTTGGCTACTTATTGGACTGTCATCTATTTTATAATTTATAAGTGGTTAATTGGGAAATTGAGGAGGGGAAATGGATTAGAAATTCAAGAATGGCGTGTTGTTTTGTTGGAGAAAATTCAAGTCATACTCGTTCCAATTTAACTGGTCCAACCATGTAATTACTAATGATTCCAAAAATATAGTCTTAATTGGAAATTTCTAAAATGTTTACCTATTTTCTCTTAACAATTTTTTAAATAAAATAAAATCTGAAACCGAACGAATCAACCTTTGCTCGGGGATACCCAATTCTGTCCTAATAATCATAAAATATTTAGCATAAAAATAATTTATACTTCAATATTCCAATTATTGTTTATATTATTACATAGTATGCAATTGTCTTTATACATTTCTAAAGGTACGCTTACTTATCGGGATTAAAAATCAAAGTGAATCAATTTTTTATTGGAAAGAGAATCAGAAAAAGGGATTGAGGTGGCGTTTGGTTAAATGACGGAATGGTAATCGGAATGGTAATGGGAATCGGAATCGGAATGGAATGGAATGGAAAGCTGATTTCTTTGTTTGGTTGAGACTTTAGAATTAGCATCTGAATCAGTATTATTTTGTTTGTTTAACAACTGAATGGAATGGAATTAACTGTATTTTGACGAAAATACCCCTAATTATAAAATATTCATAATAACATGATATATTATGGATAATAATAATAATAAAACATAAAAGTATATATAATATTATATATAAAATATATATATTATAATAAAATAATATACATATAATATAAATATTATTATATATATTTTAATATAATATATATAATATATATTATTTAATATATTAATATATAATATATAATACATATAATAATATATATATAATATAATATTAATATATATAATATAATAAATATATATTATTTATTAGTAATATTAATATTTTTAATATTAATATTATTATATATTATCATATATAATATTATATATATATTATTATATTAAATAATATATAATATAATATTATATTATATTATATATATTAATATTATATTATATATATATTATTATATGTATTATATATTATATATTAATATATTAAATAATATATATTATATATTTATATTATATTATATAATATATATATTATATTATATAAATATATTATATAATATAATATAATATAATAAATATATAATATATAATAATATATTTATATAATATAAATATATAATATATATTATTTAATATATTAATATATAATATATAATACATATAATAATATATATATATATATAATATAATATAATATATATTATTATATGTATTATATATTATATAATATAAATATATAATATAATATAATATAATATAATATAATAAATATAATACATATAATAATATATATAATATAATATATGATATATATTATATTATATAAATATATTATTATAATACTATAATATATAATATAATAAATATATAATATATATTATTTAATATATTAATATATAATATATAATACATATAATAATATATATATAATAATATATATTATATTATATTATATATATATTATTATATGTATTATATGTATTATATATTTATATTATATAAATATATTATTATATATAATATTATATATTATATTATATATATTTATAATATATAATAATGTAATATATAAATATATTTATATATCGTTATATATATTATAATAATAGTATATATAATATATATAATAATATAATATATGTATATATTTATATATCATTAATATAATATATAATGATAATATTTTATTTTTGGAAAAGAGGGTACTTTTGGAATGTAGTTTGTGCATATGAGGGCTTTTGTGGAATAATTTTTTTACATTGGAATGGAATGGGCATTCCATTGGTTTTTGGATGGAATGCCCATTCCACCAAAATGGTGGAATCACCATTCCAATGGAATGCCCATTCCATTGAATTTTAGCCAACCAAACATATGGAATGAATTCCATTCCTTTCCATTCCTTTCCATTCCAACCAACCAAACACCACCTAAGTTCTTTTTCTAATGTAAATAATAAAATAAAAAAATCAATTTTCGTTGGAAAGATAATCTGACTCTTTCTAACGTGAATCAGAATGAATTAATTTTCATAATGTGAATCAATTTTCTTTGGAAAAAAAAAATCATAAAGGGTGATTAAGTTCTATTTATAATGTGAATCAATTTTCATCGGAAAGAGAATCATAAAAGGAGATTAAGTTCTCTTTCACATGAATTAAAGAAAATCAATTTTCATTTGAAAGATAATCGGAAAAGTGGATTAAGTTCTCTTTCTAGCGTGAATAGAAGGGAATCAATTTTTATTGGAAAGAGAATTAGAAGAGGGGATTAAGTTCTTTTTTTAATGTGAATCAAACGGAATCAATTTTCATTGGAAATACAATCATAAAAGTTGTTTTTTTTTTTTTAAATATTTCTAATATGAATCAATTTTCATTGGAAAGAGAATCGGAAAATGGGATTAAGTTCTCTTTCTGGCATGAATAAAAAAGAATCAATTTTCATTGGAAAGATAACTAGAAAAAGAGATTAAGGGGTCGTTTGTTTTTTTGTCTGAAAACTGAATAGTGATTGGAACCTGAATCTGAATGACATGTTTGTTTGTTTTTTTTTTTTTTTTTTTCACGTCTGAATGTACTGTCAACATGTTTGCTTTTTAAAAATAAAATTGTCTGAAAAGAAGTAATTTTACATCTATACCCATATTAATTAAAAGAAGTAATTTAACATGCAACATTCTTTATAAGATTTTGCATGTTCTTCTGTAAACAAAGTTTAATTTAAAAAAACAAAAAATTCATCCAGGAATATAATTTTGCATTTTATTATGCAAACAAAGTTCAAGTTCAATTTATTGTAAAAATAAATAAATGTTCAAATTCAATTTAACATATTGTTCAAATATATAGTATATAATTCTAGAAACCATTTTTTTTTTCTTTTTTTGAAATAGGTCCCTAAATTATATATACTTGTACATATATATATATATAAACAATATTCTATAACTTATTCAAGCCACGAAATCTATTCAATATCGAATGCAACCACAAAAAGAATATTTGATAAATTATATAATTGCAATTATGACAATCATAACAAATTATCATTCTAGATTATGTTTAAAGAGTTCTATAACTACCACTATACGTAGATAAAAAATAAATAAAAAATTAAAGAGTTCTTACCAAGATTTGGTAGGAGAGAAATTCAATTGTTTAATCCTAGGAATATTTCAATATGAGAAGTGATTAGGGTTTTTTTGCCTTTTAAAATAAGAAATACGTTAAAAGAAAGAATTCTACACCATATCAAATTACGATAAATTTAGAAATATATCCTTTTTTGGAGGATAGACTTGGAAGAAAATATTTTAATTATAATTCAGTGATTTAAAAAAACAAACAAAACAACTTAATGAGTTCAATTTAGACCTATTAAATCTTAAATAGAAAAAACAAATGACCCTAAATTCTCTTTCTAATATGAATAAAAGGGAATTGGTTTTTATTGAAAAAAGGGATCGAAAAAAGGGATTCAAGTTCTCTTTCCGGCGTGAATCAAAGGAAATAAATTTTTATTGGAAAGAGGATTATTTTGTTTCTAATGTGAATAAATAAAAAAAAAAAAATCAATTTTCATCTGAAAGAGAATCAGCAATGGAGAACAACTTCCCTTTTCAACATCAACTAAATTATTTATTCGTGTGTGAAGTTCCATAACTTGATTCGACACGGTTTTTAGTAAACAAATCACAAATTGAACAAGTAATTGATTAATTTGAATCCTCTGTACAGTTAATATCTAGTAATACAAAAAGACTAAAAAGAGAGTATCTTATCTATAGGAAATTAGGATGTCATTCGTGATTCGTGCAGCCAATCAAAAATCACCCCAGTTATACGGTGGATTGGGGAAAGTACAGCTGGAACTGACATGTTGACTTTTGTTGAAACTATGTTTACTCACTCAGTTTCAGCCTTTCAGGTCTTCTCTAAATTCTAAAACCATCCAATCTTGCTTCTCCGGTATACTCCTGTGTGCGGCTGGCGGCGGCTCAAAATCTGTGAGCGAGGAGAAAATCTTGTATGAGAGGTCGTCCAATCAAATTGTCTATTTTATTTTTACATTTTCAATATAAAAGTGGACAATATGATTAGAGACCGTCCCACGTAAATTCTTCTCGAGCATGAGATCTATTTCAAAATCGGTGAGGCCCACGTTTGTTGTGTCAAAGTTAAACAAGTACTTTTTGAGTTTTGATCAACAACCAACACCCAACACCCAACAAACGTTTTTCACTTCAAGCTAGGCAAGAAATTGAAAGGAAAGAGAGATACGTCAAATATATGTACGTTGTGCGATTAGATAATCAAACTACATGACGTAATTTGAATACTTCTAGAAGGCACATTATAACTTAGAGGTGACCATGGTTTCGGTTGAACAATCGGTTTTGTCCACAGTTTAATCGGAACTGTACGGTCTAAACTAGAACTAAAATCGTAACCAAAACCGCTGGTTGAAAACCGGTTTACACGGTTTCAGTTTCGTTTTGGCCTTACTAAAAATCAATCAAAACCGACGATTTAACCATCGGTTTTGTCCACGGTTAAACCACCGATTTTTTTTTTTTAAAAAAAAGACGAATCAGACGCTGCCACATGGTAGAAATTTGAAAAAAAAAAAAAAAAAAAACCCGAAACAGTCCAAAACCAAAACCAAAACTGAAACCGTAAAACCGTCGATTTTAAACCGCATACCAAATCAAATTTCCGGTTTCAGTTTTGGTTTTGGGTGACCACCAAACCAAAACCGAACCTGGCCACCACTAGGCCACCACTATTTAAGTATTTAAAATATGACCGTATATAAAAAGAAAAGTCCGGATATATAAATACAAAATATTGACTTGTGAAACACAATGTGGCGATGATGGAGGCTGATTTGGAGCATGTCAACAACCAGATTTGGTAATCTCATCGGCCAGATCATTCAATGTCATCAGCACAAATGCGCAAGCAAGCATTTGCAATTTTATAATCTTCCCACCAGTCTCGGGCAGTTGCATGATTAAGTAAATAATTATTATCCAATGTAATTAGTGTTTCTTGGCAAGTGACAGATATATAGGTGACCGGAATCTTCCATCTTATTATTCAATAATCAAATTAATAATAAATAAATAAATGTTTGCTGTAGGCTTGTAGCGTGGAGAAGTAAAATTGTTATTATTATTATTATTTATTTATTTACATATTAATTAATTGGTAAAAAAAAAAAAAATAACTTTTAATAGAGAGGCTAATCTACTTTACTACACGTCAAAAGAAAGAGCACTAGAAAGAGAGAAAAAAGAAAAAGAAAAAAAATAAAAATAAACAACCAACTAACAAAATGGAGCCTGGCACGGCGATGACCAAATTAAGAGAGGTGAGGAAACAGACTCAAATTTCAGGAGGGTTTCCTTTAATTTGACAAGGCAGACAAGTCGTTTCAATTCTCTTTTGTTTAGCTGACATTATGGAATATGCACTTACAAGAAGCAATTATGTATACAATTTCTGGAGCTCTTCTTAGTCATCTCTTACGTTTGGGTTGGGGTGGTGGGGGTGGGGGTGGGGGTAGATTTGGTGTTCAACTCTTGAGTCTTGCCTTGTCAAGCAATGCTGTACGGGAACCTTGCTAAATTCTTTTTACTTTTTTGTATTTTTTTAAATCTAATAGCGAGTTCTTGAATAGAAGTTCGTCGATACCTATCAAAATCGAAGGCTATTAGCATGATCCAAATAACTAGATGTCACACCACTTTTTATTTATTTACAGTACTTATCTATCTATGTAGATAATGTATTTTTTGGTAAGTTTTTTATTATTGATAAGATTCAAGCCGCTGACTTTGGAGTTATTTACCCAAACCACAAACTCGTTAATCTACTAACTGAGTTATACCTCGGGGGAGCACACTTTTAATATGACAAATTATTAAAGCCGGGCAGGTGCTCGAGCCCGACCTTCAAATTAAATCCCGACCCCAGTCAAACCCTATGATAAGGTAGGCAGCTTAACCATTAAGGCTCGTGAATCTGAAGGACCAAACTAATAGAATGAAAAGAAAAAATAAGTGACGACATTTACACTTCTATAAAATTTTATGTACACGGTACACCCTTTTAATTGGATTAGGATTCTCTCGTATTTTTTTTTCTTAATTTGTAGTTAGATTTTGACACCTAACAAAGTGTGGATTCAATAAACATGATTAAATTTTGTATTTCCCTCTTATCCATTCAATGAATCGCGTAGTTTTTGGATCTTAAGATATACTTTTTTTTTCTTCCACTTTATTCGTTCTTTTTTATCACACTCTCTCTAGAATGCTGTGATTCACCATTTGTTGTCTTTTTATTCATAAAGTTTAGGTTGTTGGCAGTCAGAGATTGGAGAGTCGACTATTTTTTTAATTTAAGAAATGTGGATTGGTTTAAATTCCATCTCTTTAATCCAAAAACTGTTATTGTAGCCTGTCAAAAAAATAAAAAAATAAAAAAATAAAAAAAAATCCAAAAACCTAGAGATTACAATTTGCTCACCCCTTGAAGGGGGGTGAGAATTCAAGGGGTGAGCAAATTGTCCCTCTCCCCAACATTTGACATGTGTCAAGGGATGAGTATTTATATCTAAAAAGTGCCATGTGTTTAGATAAAAATACATCTACCTTAGACACATGTCATGTATTTGAGAGGGGGGTAATGCTTACCCCCTTCAAGGGGTTGAGTAAAAATGGACTCTAAAAACTATGTTTTTCATTGAAGGAATGAGAGAGAAATACAAAATTTAATCCTGCCAATGAATCCATGCTCTGCTAGATGTCAAAGTCTAATTAAAAGCTAAGGAAAGAAAAAAAAAAGGACATCCTTTTACTTAGTCCATCCCATAAAACTTTAAGGAATACTAGAATCACTCTATTAATCCACTTTATCAACTCACGCTCTCTTTATATGATGACATATAGATAATCTTAACTTTTGTATGTAAAATTTTGAGCCATTAGTATATAACCTATTTTTTCATTTTATTTACAACGGAAACCAACAATTCAAATTACCAAATTGTCCTTTCTTCTTTATTTTTACCAAAGTCATTTAATATCAGTTTTTATTTTTATTTTTATTTTTATAAAATATCATCTTTGTTTTTGTTTTTATTTTTTATTTTTAATATCTATTATGTCGGGACCAAGTATTTTTTTTTGAAAGCTTTTGCCATTTTTAGGATTCGAACCGCTGACCCGAGAATCATTTACCCAAGCTCCAAGTTCGTCCATCTACCAACTGAGCTACGTCCCTTTGACAAAATATCATCTTTGTTGTTAGTGACTCTACAAGTCATTTCTTCCATCCACGGCATCACCAGACAACATTAATTCCACATTCCACAATTCTCATATGACACAAACACAAACTTAAAAGAAACATTATATTTTATAGATAACTTTGTGTACTGGAAAAAATTTGAAATCGTAAAACATAAGAATCAAAATCAGGAAAAATTTGTTGATCAAAAAAAAAAAAAAAAAAAAAAAATTTGGAGATATAAAACATAAGAATCAAAATCTGGTGAAATTTGTAGATAAAAAAAAAAAAAAATCTGGAAAAATTTGAAGATGTAAAACATAAGAATCAAAATAGAAATATATTATGTTTGGATGAGTATTACTGCCTATTTGGGAATAAATTACTGGTCAAAGTCTACAGTGCTAATCTTCATCTTCCCAAGAGAATAAACGGTGATATTCAACATTTGAGATTGACAAATTGCTCTTACATGTTTGAGGTGTATGATATTTGGAATTAGGATTTTGATATCAACAAAAACAAAATTGACATTATTAAAACGAAATTGGGTGTACCGATATGGGTTTACAATATATATATTATAAAAATAAATTAATTCATTTTTAATAAGGTTATTATTGGTATTTAATTGGGTGCTTATAGTTGGTAAAAATATTAAATGACTTGGTAAAAATAAATAATAAAGGGCAATTTGTTAAGTTGATTGTTAGTTTGCATTGTAAATGAAATGAAAACTTAGGCCATTTACTAATGGCTCAAAATTTGATATGAAAATTAGAGAAAATCTTCAATGAGACGGTCTTATTGTCATTTGGTGAGACCATCCAATTAGATTATACTAAATTATAGTTTAATAATACATATTTATGTTCTCGAGATAAATGGTGCAATCTCATTGGGACGGTCATACCAAATGACATTGAGATTGTCCCATTGAAGATTTTCTCGTGAAATTAAATATTGTCTACATGTCATCATATAAAAACAGAGTGGGTTGGGAGAATGATTCTAGGGTCCCTTAAAAAAAAAAAAAAAAAAAAAAAAGTAGTTTTGCATGAACACCCCATTTATTACCCCAATATATCCTCTATCTTAATTTTTTAGAAAAACTTGACAAAAACTAATAATTTATAGAATAAACATAACATAAAAAGAAGTTAGAAAAATATAATTGAAAAAAGAAGAAGAAGAGAGGAGACGCATCTACAATTTTATTTTATTTTTGTTTGTTTTGTTGAAAGAAACATCTATCTTCCAGATACAATCAAATAGTTCACGCATCTCCATTTTATTTTTTTGAAAGCAACATCTCTCTTCTAGATACAATCCATCGTTTAGAATTTTATTTTATTTTATTTTTTTAAATGAAAAAATTATCAATGAAATCCCCTACCTTCATTTTCTACGAATAACTCAACAACAGTAGACTCCCTTTATCTAACGCCGAATTGTTTGGTGTATATCAAGAGCCGAACCAACAATAAAATTGGATTGATTAAAAAACATAATAATAATAAAATTGGAGCATCAACTCTTTCAGCCTTTCACCGTTGCTTTTTTTTAAGAAAAAAAATATATGCTACTATGCTAGTCATTTGATTTTTATTTATGGATTATATGTTTTGAAATAAATTATTTACAGTTTTTAATAAATAATTATTTTAAATAGTTTTTAAGTTAAATTTGGATGTTAACTTTTTTTTTTTTTTTTTTTTTAAATTGAGGATCCCGGACTTCATCCAGTCCCCTCCGTCTGTCCTCCCCAACTGCATGACACACTCATGGCCATTGCTGGTTCTGACGGTTTATTTGTTGGTTGTGTGGAGTAGAACAGATAGGAAACCCTAGCTCACACCCCTAGCCACACAAAGATGCATGCGGGTAAATCAAAACTTACCTTCGTCTGGATAGGATTCGAACAACTGACTTCGGAGTTATCCGTGCCCCAAACTCGTCCTTCCAGCGGTTGAGCTAGTGCCCTGATGACTGGCTATGATGTAAGTGTCAAGAGTAAAACCAATGACTTGGGTTTTTAATCCCAAGCCTTGGACCATCAAAGCAACCACGTTGTGGTTATTTGGATGTTAACTTTACTTTCTAAATTTTAAGAGTTTTTAGTTGATTTAACCTTTTAAGTAATTTCACTCAAGGACTATGTAGGAATTTTAAAAAAGTAAGAATTTGGGTTGTACTTACGGTTTTTAAAGGGTGCAAATATTGCCACTCATAAAAAATAAAATAAAAAATAAAAGTAGCAATAATGATACCTCTTAAAAATTGTATGTGCACCCAAAATTAGTATATTTTTGAAAATTAAATAATGCCCTTGAGTAAAATTATCCTAAAAAGACCGAATGGTTTGTAACTTGTAAGTATTCCACAGATAATTATTAATTAGTTTTCTATTTTAATTTTTTGTGGAAAAAAAAGTTTCCTATCAATGATTAGATATGAACGTATATCATTAATAACTCTTTCTATTTTTTTAAACCCTAGATTTTCTTTTAAATATTAATTCCAAATATATTTTTAATTTCATTTAAGGAAATACAAATTGATTGCTAAGCATAGAGAATGAATCAAAATGATCCAAAATTGGTTGTGAAAGTTTTAAATTAATTATTATAAGTTTCAAATTCAAAATCTCTTTAGACTTTTTTTTTGTTTTCAATATCAGTTATTTTTCAATTTTATCAAAAACTTTTCTACTTCCAAATCAATTGGAACATGGTAGAAACCTTGCATCTCCATCACTTTCACAAATAGAAAATGGATCTCCAACCAAAAAACTTAAAATTGTAGTGATTTTGTGGATATAAAACAATTAATAAGAAATGGAGAGAGTTGTTTGGCATGACGAGAGAGAAATAAATAAAGAAAAATAGAGTCTCATTTTATGGAATGAAAACATAAAAGAGAAAAAGTGAAGGAAGAGAAAGAATTGTTATTGAATTGAAGATAATAATAAAATATTAAATAATAATAAAATTGATTAAATAACATTATAGCAGTAAGTGTAAGTGGTGTTTACTTACAAAAATATAATACATTATAATTTAGAAAATGATATTTTTGGAATTTTGGTATTAAGTGGGGTTTATTTACAATTTATATATATTTTTAAAATTAATCGGCGTAATTGCGAAAGGGGTGTACATACAGTTTTTAAGGGGTGTCATTATCGCCACTCAAAAATAAACAAGTTTATATATAAAAAGAGTGATGATATTTGCACCCTATAAAAATTGTATGTACACCCTTAAATTAGTATATTTTTAAAATTCCAATATTGACCTTAAGTGTATCATTATTAAAATAATTATAAATACTCTTCGTATATTATATTATTACAATAATATTCTGAGTATTTTAACAAATATGTATAGTTTTTATTTTTATTTTTATTTTTTTTATATCAAAATATTAACTATTTATTAATCAAAAACTGAAAAAGTAATTATTAAAAATATTAAATAACTGTTTTAATAATTAAAGAAATTGAAAAAATCATTGTATGTAATTAAAAATCTAATAAAAATAAAAATTAAATTAAATTAAACAAAATGAGTTTTGGTTGAAAATCTGGAAGCTGTTACGCCCTCCTCCCAGATTTTATATTTGTTTTTATTTCAATTATTTGAGCAAACATAAGAATTAAATTAATTAAATAAGTTTATGTTGGAAATCTGAAAGAAGCTACGCCTCCTTCCAGATTTTTATTTTTATTTTTTTTATTTCAATAAATTTTATTTTATTTTTTGAAATTTTTATTTCATTTTTTTATGTTTAGAATTTGTTACTTTATTATGTATAGTATTTAATAATAAGAAAAAAAAAAAAACTAAATAAAAGGATATTTTGGTAATATGTAAGGTGTGCTTACAAGTTATAACATTTGAAAAGAATTTAATGGAGGGCATAAATACAAAAAGGAATGCACATACGGTTTTTTTAAGGTTACAAATACCGCTATTCATATATAGTCTCAACAAGCAAACCTGCTCCAAATAAGGCTTATGGGCAGGGCCGAGCCTAACAAAAAAAAGTAAGGCCCGTCCATACCCATTCCTCATCCCTCAAGCCCGGTTGGGTCTAAAATTAACACGATTTGACTAAGACGTACATATGCTTAACCAAAATATTAAATACATGACTACTAACCGAAAGATTCTTCAATCTGCACTACCCTAAACGTATGTACGTCTGACCATTAAAATTATATCTTATTATGATATGAAAATTCATATCACGTAACATAATATGATTAGATTGAACATACATTCACAAATGTATTGGCCACCACTTTCAAAATTAATATCGTGTTTTAATCACACATCGCCTCTTAACAGAGATGGTAATGCATCTCCCTTCCATAGTGGTGGTGAGAGGTCCGAGTCCCACCATGCGCATTTTACAAACATGTGTGAGGAGTTTTTTCCCGATTTGTGGGAGTAGTAATCCGAGCCGCACATATATTGTCTTATCTTGACGGATTCTGATAGTCCTATTGTAATACCTGTAACTTGTAATACTTCAACAAAATAAAATAAAAAATCATGTTTTGATCAAAGAGTGGTGCTATTGGCACACCTCCTACTGATCTATTTATGCCTCACTGATTTAAATTTTGATTTACTTAAATAAAGTTAAATGTTTTTATTAATTTATTTTATTTATTTCAAAAACTACCCTTTTACTTATTTTTTAAACTTAATAAACCCCAACTCTAATATCTCTTTCTATCTCAAATCACATTATCTCTGGAACTTAATGATGATAATCATATTTAATTTTCCAACAAATTTCAGCAAGTTTCTTTACGTGAGAAGCAAATGATGTGGCCAAACCTTGTGAGAATTTGTGTGTTCCTGTACCAGTTTGAGCCAAAAATAACTCCGGTAATGCCTCTTCACGCTCGACAACTTTGGCCAGAGTCCCCATCCACTCTTCAAGAGCGGTATGTGCTGCACCGATTGACAGTGAACGCACATCAAGACTCCATTCATCCATAGTTTTGTTATGTAAACTTGGGTATAATCCGTACAAGTTGCCCAGATAGAGAAGCTCGTGTGCTCTCTCGCAAAGATTACTGTTTTGACAGATATCGATCAAGCAATTACAGAAGATTCTTCTGGCATCAACTGCAGTGTCCCTGATGACACTCTCAAACTCCTGCTTAACAGTCTCAAAACCAGTTTTCTTGTTTTCGATCAATTTCACCAAGGCAACCAACTTTGGATTAGCTTCCTGCAAACAAGCAACAACCTTACCAACATCCTCACTTGATTACTTTTCTTGTTAATGATGATAAGGAATATGGGGTTTTATTAGATTTACTTTATAGAATATTTTTTTTTCTTAAATTGTATGTCTCTTTTAGTAATTTTGATAAAGGGAAAAAAATAATACTAAATAATTAGAAAAGTGGGCATAAATAGTCCAAGAGGGGTTGTGCCAATAACACCACTCTTAATCAAATGTCATTTACCTTACATACTACTATCCATATGAAATTATGGCAGAATAAGACAACTAAATTTGTTCTATATCTCATAGAATGCCAAACGGTCCAATTGTCCAAACCAGTGAAACGAATCGTTTTGTTCAGACAGCAGCAAAACGGCATCGTTGGAAGGCATTTTATCCAGTGACTCTGACTCTGACGCTCCACTTTCCAGAAGTGAGAAATGGCTTCACTTGCTCATCTCTCACTCTCCAAACTCTCACAACCACAACACCACCTCTCCTTCACTATTCCTCAAACTCGAAACTCTCCGCCATCAAAAACACGACCCGCAACTCACCGGTTCAAATGCTCGGCCGGTCAGACAGGTTTCTTCACGCGACTCGGCCGGTTGATTAAAGAAAAAGCCAAAAGTGACGTTGAGAAGTTATTCTCCGGATTCTCCAAAACCAGAGACAACCTCGCTGTAATCGATGAGCTACTTCTTTACTGGAACCTCGCCGACACAGACCGAGTCCTCGACGAACTCGAAGAGGTTTCAATTTTCGTCGTCTTTATTATTCTCCAATGTTTTTTTTTTTTTTTTTAATAGGAAACGAGATCGACTTGGTTGTTTGTCAATTGCAGGCTTTGTTGGTGTCTGATTTTGGACCTAGAATCACAGTTAAGATTGTGGAGAGTTTGAGAGAGGACATATTGGGAGGGAAGCTCAAATCAGGAAGCGAAATTAAGGTGTTTATTTATTTAATTGACATTATCTGTATTCAATTATTTATTTTGAATCATTAAGTAGGCTCTTTGTTGATGTGGTGCTTTAGGAAGCTTTGAAGAAAAGTGTGTTGGATTTGTTGACAAAGAAAGCGAACAAGACAGAGCTTCAACTTGGTTACAAGTATGTTCTGAATTCTTGAAGTTCTATTTTTTTTTTCTTGTTCTGTTGTGGCTAACTGGCTATATGAATTTTTTTATTTTAATATGATGTTTATGTTGTGATGTAAGGAAACCTGCTGTGATCATGATAGTTGGTGTCAATGGAGGTGGAAAGACAACATCTCTTGGTGAGTCACTTGCACATTTGTTTATGATAGCTGATTCGGGTGTTTGATAGTCAGTTTGTACCATAAATAGAAAGACATGCCATCTTTTCTTGTAGGTTAATGGTAACTAATATTTAGAAAGTGACCTTGTTTGCTTGGTAAAGGGACGAGGTCTAGTTGGTCTTAGGTTCAAATTTTGTATAAAGTATGCAGCTTCATGGAATATATACTTATTAATGGTGTTTTAGCTAGATGTTGGGATCATGTGATGCATCTTTAATTAGAGTAACAGTAATTTTGAAATACAAAGCGTAATACACATTGCTTTCTTTGAAAACATAAAATGCCATAGTTGGTTTCTTGTGATGATCTGACATTCTGACCGACTTTCCTCTCGCAGGAAAGCTTGCATATAGATTAAAGAACGAAGGGGCAAAGGTGAGATATTGTTATGTGGGCATTGCTTCTGATGCAGTGCGATATATTTATCCAAGTAAAGCATTAGAAAAAGTCATGCAATTTCCCTGACATTAAAAGAAGTTAGTGTTGCTCCTATTTTATTGTTCTTATGTAGATCTAATCCAATAGAAACTAAATTAGTTCAAATGTTCGAATTGTTGACATTAATTCTTAATAAATGGTTAGTTGTAGTTTGAAGTATTCGGTTAAGGGCACCATTATTTTTGGATGTCTATTCTGCTATCTTTAATTGCATTTGGAACACTAATGTGCATTTTGGCAGTCTAACAGTCCTGTAATTACATTTTATAGCCTATTTGCATTGACCCATTTTTGTTTTGTTTCTTACCTTTAAACATGCTTATTTAAAAGTAGTTTTCTTCCATTTCACCACCTTATGGTTTAAAATTATGGCAGATACTGATGGCAGCAGGTGACACATTTAGAGCAGCTGCGAGTGACCAACTGGAGATATGGGCTGAGAGGGCTGGCTGCGAGATTGTTATGGCCGAAGACGCTAATGCCAAAGCATCATCAGGTAGAGAATAATTTGTAAAATCTGTTTGCTTGTCTTCTTTTACTTTAATGTAAAAATCTGTCAGACATGTTATAACAACTAACATACCATCTTACAGTGCTTCCTGAATAGTTCTTACACAGGCTGTGAAAAGAGGGAAAGAACAGGGTTTTGATATCGTGTTGTGCGACACATCTGGACGTAAGTACCAAAAGCTTTCAGAGTTGGGTGTAAATATATTGTTATGTGCAACTTTATCTAGTAAATTGTGAACAGATCTCTTTATTGATTATCAGGTCTGCACACCAACTACAGCCTTATGGAAGAGTTGATAGCATGTAAGAAAGCTGTGGGCAAAATTGTTTCTCGTGCACCTAATGTAAGCTCAAATCTTTGGGACCCTTTAACATGTTTCTACCATTAATGAATTCTCAGTATATATGACAGATAGGCAGTTCCTATCCAATTCAATACATAAAAGCATCAAGTAGTATTCATCTTTATTCTTCTTGCTGCTTCATTGAGCTAGTTTTCTGTTTTTAAGAGGTATCCTCCGTGGTTATAAGTAAACGGGTTGCTCATATGATAGAACATTTAGTTTCAAGCTTAATCGTCATTTGTATAACTGTTCCCTGGTCAATATTTTAGATTTGTCTAATGAGCATTTCACATTATTTACAGGAGATCCTACTAGTTCTGGATGGAACTACTGGGTTGAATATGCTTCCGCAAGCAAGAGAATTTAATGAAGTAATCCCATTATATACTCTTTTTAATACTCTTTCATTACATATTGTTTGACTAAATAATTTTGTGACAGATTGTTGGTATTACCGGTTTGATTTTGACAAAGCTTGATGGTTCTGCTAGAGGCGGCTGTGTGGTAAACTCTAATTTCAACCTTCAAAGCTGCAACTTGTGATTTCTGAACTTACATATGTGCAACAAATATATGAATTGGATATCTGTGATATGTACTTTCGTGCAGGTCAGTGTGGTTGATGAACTTGGCATCCCTGTAAAATTCGTGGGTGTAGGTGAAGGTGTTGATGACCTACAACCCTTTGATGCAGAGGCCTTCGTTAATGCCATATTTTCATGAAACCTAAAATGTGGTCGGTACACATTTAAATTCATCTAACCTTTTCTGGAATTATTTATAAACTACTCCTAAGTTATAGCCATCAAAGACCTATTAATGAATTTCCACATTTTACTGGGGCTATTAGTTGGAAACTTTCAAGTATGTGCATAATTTTTCTTTGCAGATATATAAAGCGTATCATTTCTAAATGTGTTATATTTATCTTTATGTGCAGATCAATTGTTTTTACAATCAACTAAAAGCTTTTAGCAAACAGCCAGTCATGCAAGGCTGTGTACGGGGACAGCACGGTTGTTATTTGAAGAGTGGTTGACTGGTTGGATGCTATTGCTTTGAACTTTGCACGATCATTCTCCTACCATTATTTTCTGCTCAGTGTGATAGGATGCGTTCAAGTGAATGTTGGTTCGTTCTTCTCTATATCACCGAGAGTCAATTAATTGTAATGCAGGTTAAAAATGTTATTTTCGTAAATGTAAGATGTATGCATTATTTTTGGTCTTTACGTAGTGAGATGTTTACATATGCAATATACGGTACTGGTAAATCAATATTAATTTAGAGTTATTGTGACATGAAAACATAATGATTCGAGCAATCACCAGCTACGTCTACATTTACGAGAAAAACTTGGGTGCAACCGATGCACCACGCTAGAATCCGATGGTGGTGCATCGGTTCCACTCAAAAGGTGACACGTGTCACATCACTTATCTTAGTTATTATTTTTTTTTTCATTTTCTCTCTCTGGAGGCTGAAGCCTCTTCCTCTCTTCTTCCCCAAATCTCACCTGGAAAACCAGCTTCTCTTCTATTAATTCTTGGTCCTTTCTGAAGAGAAAACAAACTCAGAAGTTAGAAGTTTTTTTTCATTAAAACCCTGTTCCATTTTTAGTACAGCTCTCTTCATACACATTTAAAAATTTTAAGACTTCATAAATTATTCAATCTCCTCAAATTGGGAAGGCTATATGAAGTTGTGAAACAATGAGATGGGAGCTCTATGAAAAGCGGTGTGTTGATAGCTTCCAATAGGCTTAGAACTTCTCTCCTTGTTGTTTGCATTTTTGTTCCAAGATTGCTGGTTGTGTGTGTTTCTATGTTGATGCTTTCATGGCCCAAAACACTTGTCAAGAAGTGGTTTAATACCAAGATTTACATTGATCAGAATAAAACCCATAAATCAAAAAGATTGAACTAACAAACCCAGAAAAAATATTTCAACCAATGTCCAAAACAAACCCAGAAAAAATATCAGAATCGTTGAACTCTAATGTCAAAAAGACAAAAACCAAACCCAGAACGAAAATAGGGAAGAGCAGTCGTTGCTCTCCTCCGACGCAGATCTTCTCCATCTGCGTTGGATCTCCTCCGATCGGAGGATGGCCGCGTCGATTTCCTCCAATCGGAGGAGATCCGCGTCAACCGCCGGTGAAGATGACTGGTGTTGGTCCAGCTGACCGAAGGGAAAGGCTATCGTAGGAACTCCCGGTGTTGGAGACGGAACTTTTCTAGACGGAATATGGCGAGATCGAAACGCCACGGCAAGTAGACTGTGAGATTTGGGGAAGAAGAGAGGAAGAGGATTCAGCTGCTTCAGCCGGTAGAGAGAGAAAATGAAAAAAAAAAAAAATTAACTAAGATAAGTGACACGTGTCACTCGTTGAGTGGAACCGATGCACCACCGTCGGATTCTAGCGTGGTGCATCGGTTGCATCCAAGTTTTTCTCCTACATTTACATGAGAATCGGAGATTACATTACAAAGATTACACACCCAGATGTCAATTATCAATTATTGAACACCAAACCAGATGCGAATTATCAAACACCGAAAAAGCGCTTAAACCAGTAACGAAGCAAAGAAATTACAAGTATTATAGAGCTAGAGCGCCAACTGCTCCTCCATGTACTCAACCATAAGCGTTCTGCAAATCCACACAACTATTAAAACAAAGCAAATACCCTCCATAGAAATGCCTGATGATGGTCAAGTCCATAGACAAATTAATTCAAGTATCCGTTTGCTCAATTTACCTTTATTTTCCTTTTTCTAGTTTGTGTAAGCTTTCGATTATTTTTTTCCCAATAAGTGAACACGATATAAAAGATATCATACAAGTTTTTTAATTTTTACATTCCACCAACAAACATTGAACGTCATTTCTAGAATCAGAGGAGGGTTGTGGAAGATTACGAGACAAATTTTAGGAAATATTACTCAATTTCTTTTTGTTAATTACGTGGAGCCTTTTTAGGGAATATTAGTAGAAGCTTTTTGTTTCCAAAAACGTTGGAGAGTGTCCCAATTTCTACATCCTCTCAAAACTTGACAAACAAGTTTCCCTGACCTATATTCTCAAACCCAATTAAGAAACTTCGAAAAAAAAAAAAAAAACTTTTAGATAATTAAGTTTTTAGAAACTGTTTAATTAATACTGATACACATCCAAATATCCAATCCGTTTACAAACATTACTCAAACTCGAAGTGTGAAACTTGAGAATGAAGTAATCGTCTGTTTAGGAAACTTTTTGTTTCCAAAAAGAGTGTCCCAAACCATGCAGAATTCTGAAATCCGTTTAAACCCACGGAATTGTTTGTTATTGTATAGATTCCTACCCACGGTCAAGAAAACAAATTAAGAAACTCTCCCGTCGAGTATTGTTTCCAATCAAGAAAACACATACATATTAACCCAATTAACAAACTCTCCAATTAGGAAACTTTTTGCGAGTGACCCAGACTTTACAAACAAGTTTGTAAAAACACATACAAGATACATATTCTGATATTCTCAAATCTAATTAGGAAACTTTTGCCAGTTTCCTATTTCACTCTGTTTTGGACTCAGATAGAACTATAGAAGTGGTATTTTAAACAAATTAAGAAACTTTCCCATCAAGTCTTCTCGTTTCCAATCAAGAAAACACATATATAATCCAATTAAGAAACACACCTCTCCTTCTCACTATATTTTCGATTCCTGTACTGAGAAACAAACCTCTCACTACTGTCTCTCTCTCACAATCTGAAGTCTGTATCAATGGCGGCTTCTTTTAGTATTCCGATGGGGTACAGATTCCAACCCACTGATAAGGAATTAGTCACCCACTTCCTATTCAACAAGATTTTCGCTGAAACAGATGATCCCTTCAATGATGTTGATAAGTTTTCAGTTAGAGAAGGTGATCTCTACGGTTCTCAGGATCCCAGTGACATATGGAACTTGTATGGCGGAAACAACTTGGAAGATGGTCAGCCACTGTACTTGTTCACCCGGCTCAAGAAGGTGTCCTCTAATGGTTCCAGAATCAGCAGAAGGGTCGGTTTGGGTACGTGGGCAGGAGAAGACTCCGGCGACACAATCACGTCACAGAACTACGTTGTTGGAGTCAAGAAGCGGTTTCGTTACGAAAATAAGAAATCCCCAGATAACGGAGCCTGGATCATGCATGAGTTTGCTGTCGATCCAACTTTGCTGAGGCAGCATCAAAAACCGGACGACATTGTTCTTTGTCGGATGAAGAAGAATCCGGTAGCAGAGAAGAAGAAGAAGAAGAGGAAGTTGCAACAAGTACTGAATTCTGAGCCGTGCATGTTGCAACAAGTACTGAATTCTGAGCCGTGCATGTCATCTAAGCGTTCCAAGCTGGTTGAGCCGCAGCCGTTTCCAATTTCGGTTCAACAATATCAACAAGAAGCTGAGTTTAACTCACACACGGGATCAAATATCTTGCAATCCGAAACAGAAGCTGTGGATTCAAGATTGATGATGTTTGATCCTGATCTGGAATTATTGTTTAGTCCTGAGGAGGAGGAATTATTATTGAATGGTACTTTTTTTGAACAACTCCTGGAATCAGATAATATTTCTGATGTTGAGCCAAGCATGTGCTCCAAGCTGGTTGAACCACCACCGGTTCCAATTTCGGCTCAACAATATCAACAAGAAGCTGAGTTTAACTCACAACACACGGGATCGAATATCGAAACAGAACCTATGGATACAAGATCGCTTGAGGAGGAGGATTCAAGATTGATGTTTAGTCTTGAACAACTCCTGGAATCAGATAATATTTCTGATGATGAGCAGTGCATGTGCTCCATGCTGGTTGAACCACCACCGGTTCCAATTTCGGTTCAACAAGAAGTTGAGTTTAACTCACAACACACGGGATCGAATATTGAAACAGAACCTATGGATGCAAGATCACTTGAGGAGGAGGAATTATTGTATAGTATTGAACTTGATCAACTCCTGGAATCAGATGATGAACCGAAGGCTGCAGAGACACAAGAGATATCAGCAGCAGAGTCGTCAACAATTGATCCTGCAGATAAAAGTAGTTTGATGTTTGATCCTCAGGAATTCTTATTGTATGGTTTTGAGGAAGAGGAATTCTTATTGTATACTCCTTCAAGGTTTATAAGTTGAGCACTGACAATGTATGGGGTGGATTGAGCTAGGATACTTTGGGTGTTATGTATCTGTCTGATCTTGGTTGGTGGGTAATGGATTATCTTGTAATGTTACGTTGGACATGTGAGAAATTTATTGAATATGAACATAATTTGTTTTTATCAATCGATAGTTGCTTGGTTAATATTTTTTTTATTCACAAATACTTATTAGTGATTTGATGGAAGCGAATTCATTTGATGTCAATTTGTAATTGTTTCTTTATATCCAGAGTAGCACATATGTCATGACTTCCATTAGATTAGGATGTTAATTGGAATATGTTGCATTTTGTGCATGGTATGAATGTGTGGATTCCTGAGGATCAAACATCAATATTGTTGTATCTGCAGGATAAACATCATCAATTCCTAAGGAATTACTAGTCTTGAATCTTGATATCAACTCCTCCAAGATGTATAAGTTGAGCTGTGACTGACTTTTATCAGTTGATTGTCATGCCACTGCTTTGCTTGTTATCATGCTGCATCGCTGAAGAAGTATATATGAGTTAGAAATTAAAGTTTGAATTACAATAATATTATATTATGATAGTTTTTCTTTGAATTCTAAACTTGGTTTTTGTGACAATAATCGACATGGGATTTGTGTTGTAAATACATTAAACCAACAGGTCTTGGAATTTGGCTACCCGAGTTGTATCTGCACCGATCTTGAGGGCCACTTTCTGTTAATTTTAAAATTTTATGTTTTATCATAAAAAAGCAGTAGCCTCTAATACTTCATTTGACAATCGGTCTAAGTGTTGGCTATCTATTAATTGATATACACACTGTTGTGTGGAAGGATTCCCACCAGACTGAAAGAGGCATTTAGCTAAATGCATAAAGTATAATTAGTTATAGGGGGTTTTACAATTTGGTCCCAACTTAATCAAGAAACATCACTTTTTCACTTCTTAATTCAAATTTCATCAATTTGGTCCTTATATAATTGAAAATCAATCAAATTAGTCATACCGTTAGTTAGGACTAATTTGATTGATTTTCAATTATATAAGGACCAAATTGATGAAATTTGAATTAAGGAGTAAAAAAAATGATGTTTTCCAATTAAGTTGGGACCAAATTGTAAAAACCCCTTATTACTATATGTTATATGAATTTTTTTTTTTTAAAAGATAATATCATTTATTTAGTAATAATAATAATAATAAATATTTGAAAGTCATGGTTATTTAGTCACAACTATTCCAATTCCATCTCATTAGTCAGTACATGTATTTTGGGATTGTAGTTTATAACGTAACACATATGGCGGATGTTCATAACATATATTAATAACTAATTTCTTTAAATATGGAGATTTTTAGATTCGAAGAGATCTTGTAAATTAAAAAAAAATTAAAATTATATTTCCAAATTTTCAGATTGAATCTCCACCATCCATTATAATTATTTATTAGAATATGGGAAATTTTAAATATATGTGTGTGTGTGTGTGTGTGTGTGTGTGATTGTTATTATATATATGATTATCATTAATAGTATCATGTAATGCGTATGTTGATGACTTTATGAACTCCAAAAGTTCAGACTATTATATATATATATATATATATATCATAAATTGGAAATATAAGATTATTATTATATTTTTTTTAATAACTATTATTAGTATTATGTGTTATGTTGTATAATTACATATATTAGAATGTGGAAAAAATTCTTTAATTTTTTTTTTAAGAATATAGTATCATTTATTGTATACCATTTGTTGTGGCTACAACAAAAGTAACTATTTTTATGTTATATGAAAAAATTAAAATTAAAAATATAGTATCATTTAATACATGCATATCTAATAATAAGGGGTTCTTACAATTTGGTCCCAACTTAATTGGGAAACATCACTTTTTTACTCTTTAATTCAAATTTCACCAATTTGGTCCTTATATAATTGAAACTTCACTCTTTGACTAACGATAGGATTAATTTGATTGATTTCCAATTATATTATGACCAAATTGGTGAAATTTGAATTAAAAAGTAAAAAAGTGATGTTTCCCAATTGAGTTGGGACCAAATAGTAAAAACCCCTCAGTTACATTTATTTCATTTGGAAGCTTAAACTAATTAGTTTATTTAATTTTTTTATGAGTTTTAGATAGTGATTAAATAGGTATCAACTTGCCGAGCTCAATAACTTGAGCTTGTAACCCGAGTGGGGGCTCAAGAAGTGATGGAAAATTGGTTCAGCCTTTGTGAGTTGGGTCCATGGTGGCTGCTTACCGGTTTGCCAGTTCCAAGCCAGGAGCTGGGCCGTGAGTCTCCTTCGAAAGTCGGAGGCCTACGGTCCCCAGAGTGGAGGATACATCATGAGGCTGGTTTCACAGAGCAGTGACCACCTCCCTATAACAGGCTGGTGTCATTTGGGCCCAGTGTATGCTCCAATGGGTTGGATCCCAATTGGACCATCACTTTTAAAAAAAATCCCTTAAAAAAAAAAAAAAAGGTATCAACATGAAAAGCAATGTGTGGCGCATAGATAGTGATTATTACCATTTTATAAACACAATGTGTGAACATTGAATAACTAAAAAACAGATATGAACAATGAGCAATATATATTATAACTTATTATCTTTAAGAGGATGTTTTAGTTTGATAAATTTTTATAATGGAGTGACTGAGAGAGATATCTAAAATCAATGTACCCTTATACTATAACCTTCGCGTGGGGTTAATCTAATTCGTTTCTTTGTTTAACAAAAAAGTTATCTTATCTCAATTTTTGTTTTGGAAGAAATTATCTATAAATATATTTAATCAATGTAAATATCAGATTATGTGGAAAATGGAATGATAATATATTACAAAACTGTGAAAGTTGTGTTATTATTTGAGCATGATTGAGTCAGAAGTCCATACCTTAAGATTATATAATAATAATAATAATAATAATAATAATAATAATAATAATCTGTGTTCTTTTTTTTTTCATACACCACATGTATCGATGAGACGATGACGACTCGAACTTGGAATAATGTCATGCTGAATGATCAATGTGAATTTTATTATCACAATTATAGAAACTTGTCATAAGGACCTCCGATAATAATAATAATAATATATATATATATAATTATTATTTCAATAAATCAAGGCATAATTTCTTATATCTCAAAAAAAAAAAAAAAAAAAAAATTATTAACGTGTTTTAAAGATGCATGATAATATTTTTCACCAAAACATAAAGTTTGCAATAAGAAGTGTTATCATGATTTGAAGAGGAATGTATTTTTCTGTTCTATTTTTTTTTTTCCTTTTTTTTTTAATTTTTTTTTTTTATAATAACAATCAAATTAAGCTTTGTCGGAATATGATGAGATTGACTGTCATTTCCCTGCACACCTTTTTATTTGTTAAGTATTCATTTAAAAAAAAAATATTATATCCGCAATTTCATAGTGGACGTGTGAGATGTTTTTTTAAGTGTTCAACTAAAAAAGCATTTCATTAATAATAATAATAATAATAATAATAATATCTGTAGCTCTGCTGGTTAGCATTAGGATAGAGCTGAGTTGGCCCAAAATCCAAATACATGATCATAAGTAGTCGATATGGGTCATACAGAGGAAATATGTTTTAGTATCTCTAGCTTAAGGGGTGAGTTGGCATGCCCAGCCAACATATTTTGGCCACATCATCAAACTTTTCAAGTCCAATAATTATTACTGCCAAGTAAACTTTTTTTTTTTTTACCAAGTCATGAATTCCAACATATTTTTCTCTAATGACCAATTTGGTATTGTTGTAATATATAAAATAATTGTCGTTAGCCGTGCTAAATGAATAATCAGTTATAAATAGTGGAGGACTCAAAAATTTTAATTAAGTAGGACACTTAAACAAAATAACAATTATATTATAAAAAATATTAAAAAATTAAGAGCATAGTAAAATGAGATTTTTTAAACAAAAAATGGGTTTTTTTACATAAAGAAAAATTGATTGTATACTGATGTTTAGATAAAATAAAACAAACAGAACACTTACTCAAGATGAACTAGATAATCTTATATTCAAAAAAATGAAAGTAAAAACAAGAAACGTAATATTAAAAATTAAATAATAACAAGAAAAACAACATAAACAATGAAAATTACAATATTTATTCTTCTTAAAATAATAAATTACAATCTAATTTTATAATAAGAAATTTTGTTTTGTATTTATAATGAGCTCGCTTTAAATTTATACAAAAATAATTGATTAATAAATATTACTAGACATGTTTTTGATTTTTTTTATATTCTTCTAATTATTGATTTATTGATTCTAAATAAATTAAAATTATAAAATAAATAAAAGTACTAACGATAAAATAAAATGAATCATAATAATAGATATACTATTTTAATACAATAAATTAAAATTTGAGATTTTAGGGTTTATTGATTGGAAACTAAACTATTATAAATAACAAAAGTTCAAAATAATAATAATAGATTATTTAATATAGAATAAATTGAATTAAGTAACCACAAATTGAAAGTAGCTAATAAGTTGATAATGACGGGAAAGAGAAAATGAATTGTTTTATTTCCTAATAAGATGAAAAGTTGATAAAGAAATTGGAAACTATGGTAAAAAAAAAAAGCATAAAAATTATTAAAATTATATGATAAGATTAAATTTGTAAAATAAGATATTCACTTTCCTTGAAAAATGTAATTGGTGGGACTTGAACTGCCACCGTCAATATTGAAAGGAGACACAATACCAACTTTACTAAAAGATTTTTTTTTTTTTTAATAAAAAAAAAATTGAACACGTAGTCTTTAGGTAGATCCGCCCCTAGTTGTGAAGTTGATTAGCAAATGTTTGGTTAGTTGTAGTTTAAAAACAACTGTATAACTCAAAAACAATAAATGTAACCTAGATAAATATGCTAATATAATCCAGACATCACAGCTATCCAGATAAGCATATGAGCTATTAATTCAGCATGTTTCCTTAAATTTGACAGCTTGTCATGCTTGCTTTGTCTGACGTGCCTGAATGATACGTGCACTTTCGAAGATATGCTTAAAGACCCAAGACGGCTCTATGCTCCTGGACGCCTATACCATATTGTCAAGAGGAAGCTCTTTAGGTATAGCAAATGTACCTTGATAACTATTTTTATCTGAAACATGTACTTAACAAGGGTGTTAAAGTTCACAAGTCAGATGGAATCCATGTCATATATCCATTTTTAAGGTGGGATAAGTTAAGCTATCGGCACTATGAAGGTGCGCCTCAATTTGCCTATTTTCTTTTACATTGGTTCAGGCTAGGAAGATTTCCCCCAATTGTGAGGATTACAATCCCAATAGACGGCAGGTTTGAGCATATAGTTATTTCCTACAATGCAACTTCTGACCATGCCATCATTTGGATAGAGAGA
The DNA here is from genome assembly GCA_954870605.1 of Acer campestre. Classification (NCBI taxonomy): domain Eukaryota; kingdom Viridiplantae; phylum Streptophyta; class Magnoliopsida; order Sapindales; family Sapindaceae; genus Acer; species Acer campestre. The sequence continues at coordinate 4,058,003 of OX940802.1, forward strand.
GAATCTCAAATGACGCTTGATGTAAGTTTTCGCTTCACCATGATATTGCAAATTCTAAATCCTAGTAGGGTTAACAGGGTTCAAAGCCTAACGAAACGATTAGCCATTTAACAATTGTTGCTGCTACTTTCTCAATCCATACCAATTTTTATGTTGCATGTAAACTTGTTAATACACATAACTGAAGAAAAATAGTTATACCATTGTCTTTTTGAATTTTACAAATGCAATGACTTGGCTTGGTACAAAAACCATGATTGTAAGACTAGTAAATAAGTAAACTGTTGAAGGTTGAGGGTAAAGTTTCGTCTTTGGTGTGAAACTGAAAAATTATTTTTGTTGAATTTAGTTGATGTTAGAAAAAGATCGTATTATGGAAATTCCAACAAATCAAAGGATGGAGCGCCAGAAGTCCCTTGTACGAGAACGTAGTGTGGAGTACAAGGCAGCTTTTGAACGGGCTGTTGCTTTAGATATCCCACTTACTCACCTACTAACTATGGAACATTCAATGACTTGGAAGAGGAGGAGACTTCTGATAGATCAAGTGAGCAAAATTCGTTTTTGTCATCTAAGAAATGGAGGGACAGTTGGGATGGATTTGTAGGGCGTCTTTTTGATGTTAATGAGTCCGGTCAAATGGTGTTCAAGAAGAACAAGTCAGCCTCAGGGAGCTCACAAAATTCATGTTGCAAGTAGCCTAGCCATTCATTTTTTTTTTCATCCATATCAAGCACCATTAGCCTCTCGTCAGCTATAAATGAAGTTCTAGTTGTTTCAGTCTAGAAACAGAGAAGGCAAGTTCAATGCTTGATTGGTCATCATTCTAGTTTTTACTTTTTACTGTTAGCTTCTATATATGATTAATGATAGCATGATTTCTAGAGAATTGATTCCAGGAGAAAAAAAAATTAATATTTAAGCAGAATATTTAAATTAGAAGGAAAAAAAAATCCATAAGAGCAATAATGATATTTGAAAAGATTTTATAAATCAAATCAATATTTGAATAAAATATTTAATTTTAAAATGGAATAAGGTATAAATGATTTTATTTTTATTTCATAAGGTTAATAATGATATTTTAAAATATTCATTAAATGCTGGAATAGATTACCTTGATCACATTCCTCCTTATATGATTTACCTTTGATCATGACTATAGTATTGGTAGTTAGGGGAATCAACTTGGCAAAGGAAGCTGATCATGCTGTTTTGCTTGATAACAAACTTGGGTAGATGAAGTTTGATGGCGAGCATGTCCATAATGGATTACTAAAGGCTGCTCAGTGATTTTTTGATCCAGAGTGTGAGGTCTTAAGGGGTTTGATTGAGAAGAATCTGAATTATACTTTGACATTTACCGGGCATTCGCTAGGGGCAAGGGTGGTGGCATTATTAGTGTTGGTATTGGTTCAGAATCTTGACAAGTTGGGGAACATCGATAGAAGGAAAATAAAATGTTTTGCTATTGCTCCTACGAGATGTATGCCACTTAATTTGGATGTGAGATATGCAGATATTATCAATTCCATTGCACTCCATGTAGGATAATACCATTATATAGAAACTTTGGTGCTTTTTGTGCTTAATTTGGTTATTATCAACTTAGTGATTTCTCGAATTTGGTAAAAGGACATATATATGGTGAACATAAACTTATATGCTAAATTATTCAACTGCAATTGACCCTTCAAAAATCTTTTTATGCAATGAAATTATGTCATCATAGAGGAAATGTTGATTAAAAAGTGACAATAATCTACATAGTAAATATGTAGAAATTTAATTATCCGCGTTAATTTTTCTTTTAACTTGAATCGAATTGTATCATCCACGTTAATTTTGCGTTAACTTTAATCGAATTGTATGATAATTTCCGGTCCAATGCTGCTTTTGGCAACTAAAGCATTTTGAAATCATAATTGTAACGGCTAATAATTAAACATCTTATTTGCCATAAGTGATTATCATGTGATGCAATGAATTATTGCTAGTTTTGTCATCAATTTTGGATTTTCATACTAATCTATAAATTTCATATGCAGGCAAATCATGCAAAGAAGCGCATATCTCATTGCTTGAATTAAAGTTGCATTATTTTTCCATTGTAATGATTTTTGTTGTGATACCATAATTCCTATAAATGCCTATATTTTACATCTCTATTGGCTACACAAAAACATGAAGTATCGGATCCTATATTTCTACAAAAGAGATCAACACTAGAAGTTTAAATAAAAAAAATATGTGATTGTGTAAGATTAATTTTAATTCATAAATAGTTTTGTTAGTTGAACAACTTGAAAAATTCAAAATTAAACTATTTTATGTTTAATCCTAAACTGTCAAACCAAACTAATCCAAATTGATTGTTTGGGTTGTAAATTACTAAACCGATTAATTAATGATTTGGTTTGGGTATAGTTGATTCATGCCCACCCCTAGTAAGAGACGTACACAACAAGTAACATATGTTGTGTAACTCACTTGTGTTTTGAAAAGACTAGAGGGTTCAATGGTAAATGCCTAATGTGTACCGAAAGACTCGGATATATATGATCCATACCCATTTAAATAGTTGTGTTTAATGTATCAAATATCAGTGTTGGTTAAAACCGGGCAGTCCATGATTGTAAATGGGTGTACAAATCATATTTATGAACAATATCGACACCCTTTTAATTTTTATAATCTCGTTAACTTTTATATTAACATGATAATGAAAAGCAATGTGTGGTGCGTAGAGGTGATTATTTTCATTTTATAAACACCATGTGAGAAAATTGAGTAATTAAAAAACTAATATGAACATTGAGCAACAGATACGATAACTTATTATCTTTAAGAGGATTGTTTAGTTTGATAATTTTTTTTACAATGGAGTGAGATATCTAAAATCAATGTCATCCTTATAATATAGTAACTAATAACATTTGTATGGGGTTAATATAATTTGCTTATCTGTAAAAAAAAAAAAAAGTCATGGTTATTATTTATTTAAAATTTAAAAAAAGATAATATCATTTATTTAGTAATAATAATAATAATAATAAATATTTGAAAGTCATGGTTATTTAGTCACAACTATTCCAATTCTATCTCATTAGTTAGTACGTATATTTTGGGGTTGCAGTTTATAAAGGACTCTGTTGTCAGGGTTTGGAGAGGAGTGACTCACCTTCAAAGAAGGAAAAGCTGCTTAGTCGTAGAAGAGAAAAAGCTAGGGTTTTGAGTTTATAGATCTATAAGTATGGGTTGGACATTCGTCGGATCAAATTCGGGTTATGGGGCATAAGTGTAAATACCCATTGTCTTGTATACTGAAAATGAAAGTCTCGCCCATATTAATAAATGGGCCCTTTAAGATAGACTTTGGGCCCACGAACCCACATATAAAACGACATAGTTTTATAGAGAAATGGAATTTCATTTTAGGAAACTATTTGCGAGTGTCCCAGACTTTACAAACAAGTTTGTAAAAACAGATATATGATACATATTCTGATATTCTCAAATCCAATTAGGAAACTTTTCCAGTTTCCTATTTCACTCTGTTTTGGCCGCACGAACAAGACTGAGATAGAACTATAGAAGTGGTATTTTAAACAAATTAAGAAACTTTCCCATCAAGTCTTCTCGTTTCCAATCAAGAAAACACATATATAATCCAATTAAGAAACACACCTCTCACTATATTTTCGATTCCTGTACTGAGAAACAAATCTCTCACTACTGTCTCTCTCTCACAATCTGAAGTCTGTATCAATGGCGGCTTCTTTTAGTATTCCGATGGGGTACAAATTCCAACCCACTGATAAGGAATTAGTCACCCACTTCCTATTCAACAAGATTTTCGCTGAAACAGATGATCCCTTCAATGATGTTGATAAATTTTCAGTTAGAGAAGGTGATCTCTATGGTTCTCAGGATCCCAGTGACATATGGAACTTGTATGGCGGAAACAACTTGGAAGATGGTCAGCCACTGTACTTGCTCACCCGGCTCAAGAAGGTGTCCTCTAATGGTTCCAGAATCAGCAGAAGGGTCGGTTCGGGTACGTGGGCAGGAGAAGACTCCGGAGACACAATCACGTCAGGGAACTATGCTGTCGGAGTCAAGAAGCGGTTTCGTTATGAAAACAAGAAATCCCCCGATAATGGAGCCTGGATCATGCATGAGTTTGCTGTCGATCCATCTTTGTTGAGGCAGCATCAAAAACCGGACGACATTGTTCTTTGTCGGATGAAGAAGAATCCGGTAGCAGAGAAGAAGAAGAGGAAGTTTCAACAAGTACTGAATTCTGAGCCGTGGATGTCATCAAAGCGTTCCAAGCTGGTTGAGCCGCAGCCGGTTCCAATTTCGGTTCAACAATATCAACAAGAAGCTGAGTTTAACTCACACACGGGATCAAATATCTTGCAATCCGAAACAGAAGTTGTGTATTCAAGATCGATGATGTTTGATCCTGATCTGGAATTATTGTTTAGTCCCGAGGAGGAGGAATTATTATTGAATGGTACTATTCTTGAACAACTTCTGGAATCAGATAATATTTCTGATGATGAGCCGAGCATGTGCTCCAAGCTGGTTGAACCACCACCGGTTCCAATTTCGGTTCAACAAGAAGCTGAGTTTAACTCACAACACACGGGATCGAATATCAAAATAGAACCTGTGGATGCAAGATTGATGTATAGTAGTCTTGAGGAGGAGGAATTATTGATTAGTATTGATCAACTCCTGCAATCAGATACTATTTCTGATGATGAGCCATGCATATCGTCAAAGCTGGTTGAGCCACTGCCGGATCCGATTTGGGTTCTAAAGGAAGCTGAGTTTAACTCACAACACACGGGAATGGATATCGAAACAGAACCTATGGATGCAAGATCACTTGAGGAGGAGGAATTATTATATAGTTTTGAACTTGATCAACTCTTGGAATCAGATGATGAATCGAAGGCTCCAGAGACACAAGAGATATCAGCAGAGTCGTCATCGTCAACAATTCATGATGTTTATCCTGCAGATACAACAAGATTGATGTTTGATCCTCAGGAATTATTGTATAGTACTAGTCTTGATCCGGGAGACTATGGGTATTATGTATCTGTCTGATCTAATTAGTGGTTAATAGACTATCTTGTAATGTTGTATACGTTGGATAATGTGAGAAATTTATTGAACATGATATTTTTTTTTTTATCAATCGATAGTTGTATGGTTAATATTTTTTTTATTCATAAATACTTCTTAGTGATTTGATGGAAGTGAATTCATTTAATGTCAATTTGTAATTGTTTCTTTACATCCGGAGTAGCATATGCATCACATGACTTCAATTGGATTAGGATGTTGGAATATGTTGCATTTTGTGCATATTACATTGGTTATTTTGGCAAGTGAATCTAATCTACCTCACTGAAGCTGAAGCTGAGCTGATGTAAACATGGCTATATACCAGCGGCAGCATTGTTAGAATGAAATGCATACGTGTTCTGCAGTAGATCTGAAAGATTTATTAAACTATGCCATGATTCTCCAAGTGAAATGCAATAGATTGATTTAAAAACTATTACAACATTTCGGGACTGGTGTAGGGACTAGGGAGTATAACTCAACCCGCATCCTTTTTGATGTAGGCGTGAGGGGCTTACATTGCTCCCTCATGTGATTTCACAAATTGACCATCACATGGTTTTCACTTATAAATATGAAAATAATGTTGAAGGGTAAAATTTTGCCGTGTAATTACTACAATCAAACTTATGCATATGAATAAAAATAATTTTTTTTGATATTTATGTGGTCAAATTTAACAAATTCTTCCTGGGGGAATAAACTTTTACCATTTGGGAACATAAAAAATATATGAAACTAATCATTTTAATCATATTGAGTAATTCAATTTCTACCGAGGGATTTTGATAGTTGGGGACTTCAAAATGAAACTCTAACACTAGGGTTGTATATAATATGTTTTCTACGATTTTTCATCTGCAAATTAATTGTTTTTACAATCAACTAAAAAGTTTTTGCCAGTTATAGCATACATATTGATGATTTAGTTTCAAGTCATGTCCCCTTGCTCCAAATCTGAAAATGTAAGATGCATTCGATAGTTCACTACTGAGAATTTGAATTATTTCCGCTCTTTACAAATAAGATATTAAAGAAATTTTACAGGAGTGCTCCCTCCATGTTCAGCATGATTTCGTTGGCTCTCAATTAACCATATTATCCATGAGATGCAAAATAAAATTATTTTTTAAAGCTATTAAATTAGTAAGTAGCAAACATTTACAGATTAACATGACCTGAGAACACAATGATGCTTGAACGTTTTAAACAACATTAATGCTAAGTTGAGCAGCCTACCAAATCAAGCTAAATTTTCCAAGCAAGTGCTTGGACTAAAATTTATGGGGGAACCCGCTCTCAATTGAATTATCGCCAAATGAGAAATCAATTCTAGCATTTCAAAGGGGAAGTATTGATAAAATCTAATGCATCAATAGCTACAAAAGTTAGATGAATATTGCACAGTCTAGGCTACATCTACATGATAACAGTGGTCAAATTTAACAAATGGGGGGGGGGGAGCGGGGGTAGGGTATGTGTACTTCAAAATGAAGCTTCACCACTGGGGTTGTATATAATGTGTTTCCTACGATTTTGCTTTTGTAAATTAATTGTTTTTACAATCAACTAAAAAGTTATTGTCAGCTATCGCATACGTATATATTGGTGGCTTAGTTTCAAGTCATATCTCCTAGCTCCAAATCTGAAAATGTAAGATGTATGCAATCAATGGTTTCTATAAATTAATTGTTTTTATAATCAACTAAAAAGTTATTGTCAGCTATCGCATACATATTGGTGGCTTAGTTTCAAGTCATGTCTCCTTGCTCCAAATATGAAAATGTAAGATGTATGCAATCAATGGTTCTATATTAACAATTTGAATTATTTCCGGTCTTTACAAATCCGATATTAAAGAAATTTTACAGGAGTGGTTGCTCCATGTTCAGCATGATTTTATTGGCTTTCAATTACACCTGTTATGCAAGAAAACCCTATTATCCAAGAGATGCAAAATAAAATTGATTTTTAAAGCTATTAAATTAGTAACAAACATTTACATATATTAACATGACCTGAGAACACAATGATGCTTGAACGTTTTAAACAACATCAATTTAGAGTTATTTAAAAAATAAATAAATAAGTAACAACTATTTATACAACATATTGTGAAATAAAATATAATGAAGTGAGTGAATCCGAGCAAGTTACATCTACTTCTGCACTGAGACCAATTGAGTGATTCTGTTTGTTCAATTGACCTTCATTTTTCTTTTTCTAGTTTGTGTAAGCTTTCAATTATTATTTTTCTCAATAAGTAAACACGATATAAAAGATATCATACAAGTTTTTTTTAATTTTTACATTCCAACAACAAACATTGAACGTCATTTCTAGAAACAAAGGAGGGTTGTGGAAGATTACGAGACAAATTTTAGGAAATATTACTCAAATTCTTTTTGTTAATTACGTGGAGTCTTTTTAGGAAATATTAGTAGAAGCCTTTTGTTTCCAAAAACGTTGGAGAGTGTCTCAATTTCTCCATCCTCTCAAAACTTGACTAACAGGTTTCCCTTACATATATTCTCAAACCCAATTAAGAAACTTCCACACAACAAAAAACAAAAAAAAAACAAAAAAAAAAAAACAAAACTTTCAGATAAAGAAGTTTTTAGAAACTGTTTAATTAATACCGATATACATCCAAATATCCAATCCGTTTACAAACATTACTCAAACTCGAAGTGTGAAGCTTGAGAATGAAGTAATCGTCTGTTTAGGAAACTTTTTGTTTCCAAAAAGAGAGTCACAAACCGTGCAGAATTCTGAAATCCGTTTACAAACCAGTTTCCATTACCAACGTCATGTTTCTAATATCTGAATTAATTGGTTTTGTTAATTGCAGAACAAGTTTCTCAATTAACACTCGGTTTACAGCTAGAATGTGTGTATATATAAAAGTCTTTTTAGAAACTTTCTTCTAAACTCTCCACTGATCACAACTTCACTCTTTGTTATTGTTTTTTTTTAGTTCTTGGGAAACGAACCTCTCACTGCTTCTCTCTCTCTCTCTCTCTGTAATCAGTACCAATGGCGGCTTCTTTTCCGATTACAAGTTTGTAAAAACACCTACATGATACATATTCTGATATTCTCAAATCTAATTAGGAAACTTTTCCACTTTCCTTTTTCTTTTGTCAATGGTGAACTCTCCAGGGTTTTATAGGGTCGTTTGGCATCCGCCAACAGGAACTAATTGCATTAAAGTTAATGTAGACGGTTGCTCCAAAGGTAACCCAGGTCCAGCAGGATGTGGAGGCGTGTTTAGGATTGATAATGGACGATATATAGGAGCGTTTGCTGCAAACCTTGGTTTCAAAGACTCGGTTTTCGCGGAGTTGATGGGGATCATTATGGCTGTGGAGTTGGCACACTCAAGAGGATGGAGGAATCTGTGGATCGAGAGTGACAGTACGGTGGCACTCAAGCTTTTGACTACGGATAGCTTGCACAAGGTTCCCAATGAGCTGGTCGATAGGTGGTTAAAATGTAAGTCATTGGTTCAAGAAATGGATATCAGTTGTTCGCATGTATATAGAGAAGGGAACGTGGTCGCAGATACGCTTGCCAATATGGGACTTTGTTTTCCATTGCCGGTTTGGTTGGAATGTCCACCTACACCAATTCACCGTGATTTAATCCATGATAGTTTAGGTCTACCTAGATACAGGATCATTCAGTCGCACTAGCAAACCCTGCTAGCTAATTGATGATGATTAGTATATTAATTGTACACAAATAGAAGAAGAAGAGGAAGTTTCAACAAGTACTGAATTCTGAGCCGTGGATGTCATCAAAGCGTTCCAAGCTGGTTGAGCCACAGCCGGTTCCAATTTCGGTTCAACAATATCAACAAGATGCTGAGTTTAACTCACACACGGGATCCAATATCTTGCAATCCGAAACAGAAGTTGTGGATTCAAGATTGATGTTTGATCCTGATCTGGAATTATTGTTTAGTCCTGAGGAGGAGGAATTATTATTGAATGGTACTATTCTTGAACAACTTCTGGAATCAGATAATATTTCTGATGATGAGCCGTGCATGTGCTCCAAGCTGGTTGAACCACCACCGGTTCCAAGTTCGGTTCAACAAGAAGCTGAGTACTTCACAACACACGGGATCAAATATCGAAACAGAACCTGTGGATGCAAGATTGATGTATAGTAGTCTTGAGGAGGAGGAATTATTGATTAGTATTGATCAACTCCTGCAATCAGATACTATTTCTGAAGATGAGCCATGCATATCGTCAAAGTTGGTTGAGCCACTACCGGTTCCGATTTGGGTTCAACAAGAAGCCGAGTTTGACTCACAACACACGGGATTGGATATCGAAACAGAACCTATGGATGCAAGATCGCTTGAGGAGGAGGAATTATTGTATAGTTTTGAACTTGATCAACTCCTGGAATCAGACGATGAATCGAAGGCTGCAGAGACACAAGAGATATCAGCAGAGTCGTCATCGTCAGCAATTCGTTATGTTTATCCTTCAGATACAACAAGATTGATGTTTGATCCTCAAGAATTATTGTATAGTACTAGTCTTGATCTGGGAGACTATGGGTATTATGTCTCTGTCTAATCTAATTAGTGGTTAATGGATTATCTTGTAATGTTATGTTGAATATTGTGAGAAATTTATTGAACATGAATTTTTTTTTTTATCAATCGATAGTTGTATGGTTAATATTTTTTTATTCGTAAATACTTATTAGTGATTTGATGGAAACGAATTCATTTGATGTCAATTTGTAATTGTTTATTTATATCCAGAGTAGCATATGCATCACATGACTTCAATTGGATTAGGATGTTGGAATATGTTGCATTTTGTGCATATTACTTTGGTTATTTTGGCAAGTGAATCTAATCTACCTCACTGAAGCTGAGCTGATGTAAACATGGCTATATACCAGTGGGAACATTGTTAGAATGAAATGCATACGTGTTCTGTAGTAGATCTGAAAGATTAATTAAACTATGTCATGATCCTTCAAGTGAAATGCAATAGATGGATTTTACTTCAATGAGACCTCAATATGTGATTTTTTTTTTTAGTAAAACTATTACAATATTTCGAGACTGGTGTAGGGATTATAACTCAACCCACATCTTTTTGGATATAGGCGTGAAGGGTGATTTCACAAATCATCACATGGTTTTCACCTATAAATATGAAAATAATGTTGATAGGTAAAATTTTGTCTTGTAATTACTACAATCAAACTTATGCATGTTAATAAAATTAAAATTTTCTGATATTTATGTGGTCAAATTTAACAAAATCTTCCGGAGCGAATAAACTTTTACCGTTTGGGAACATAAAAAATATATGAAACTAGTCATTTTTATCATATTGAATAATTCATTTTCTACCGAGGGATTTTGATAGTTGGAGACTTCAAAATGAAACTCCAACACCATGGTTGTATATAATGTGTTTTCTACGATTTTTCATCTGCAAATTAATTATTTTTACAATCAACTAAAAAGTTATTGCCAGTTATCGCATAAATATCGATGACTTAGTTTCAAGTCATGTCCCCTTGCTCCAAATCTGAAAATGTTATGCATTCGATAGTTCTCTATTAACAATTTGAATTATTTCCGGTCTTTACAAATCCGGTATTAAAGCAATTTTACAGGAGTGCTTCCTCCATGTTCAGCATGATTTCGTTGGCTCTCAATTACACCTGTTAAGCAAGAAAACCATATTATCCATGAGATGCAAACTATAATTGAATTTTAAAGCTATTAAATTAGTAAGTAGCAAGCATTTACAGATTAACATGACCTGAGAACACAAAGATGCTTGAACGTTTTAAACAACAATAATGCTAAGTTAAGCAGCCTACCAAATCAAACTAAATTTTCCAAGCAAGTGCTTGGACTATAATTTATGGGGGAACTGTTCTCTATTGAATTATCGCGCAATGAGAAATCGATTCTAGCATTTCAAAGGGGAAGTATTGATAAAATCTAATGCATCAATAGCTACAAAAGTTAGATGAATATTGCACAGTCTAGGCAACATCTACATGAGAACAAAATCTAGAATGTAACAAAATTTTCAAAATTTAACACTGATACAGAGATGTTTCAAAGAATTTTAGTGTCTAAAAAAATTGTTGTGTGATCACTACAACAATAGAAACATCAGTTGACACATATATTGTAATGGAGATATTTGAAGAGTGTTCGACCGGTTGAATGCTATTGCTTTGAACTTTGCATGATCATTCTCCTATCTTTATTTATCAAGTGAATGTTGATTCTTTATTCTATATTACCTCGAGTCAATTTATTGTAATGCAAAAATGTTATTTTCCGAAAATGTAAGACAGCATGCATTATTTTTGGTCTTTACGAGTAGGATTCTGAAACCTGAAGCGATTTTACAGAAAGTCCTTGCTCAGCTTAATAATCACTTTCTGTTATCCCTATCAAGTCTTTGGCTAAATCTACACGCGAGACCAAAGATTACATTACAGGATGTAGAATGCAGCAAATAAAGGTATATAGGAGAATGGATTGCTGTGAATATTGAATAAGATTCTTCTAATATCTCCATTACAATATACATGTCAACGTGCCAAAGAAATATAACATGCTCTTTGAAGATTTTTTTATTTTTATTTTTGAAAATATTTGCAACAAAATATCTGAACTGGACTATTTGGCAGTACACATGCATATATAGAATTAGTAATCTGACAAAGAGTAATAATTAATTCTATGACACACGAATACACAATTACACACCTTATTACTTGGCCAATTCAATGTTGACAATGGAAGCTTCATAATTTGGAGATGGGCATGTTGAAGAAGGTAGCATGAGAAGAATAGCAAACCTTCTCGGATTCCTTGAATTTAAAATCGACTGCAACCACCGTAACAGTTTTTCCAGTCTTTGAAACAGATGCATCAATTATCAACTCTGACTGTGTATGCAAATTAAAAGCAGTAAACAGGTAGATGTCAATTATCAAACACTCATTGAACAGCTTCAAGTAAGTAAGATCAATCGCATGAACCAGTAACAAAGCAATGAAATTACAAGTATTATAGTGCCCTAAAAAGAACTCACATTTGCAGGGGCAGCAGAGAGATAAGAGATGCTCAATTCAGCAAGAAATATTTCCTTTTCCTCAGCCACCACAGTTCTAGCACAAGCAATTGCCATTCGCTCTGCTAGAGCGCCAACTGCTCCTCCATGTACTCCACCATAAACGTTCTGCAAATCCACACACAGCAATCAACACAAACTTCACAACCCACCATTTGTTTCTAATAATAATAATAATAATATTTTTTATAATAATAATAATAATAAAAGCAAACATCCCATAGAAATGCCTGAAAGATGCTGATCAGGCCAGCTGAACAAGTCCATAGAAAATTAATTCAAATCTCCATTTGCTCAATTGACCTTCAATTTTTTTTTTTTTTTTTTTTTTTCTTTCTAGTTTGTGTAACCTTTCAATTTTTTTTTTCCAGTAAGCAAGCACGATATAGAAGAAATCATACAAGTTTTTTTTTTATTTTTTATTTTTATAAATAAATTTGTACATTCCAACAACAAACATTGAACGTCATTTCTAGAAACAGAGGAGGGTTGTGGAAGATTACTGCGAGAGCGGGTTTGGCGGAGAAAAAACAGGTAACACGGCCACGTTGGATTTGGTGGACCTTGAGATGGCTTCCAACAATATTGGAGTAGAAATCCTTTGAAGACATATTCTCTGGAATATTACTTGAAATTCCCAGCCTTTGGAGGAAACCGACGACCTTGTCCACCAGTTTACCATCTACGTCTTTCGTGATTAATCTTGACGACGACGACAGCGGCAGCTCCGACATCTTTACTCTTTCAGTTTCTCAATCACCCATACAGCTATATGCCTATACTGCAACCAGCCAACGACTCTTAAAATATCTTCATGTGACTCATGTCAGGATCGAAGAAGTAGAAGGAATTTGGGGATCTAGAAGACTAGAACTATGGTTGGCAAAATAAGGGTCCAGACCCTACCCGGAACCAGACCCGCAAAAGACCCACAAAATTTTAAAGGGTCCAGATCATCTAGATTCTAGAACTCTAGAATCTAGAGTTAGGTCGGTCAACGCTGGTTTTATATTGTTCCCTAAGGCGAATACGCCCGCGTTTAGAGCTCTACAGTCTGGGCAAAAACTCAGTCGTTTAGTGATGGAGTCAATTAGCAGTGCGTCGTCGTTTTGAGAGTAGTGGTCAAGTTGGGTCAAAGTAACGGCCTGTTAGTATTTCCCGTTGTCCTGTTAGTTTGGTTTGTTGTGAGCTGATGTCAGAAAATGTAATTACAACCGTGGTGTCTGTGAGAGAAATTCCAGTTGTATTAATGGAAAAATAGCAATGAAAATTGGAAGACAAATTTATCCAAAATTATCTCTACAACTCTCTCTCTCTCTCTCTCACATCTATTTGAATATTTCTCTCTCAAATCTCTCAATTTCTGGATCTAATTTAACAAAACCACAAAACAAAATTCAACCTCTGATTCCTGGAAATTCCAGGCATCACAAACTTATGCATATGATTAAAAACAAAAATTTCTAATAATTTATGTGATCAAATTTAACAAATTCTATCGTGGCTAATAAACTTTCACAATGTTAATGGGGCTGTTAGTTGGGAACACAAAAAAATATATTTGAAACTAATCATTTCTATCGTATTGATCAGTGATGCATTTTCTACCAAGAGGTCTTAATGGTCAGAGATTTCAAAATGAAGCTCTACCAACCGGGTTGTATTTAATGTGTTTTCTATGATTTTTCTGTTTTCATATGCCAGCTATGGCATACATATTAGTTTCCAAGTCATGTTCCCTTGCTCCAAATCCAAAATTGTAATAATCCAATAATAATAATAATAAACCATACACCGAGAGACATTTAAATGTAAATTTTTCGAAAATGTAAGATGTATGCAATCGATGGTTCTATATTAACAATTTGAATTGTTTCCGGTCTTTACAAATATAATATTAAAGCAATTTTACAGGAGTGCTTCCTCAATGTTCAGCATGATTTCGTTGGCTCTTAATTACACCTGTTAAGCAAGAAAACCATATTATACACGAGATGCAAAATAAACTTGATTTTCAAAGCTATTAAATAAGTAAGTAACAAGCATGACCTGAGAACACAATGATGCTTGAACATTTTATACTGAGTTGAGCTGCCTACCAAACCAAGCTAAATTTTGAATTTTCCAAGCAAGTGCTTGGACTACAGTTTAAGAGGGAACTGTTCTCAATTGGATTATCGCACTATGAGAAATCGATTCTAGCATTTCAAAGGGGAAGTATTGATGAAATCTAATGCATCAATACCTACAAAAATTACATGAATGCAGAGTCTAGCCACATCTACAGACTACATGATAACAAAATCTAGAATGCAACAAAACTGTCCAAATTTAACGCGATACAGAAATGTTTCAAAGAATTTCAGCGAGTCTAACTAAATTGCTGTTTGATCACTACAACAATAGAAACAAACAGACAAATGATAGGTCAATTCTTTACAGGTGATAAATATATTCTTGTACATTCTACAGTCAACTTCATAGTTCTCTATATCCACTTTGGAAATCTCGGCTTGACAGGATGTGATCAAATGAATGTGGTTCTTTCTTCTATATCATCGAGAGTCAATTTATTGTAATGCAAGTTAAAAATGTTATTTTCCAAAAAGGTAAAATGTATGCATTATTTTTAGTCTTTATAAGTAGGATTCTGTGGAAGTCCTTGTTCAGCATAATCACTCTCTGTTATCCTATTAAGTATTATGCAATATAGTTGTAAATCAATATCAATTTAGAGTTATTTAAAAAACCAAAACGACCGCTTATACAGCATATTGTGATATAAAATATAATGAAGCGTGTGATTCCCAGCAAGCTACATCTACGTCTACACGAGACCAAAGATAACATTACAAAATGCAGAATGCAGCAAATAAAGATAGGAGAATGAATTGCCTGTGAATAACACATTTTGATTATCTCCATTACAATATAACATGCTGTTTTCAACACCATCAAAATATCAGAACTAGACTATTTGCAGTACACATAGAATTCGTAATTTGACAAAGAGAGTGATAATTAATTCTATGACACACGATTACACACCTTATTACTTGCCCATATTTATGTTGATAATGGAAGCTTCATAACTTTGAGACGGGCATGTTGAAGAAGGTAGCATGACAAGAATAGCACACCTTTCCGGATTCCTTGAATTTAAAATCAATTGCAACCACGGTAACAGTTTTTCCGGTCTTTGAAACAGATGCATCAATTATCAATTCTGACTGTGTATAACCGCAATGCAAAAGCAGCAAATTAACTAGATGTCAATTATCAAACACCCAAAAAGTTACAATAGTAAACACATTGAAAAGCTTCTTTTATGATCGGATTGATATCATGAACCAGTAACAAAGCAATGAAATTACATGTATTATAGGATCCGAAAAAAGAACTCACATTTGCAGGGGCAGCATAGAGATAAGAGATGCTCAATTCAGCAAGAAATATTTGCTTGTCCTCGGCCATCACAGTTCTAGCACAAGCAATTGCCATTCGCTCCGCTACAGCGCCAACTGCTCCTCCATGTACTCCACCATAAAAGTTCTGCAAATCCACACACAGCAATCAACACCAACTTCACAACCCACCATTTGTTTCTAATAATAATAACAATAATAATAAAAGCAAACGCCCCATATAAAAATTAATTCAAATCTCAATTCGCTCAATTGATGAAACAGAGGGTTATTGAAGATTACCACGACGGCAGGCTTGACGGAGAACAAACACGTAACACGGCCACGTTGGATTTGGTGGACCTTCAGATGGCTTCCAACAATATTGGAGTAGAAATCCTTTGTCGACATATTCTCTGGAATATTACTTGAAATTCCCACCCATTGGAAGAATCCGACGATCTCGTCCACGCATTTACGATCTACGTCTTTCGTGATTAATCTCGTCGTCGACGGCGGCGGCTCCGCCATATTTTCTCTTTCAGTTTCCCACTTATATAACAATTCTTTGGTTTGTGATTTGTTAACCTCCCTCTACTGCAACTTTTATTTTATTTTTAGGGGGAATTGCACACACTCCCCCGAGGTTTAATAAAATTACACAAATATGATAGTTTTGACCATATACGCACAAACTTCCCTCAACATTTGAAAATTGTTACACAAACATCTCCTACCATTAGATGGATCCGTTAGTCAATGGTCAAACGTACTAAAAGTCTAAAATACCCCATATTTTTATTTTAAACAAAATAAAAAATTCAAAAGTAAAATAAAAAAATATTAAAAAATCTTATAGAAAATATGAATGTATCTTAAATCTGAAAGTTAGAAAAAAAAAAATTCATCTTCAAAAATAAAAATAAAAAATTTATTTTGTGCAATTCCCCCTTGATTTTAAATAAATTTAAAATTTAAAATTTATTTATTATTAAATTGTTTAAAAAAAAATATTTATAAAGATGATTTTTTTTCAGCTTTCAGATTGAAGATACATTCATGTTATTTAAAATATTTTTTAAAACAATACTTTTTATCTTATTTTTTAGTTTATTTAAAATAAAAATAAAAATAAAAATAAAGGGTATTTTAGACCTTTTACACTTTTGACCATTGACTAACCGATCCATCTAACGGTAGGGGATGTTTGTGCGATGCAGATTGCAAATGCCGAGACTGTTTAAAAGGATACTTATCCCCTTGCAAACCCTCTCGCAAACCTCGCAAACCACGCAAACCTGATGACGCAAACAGCCCTTGGATAGGCCTTCACCCCACCAAAAACAAACATCTACCCATTTATGACAGAGCTCTACAGATCTTGCGATCTGAAAGACTATTGCCTCCTGAACCAGAACCACCGATTCATTCTATACCCCATCCTCAACCTATTCCATGCTACATGGCCTCCAATTATGATCAAGATTTTCCTCCTTTGGAACCATCTTCCAACCCTGAAAAGAATAGATTTTCCCGACCTTTTATTCAATCCACTGAAATTCTACCTGTTGGATCTCTTAAACATCCTTCACAAGCTGAGCAAGTTCTCAACTGGAAACTCACAATGCCAAAATACAAAATAGAGTTCTCAACTCTATTGATCAGAAGATTGATTGAGTCTCTCATCATGTTTCTTAACATGAACATAGCCTCCAAAGAATGGATAATGTTTTCAGAGACTTATTCACTGATCTTCAGTCTAAGATCTCCAAATTAGATGCTGATCTTCACAGGTACATTAATCATGGCTACTTTGGCCCTGATTTTGACAAAAAAGAAAGAGAGATCAAAAGACTCAGAGAACAGCTAGAACAGTTGAACAGAGATCATTTCCATCATTCTCCACCTCCTTATGTGCCAAAACCTTACACTAAGACCTTGATGTTTCCCCCATCACCTCCAGACCACCAGATGATTCTCAATATTTCAAATCCACCGGAGAACTTTTTCGAAAATATCCTCCTCTCTCTCCTCTAAAGAAGACAAAACCGACAAAAAGGTCCCCCCAGACTCGAAAAGACAAACAACTAGCTACAGACCAATACAGGCCTACCCTGTATACTTCTCGTCATTCTCTTACATCTTCCGACCCAGAATCAGATTCTACCTCCACTACTTCATCCCAGTACTCCTGGAACACTATTCCAGATATTTCTATTCCAGATCCTGATCAAACAGATCTTACCCAAGTTTTCATGGCTTCAAAGACAGATCCCCAGCCATCTGTTCATACTTATGATTCTCCTGATGATGCCTCCACCGGTCCAACTCCATATGTGGAAGAATCACAAGAAAATGTCTCTGGTCAACCATATAATACCAAGCCTACTAATGGTCCTTGGTTTAACCTTGAAAACTCCTCTCCAGATTCTTGGCGAAAGAGGATTTTTGAAATGAGTGCATGGCTCGATTTACAAATGGTAAAATCAGAACAGAATCTCGAAGCTATTCTCAGAGAATTTGTTTCTCACTTCACAAGCTCACTCAGAGACTGGTACCAAGCCCTCGGAGAATATAGACAACTCCAATTTGTCCGAGCACCTCATGCCTCACAGGCCATAGGATACATATTCAGAGAATTTCTTGGTGATCCCGATCATTTCTACAAACAAGCTAGACAATAATTCTTTGATATGCGCTGTTGCTCTCTCCGAAAGAAAGACATCATGTTCCACTACAAAAAGATGTCAAGCCGGTTCCACATTCTTGGTGGAATCAATGACCAAAGCCTCAAACAAGTCTATATGAATTCTCTTCTAGAAGAACTTCACGATGAATTACAGAGAAAAATTGATGCTTCTGGCAGAACCCTCAATGATACAACTCTTGGTGAAATCCATATGTACTCTTTGAGTGTATTAGAAAAACTCTGTGTCACACAGAAGGTTTTCTTTAAGATGTTACGAGAAGGACGAAGATATGAATCCAGTTGCAAGCGACCTTCTCTACAAATCAAGTGTAAATCCAAAGACACATGCACCTGCAAGATAAAAAAGAAAAACCATTTTCAGAACTCCAAACCCAAGCACAAGAACAACAAAAAGTTCAAATACTTCAAGAAGAAGTCCAAGCGTGCATGGAACAAGTCCTAGAAATGTTTCATCTGTGGACAAAAGGGCCAGTATGCAAAGAAATACCCCAACAAAAAGGCAAAGTCAGCAAAATTAGTTCGTCAGATTGAATAACTGGCCGATGACATTCCAACTGATGTTGATGTAGAATCCATCTATTCTGAACAAGAATGTGTTGATCAAAGCACAAGTTTTGTGCTTCAAGACACAGATGTTACAACGAATTCAGAATACTCTGCCTCCTCAGATGCTGACTCCATCCATGAATACTACCAGGCTTCACATATCATCTCCTAGTCAGGACCTCAAGCCTCAATTCACATCCTTCCTAAGAAATATTCCAAACCAATTGATGCCATTACCTACTTCGACATAGGATCTCATAACACCATGATAAATTATGAAATCCTAGGTACCTGATAAAGATATCCTCATTGGATGAGATGTCTATTGCCAATGCAAATCCCTCCGTCTTCTACCCACGGGGATTAGATACAAAAAAGAGTTCAAATCATTTTCAAATATTCCCAAAATCTTCTCTTTGTCCGAAATCCAACCCTCATTTGAGTAAATCCAACGAAAACTACTTCAGTTTTGCTCCAATAGTCATGCTGATTTCCACCACCCAAACCCATTGTGGAAAAATCCAAACTTCTTCATCAAGCTACCTTTCAAGCTAAATGAAGATGTTAACCCTACAAAAGCCACACACTCTGGCATGTCACCTTCTGACCTTAAACTAGCAAATGAAGAATGTGATATCTTACTCCAGCAAGGTCTTCTTGAACACACTTCTTCACCATGGGCATGTCAAGCATTCTATGTTGAAAAACGTTCCGAACAACTCAAAAGCAAGAAAAGATTGGTCATTGACTATAAGCCTCTCAATCTTTTTCTCCAAAGTGACAAATTCCCTGTTCCCCGAACCAATATGCTGTTTTCACAACTCCCAGGTGCCAACATTTTCTCCAAATTCGATTTCAAATGAGCTTTTTGGCAAATTGGTATCCATCCTAGTGATAGATACAAAACAGCTTTCTGTCTTCCTAATGCCCAGTATCAATGGACCGTCCTCTCATTCGGTCTCAAGACAGCCCCTTCCTTATTCCAAAAGGCCATCACCAGGATCTTTCATCCTATTCTCCATTCTGCCCTACTCTTCATTGATGATATTCTCTTCAGATGAGAATTCACACACCAAACTCCTTCATCATTTCCATGATTTACTGAATCAGTACGGTATTATGTTATCTGAAAAGAAAAGTCTAATTAGGTGAAAAGAAATAGAATTCCTCAGCATGCACATTTCAAATGGACAATACCGTCCTGAACCACACTTGGCTTCACAACTCCTTGATTTTTCTGACTCAAATCTTACATACAAACAAATTCAACAGTTCCTTGGAATTGTTAATTTCATCAGAGATTTCATCCCTCGAGTCAGCCATTACACTTCAGTTTTTTCTGTTCATCTAAAGAAGAACCCTCCTCCTTGGAGTGCTCTACACACTGATGCAATAATCCAACTGAAGAAAATTGCACAGTCTCCGCCGGCTCTCACCATACCATCTTCCGGCCAACTAATCCTCCAGACTGATGCTAGTGACACCTATTGGGGTGCCGTCCTCATCGAAGAAAAAGATGGTCAAAAAAGATATTGTGGTCACGCTAGCGGTCAGTTCAAACCTGCCCAACAGCATGATCACACTATCTACAAAGAGATTCTAGCAGTGAAAAATGGAATCCAAAAGTTTGATTTCCACCTCAGGACAAGAAACTTTATTGTGGAAATGGACAACTCATCTTTTCCAAATATCCTCGAGTTCCGCAATAAGATTCCTCCTAATCCTCAACTATTGAGACTCAAAGACTAGTTCTCCAGATATGACTTCACTGTTAAACATGTGAAATGCCAACATAATATAATTGCAGACATGCTTTCTAGGCCTCAACCAGTCCATCTTATTACCTCAACTAAGCGAATTCCATTAGTCCTTATGGCCACCTCAACCTCCTCCTCATCAGATCCTTCCTCAAATCTCACAGCTCTTACCAACCTAACCTTTCCACCAGAGCTATTACAATCTCTTCCCCCAGATCAACAACCTACACCTGATCAAATCCAAGATTTTGCAAAGTCTCATCTCATTGTCTATTTGACACAACTCCAGAAAGGATGTCATCATACTCTCATCAACCCAACAAAACCTTTCCTCGACCCCTTCCTGATGCCCCCCTTTGATTATTTCACTCCCTGAGTTTTATGGTTCTCATGGTGTATGTCTGTTCTCCATCATCATGCCATTGTTTTCCCTCTTCAGGACTTATATGGTCATCTACATGATCCAACCCAACAACACTCCCTCCTATGGACATTCCTTCAGTGGTTCGATTCCTTGTTCTATTGGAGAACTGAACTCACCAAACTCATGGGACAATATAACCTATGGAAGCTTGACCCTGATACAGCCTCTTCTGTATCCTGCATCTGGATATTTCATAGACCCTATCGCTACAATCCTCATAAAAAGCTTCTTTGGTCACACAACATTAATTATGAATGGCACACCACCTTTGACTACTCACAAATGTATCCCACTAAGCTTCAGATACCTCTGCTAAACTTTCTTTATGATACTAATGGTGTCTATATAGATGAATGTTTGATCCTCCCAGGAGTGCCCAGAGATTCCTCCCAAAGCTGGAATCCATTACCAGATGCTTATTTGCAGGATTTGCAGGATTTGCAGGATTCACAGGACCCTATGACCCTAGACACTCAGGCTTTTTGGCCCTGTTAGATCTGTGGTGCTACAGATTCAGATAATGAGAATCATAATAATTGCAATCTGTCAAGCCCATAATCTTATCATGACATTTTGCCTCTTCATACCATGAATTCTCAAGGAACCAAGCTTATCACATGTTTGTATAATATAATATATTAATAGATGTGTGTATGCTTTGTATTTGTATGCTTTGTACTTTTATGTTTTGTACTTGTCAGAGGACCAATCTACCACGAGATAATGGTAGGAAAAGTAGAAAAAGTAGATAGAATAAAATAATATTACTTTTTCTTTTACTTTATTGTAAAATAATCACTATATGTGATTATTGTATTTGTTTTCTCTGCCATCTGTCCCGGCAGATTAGATAATTGTCATCCTTATATCGACCACGTGAGAGTCATGTCTTCTGTATCATTCTGGTTGTATTCCTCCCACTCCTCCTATATAATGAGGAGCCCTTCTCTTGTAAAATTCAGATCAGAAAAAATATTAAGAAAAGTTTTGTGTTATCTTAAATGGCTTTCTAAATTCTCTCATCTTCTACTTCAATATTTCTTTAGATGATGAATATCAGTCTGTAATTATCTAAGTATGCTCTGTGCTTGCCTCTAGTTGAGAATCTTGCACATTAGAAAATGGATATTGATTATTTGGCTTAAGGTCCTTGTATCCATATGTGGTCAGTCATCCAGTGAGTACCCTGTTTAGACCATGGGAGTGACGCTTTGTGGGGAAAACTCTAAGACTGAAAGTTTAGTTTAAAATTGCACACGTGTTCCTGAAATATAATAGCAATAAATACTTTTATTTTCATTTTCATTTTTTTTTTGTTTGTTTACTAATCTGATATTAATAAAGCAATTTTACAAGAGTGCTACTGCTTCCTCCATGTTCAAGCATGATTCTGTTGGCTCTCTCAAATCTCAGTTACCCCTTTTAAGCAAGAAAACCATATTATCCATTAGATGCCACAGAGATGCAATATAAAATTGATTTAATTAAAAGTTATTATCAATTATCACATACATATCGATGACTTAGTTTCAAGTCATGTCCCCTTCTCCAAATCCGAAAATGTAAGAAGTAAGCATTCGATGGTTCTATATTAACAATTTGAATTATTTCCGGTCTTTACAAATCCGATATTAAAGCAATTTTACAGGAGTGCTTCCTCCATGTTCAGCATGATTTCGTTGGCTCTCAATTACACCTGTTACGCAAGAAAACCATATTATCCATGAGATGTAAAATAAAATTAATTTTTAAAGCTATTAAATTAGTAAGTAACAAGCATTTACATGACCTGAGAACACAATGATGCTTGAACATTTTAAACAAAAATAATACTGTGTTGAGCTGCCAACCAAATCAACCTAAATTTTCCAAGCAAGTGCTTGGACTACAGTTTAAGAGGGAATTGTTCTCAATTGAATTATCGCACTATGAGAAATCGATTCTAGCATTTCAAAGGGGAAGTATTGATGAAATCTAATGCATCAATAGCTACAAAAGTTGGATGAATATTGCAGAGTCTAGCTACATCTACATGAGAACAAAGTCTTGAATGCAACAAAAACTGTCAAAATTTAACACTGATACAGACATGTTTCAAAGAATTTCAGTGTGTCTAACTAAATTGATGTGTGATCACTACGTCTACAACAATAGAAACAAACAGTTTTTCCGGGTGATAAATATACTCGTGTACATCCTATAGACAACTTCATAGTTATCTATATCCACTTCGATGAATTTTTTTTGAAAAGTTATAAAATTTTCAGAACTATTAAACCTGATAGGGAAGATTAAAGCGATACTAACCATTGTATCATCTCATCAGTTAACTCACCATGCTAACATGATATCACTGTTAAGTTAACTTGTAAACTTGACCATTCAGTCCTTATCTATTTGTACAAATCGGCGTTCCTCCACCAGAATGAGGAGTTCCAACTATTCTCTATGGTTTTGGTTTTTGGAATCCCAAAATCAACTAAACAAAGATCACAGATTATGACCAAATTATCTATTTAATCTATACGATATTCTGAAACACTATTGCTCTGTCCAAATGAGAAGTCATAAAGATAACATGTGTCTAATGTTCCAAACGTTCCTAAAAGATTATTCTTCAAGCTCAACTTACATTTTTTAAAATAAAAGAAAAAGTCAAATCATTCATCAATATTCAGTCTCAATTTGAATGTGACATGATGTAACACCGAGAGGAATAGATTTTATCAACTGAGCTAAGAACACTTTAAGCATTAGAATGGAGGAGAATAAAATTGCACCACAAATTGACAACATATCAGAGTTCTGACCATGGAAATCCACATAGAAATAGTTATATGACAAAAATATAAACTGTATGGCACACAATTGCACACTCCATTACCTGTCAACATTCCAATATGTCAACCGTGGAAACTCATAACTTGGCAATGGGCGTGTTATAGAAGGTAGCACGACAAGTATAGACCAACTTCTCAGATTGCTTGATTTTAAAATCAACCACAACCGCGGTCACATTTTTTCCACTCTTCACAATAGAAGCATCAACTATCAACTCTGACTGTGAATCGGGTACATAAAACCACCAAACCAAAATCAATAAACTACAACTACATGTCAATTATCAAATACACAAAAATTGACAGTCATGAATTCATTATCAAAGCTTCAAAGCAATCTAATTAATCAATTCCAGATTTAGGTTACACAAATTAAAGCAAAACCCAAAAAAGAACTCACATTTTCAGCGGCAGCGGAGAGATAAGACATGTTCAATTCACCGAGAAATATTTCCTTGTCTTCAGCTACCACAGTTCTAGCACAAGCAATTGCCATTTTTTCTGCAACAGCAGCAACTACTCCTCCATGTGTCCCGCCATAAATATTCTGCAGATCCATCCATAGAGAGCAATCAACACCACCAACTCAACAACCACACACACACATCAATTGAATTTCAAAAAGAATGATTACCAGGAGACTGGGTTTGACGGAGAAAAAACAAGTTACACGGCCACGTTGGATTTTGTGGATCCTGAGATGGGCTCCGATAATATTGGTGTAGAAGTCCTTGGTAGAGGTATTGTCTAGAGCACGACTTGAAACTCGCCAGTCATTGATGAAAGCGATGGCGTTATCCGCGGAGGCACGATCCACGTCTTTCGAGATTACAGTTGTCGACGACGACGACGACGACATCTCTATCACTACTTTCCCACTCAATCCCGACCCGTGGAGCTCTTCTCAGCAGCAAACTTTACTCTCGTGTTTCTCTCTCTGCTTTATTTTTCATTTTTCATTTTTTTTAAAAAGTTGCTGTTTTTTTTTAAATATATATATATATATATACCGTTACATAAATTCGGTTTTTTTTTTTTTTTTTAAATATTTAAAGATGGAAGACTAAAACTGTATTGAGTGAAACTATTTTTGAATGAGTTTCAGCAAAAAAAAAAAAAAACCTATTTTTGAATGTGATCCAAAAACGGCCCAACATCAATAATGGGCCATTTTTTTTACAACAAAATCAATAATGGGCCTTTAAATGGGTCTAGAGTATTATTGCGGTCAAGGATATTTATGTGTAATTAATCATAATCAGGATTTTTTGTGCGTATTAATGTTAAATATCAGGGTATTTTACTGCAATTTGCCAATCCTACTTTCATAGGGAATTCATAGCTTTTATAGCAAGGAAAAGGAAATGTTATCTTATATAATATATCTGCTAAGTGCTAACATACATTTCCATTTCAAGATTGCTATTTCTTGTTTCTTCGTTTAAGATCATTGTATTTCTTGTTTTTTCTTTCTGCCGTTTTTTTTTTTTTTTTTTTTTTTTTTTTTTTTTTTTTTTTTTTTTTTTTTTTTTTTTGTTGTACACCTTTTATAAATGGTGAACTCTCCAGGATTTTATAGGGTCGTTTGACATCCGTCAACAGGAACTAATTGCATTAAAGTTAATGTAGACGGTTGCTCCAAAGGTAACCCTGGTCCAACAGGATGTGGAGGCTTGTTTAGGGTTGATAATGGACGATATGTAGGAGCGTTTGCTGTAAACCTTGGTTTCAAACAGTTGGTTTTCGCGGAGTTGATGGGGATCATTATGGCTGTGGAGTTGGCACACTCAAGAGGATGGAGGAATCTGTGGATCGAGAGTGACAGCACGGTGGCACTCAAGCTTTTGACTACGGCTAGCTTGCACAAGGTTCCCAATGAGCAAGTCGATAGGTGGTTAAAATGTAAGTCATTGGTTCAAGAAATAGATATCAGTTGTTCGCATGTATATAGAGAAGGGAATGTGGTCGTGGATACACTCGCCAATATGGGACTTTGTTTTCCATTGCCAGTTTGGTTGGAATGTCCACCTACACCAATTCACTGTGATTTAATCCATGATAGTTTAGGTCTACCTAGATATAGGATCATTCAGTCACACTAGCAAACCCAGCTAGCTAATTGATGATGATTAGTATATTAATTGTACACAAATAGAAACTACAATAAGAGATTATCCACAAACTCAACCTCAGATTCTCAATAGATAACAGAATAGTTGTCAAAAACTACAAAGCATACTCTTTTTCAGCTAACTCATGAACCTGACACAAAATAATCATCGAATAATCACACATTGCAAACATATGATCATACTTACAACCTCAACTTTCAATTCAAATGCATAAATTGTGACAATAAAATTATACATAAAATGTTCAACCAACACAAATCAAATCAATTCGCATATAAGGTAAAGAAATTTATACCTTCCATGGCCTAAGCGTAGTGATCGAAGTCTCAGCCATCGAAAAGAAGGCAGACAACCCCAGAAGAGCCTCTAATTATTAGGTGAAATTCAACAAAAACCTCATCAAAAGGTGGCACCATCTTCTCCAAAGCATCAACCACCATCCTCTTACCAGTTATTTCCCTAGAGAATCTCCACACCTACTACCATTTTCGTTTTTTGCTTGCAATGTTTATATTTGATGCAATATCTTCATTCTGGTTACCCAAATGAAAAGGAAAAGAATCAATTTTTTTTACAAGAATAAACACTGAAGTAATTAGAATCCAAGCACAAAAATAGAGTCATTGTTCTTATACTAACCAAACCCATGTTTTCACTTGTACAAAACAACAAACAGCTCAAATGCAATCTGATGAACAACACAAAAACAGAGGAAAAATGGAGAGAAAAATTGGTGGTGAAATAATGGTTTTACAAAAAGCCCCAATGGTTTTACAGTTTAATAGATCAATCGAATCGACAAAGAACAGAGATACAAGGAAAAACTGGATACCATCGACAATACAATGAAGATTCTCTGCTTCCATCAATCTTTTCCTCCTCCATTTCTCCAACGCTGACATCACAGCACTTACGCTGATGTGTCAAGACATGTCACCACGTTACGATAACGTGTCCAGGAACGACATCGACACGTTAGCCTAAAGTGTGACATGCCCGAGCACGTCATTTCATTTGGCCGACGTACAAAAATACATTACGGCCACGTCACCACTTAGACCGATTAATGCGACCAGTCATGGACACATAAGTATACGGTGTGACGTGTCCGAACACGTCACCACATTTGGCTGACATACCAGATTCTGTTACGGCCACATCCTCATTATGCTGATGCGCCCAGGAACCTTAGGGCATGTCACCCTTTTAAGATGACATTGACTCGTCACCCGTAACGATGACATGCAATAACACGTCGCTCCCTAAGGCTGACGTGCCCGGGAACGTCTGGAATGACTGATGACGTGGCGGGGAATCAAAATCAGAAAATCAGAATCGAAAATTGCTTCAAAAACAGAAAAATCAAAATCGAAAATTAAGGTTTTCTTACACAGATTGTGAAGCATTGAAGAGCATTTGAATAGATGCATCTCATAAGCAACGAAAATCTTTGGCAAATTCAAAGCAAATGACAGATCTATAACAGAGGAGAGAGAGAACTAGGGTTTCTATGGAGAGAGAGAGAGAAAAAAGAACATGAGACGAATATGGAGACCTGGTTTTGGTTTTTTTTTTTTTTTCTGGGCCTTTGTGGATCCGTTTTTAATTTTATAAGGCCTGGGCCTTTGTCGGTTATCGAACTTCATGGAGACCCAATTAAGAGTGATGATATTTACACCCCAAAAAACTGTATGTGCACCCCATTAAAATTTTTAAAAATATGAATTCTTGTAAGCACACCCCACATATCACCAAATATGCCCTTTCTTTTAATTTTAAAAAAATATTATAAATAAAAAAATTATAAAATAATATATATACATTATATATATAGTGAGTCTCTCATAAAGGATCTCTTATTTTGATTTCGGTAAAAACCACCATAAAATCACATCGATTTGAATGAATTTCGATCTAAATTTTTTTTTTTTTTGGATGATAAGTTTATCGAAATCTACCAACGATTAAATTTGAGAATTTTTCAAGCACTCAAACTATTTTTTTTGAATTTTCTATATTTTGCTCATTTTTTTTGATACCTTCATATTCGAAATAATCGGGATAAATAGTTCTAGTAGTTAAAAAAATTTCAAATTTTATTCGTAGGTAGATTTTAATGAACTTATCATCCACATAAAATTTTAAATCAAAATTCATTCAAATCGATGTGATTTTATAGTGGTCCTGACTGAAATTAAAATAAGAGATTCTTTATGAAAGACTCATCATATATATATATATATAGTTTTTCTATTGTCAATTTATTCTGATATAAAATATATCAGAACGAAAAATGTGAACTATTAGATTTACATATTTTGATTCAACATATATGCACTTGTCAAAATTTTTTCATAATCTACAATCCACATTCTTCGTCCTGATATATATATATATTTATTAGAATGAACTGATAATAAAAAATCTATATATATATATTCCCATTCTTCTTTCTTCATTTTCCTATCACTTTTTTTTTTCTTTCTAGTTTTTGCGTTGATTTTTTTTCCAGAAAATATAAAACACAGAATTAAAATAGGCTTTATTGTGTATATGTATATGGAGGAGCCGCACTCCTCCCAAATTTTGGAGGATAGGGTTTTTGTTTTTATTTATTAGTTTTAACTGGATTTAGTTAGTTAAAATTTTTAAAAATAAATGGTTATAAAAAAATTATTATATTTTTGAATTAAAGTGCCAATAATTAATTTTAAGGTTAAAGTGGGAATTTTAAAAATATATAAATTTAGGATGTACATACCATTTTAGATAGATGTAAATATTGCCACTTCCCGATTAAACTCTAGTTTGGTGGGTTCGACTGCTTCGGTTACAAACCGAACCCTTCGTCAACGATTATTTATTTGAGTAATGCTAGGCTTCTAACATTTTCTTCCAAAAATCTTTTCTAAGTATGTGAGTTGTCAATATTCTGAAAATCATGAGATTATGCGGTGCGGTGAGTGATGTGATGTTGATAACTCAGAGTATATATATAGTAATTTTTCAATGAAGACTTTTACGATGCACACTTTAAGCACTTTTTATGAAATTCCATGGAATATATTGAATCTTGATTTGATTTTTTGTATGCATTATAAGAAAATTAAAATACACATTTGGTAAAAATTTGGAAATTTTTTGGATTTGAGAACTATTTTTTCTTATATTTCCCTATTTTTAAATGTTTTATTTTCAAAAAAATCGGAAAAAATCAGTTCTTGCGCTCGAATTTTTTTTTTCTTCCATAAATGTATTTCAATGTTTTCACCATCTATACAAAAATCAAATCAAGATTCAGTATATTCCATGCAATTTCATCAAATGTACTTAAAATGTGCATTGTAAAAAGTCCTCATTGGAAAATTACTCTCTCTCTCTCTCTCTCTCTCTCTCTCTCTCTCTCTCTCTCTCTCTCTCTCTCTCTCTCTCTCTCTCTCTCTCTATATATATATATGTATATAAAATTAAAAGAAAGGATGTAATTGGTAATGTGGGGCGTGCTACGAGATATAATTTTTTTTTTTTTTGTAAGTAATGGGGTACAAAAAGGGGTGTATGTACAATTTTTCGAAGGAGTAGATATCGTCACTATTATATAAATTCAGGATTTAGAAAAACCGACAACCTCATGATATAGGTGTAAAGGAATATCAATGTAACTATTGTACACGTTTTGTCCAATCTAACAATGTAATAGGAAAATGAAAAATATTCATTGGATTAAAAAAAATAAAAATTAAAGAAAATAATTCATTTTCGTAGCTAATGTTTTTGAAATATATATAATTTTAAAATTAAAACTGATTCAGGGAAACAAACTTCAATCCTCCTGACCAATTGACTGCTATATGAAACAAAATTGTATACTGTATGTACCGAAATAATCCATCTGCAAAAAAGAAAACGCTAACAAAATGTCGGTCAAAATAGATAGACAAAATGAAAATGAAAAAAATAAAAATAAAAATAAATAAAATCACTCACCGAATTCACTAGTCAAAAACTGGCGTCAGTTTTTCTTGAATTTGCAATCAACTTTAAAGAGTATAATGGAGTCTTCTATCTTCTATGTACAGTTGCAGCAAATGAATCATCCTGAATTGTGAATTCGAGTCGAATCCTGCTTCGCAGCATCAAATGCATAATCCAGACATTTTTCTACAGAAATCGTACGGTCACCTTCATTTCCTGTTTGTAGCCTCCGTTTTCTTATAATAGATGGTATATTTTTATAAGTCTTAGCTGCACTCCTCAACACAGATTCTGGACTCTGACAAATGACAGACACTCCCTTATATTGGCTTGGTGGAGTAACTGGACTTGATGCTTTCTCAATACAATCATTTTTACCTGAAGTTGGTAAATGGCTCTCCCTTTCGTTACCATTTTCGGAAACCAAATCCATTCGACAAGTAACTGAACTTCTTTCAGTTTTCGGGTTTATTTTCCGATCAAGACTTGTTTGTTTTGGCATAGAGTTTCTGTTTTCTGCCTTTGCATTTGAACTGTTGAGATCAGAACCACAAGCTGGTGATAATTTTAATTTCTTACTTACAGAGCAGTTCCAAAGATTCTTTATTGAATTCTCAGTCCTGCAAAATTTCCAATCAATTTACAAAAACATGTCCTCATTTCAACCACGTAACATTTTTTTTTTTTGAATGGTGTGATATAGTAATACCTTCCAGGGAGTAACTTGGAAATCTCAGCCCATCTGTTCCCATATTTTTCATGGAATTTAATGAGAGTGGTTTCTTCTTCTTCAGTCCATGCACTTCTTTTTATCTCTGGATTTAAATGATTGTGCCATCTGAACCAAAAAAATCAAGAAAAAGTGCTACATATAGTCAGAACCAAACCAAAGTGCACCTATGAGGTGATGATCAAGTAGTACCTTTCTCGGCATTGCTTGCCTATTCGGCCTGGAAATCGCTTAGAAATCTCAGACCATTTCTTCTTCCCTTGCTCCTTGACAAGTACAACGAGAAGATCATCTTCCTAGGAATCCAATCAGACACGAAAATGAATAACGATATATCAGATATGATTACAAGCTTTTCTTAAAACAAAATTTGAATGATTTTGTTGGTATATTAATTCAACCTCCTTGCTCCAGGGTCCTTTAACTAGATTAGGATCAAGAACCTTCTGCCAGCGATGCAAGCACTGCACGGATGTCCTACCGGGTACATTTTCCGCTGCAAAATCCAATGTCCTTTAGAACACAATTCACCAGACAACAGAGAGAACCAGTTGATCATGTCAAGTGTGGATGGATTATACATTATACATTATACATAGTTACATACCAATACTTTTCCAACTTTTGGCTTTGAACCTTTGAACAGCCAAGGACAAAATGTTATCCTGTAAATAAAAAAACCAAGACTGGTAAATTTTGATGAACATGTGATCTTGAATTCTCATATATCTTTCAAAGCAAAAGCAATTCTATTGCATAACAATATAATAAGGTATAGATACTTACCTCCTCCTCTGTCCAACCTCCCTTTGTTGAGCGTCTAGTAGGGCCACTATATCTCCTACGTTTACACCAAAAACCTTCCGGTTACTTCAAGGTTTGTACCATTAAATGAATTAACAATTCACATATATAATTATCATGTACGGGATTCTATACGTTCCTGAATTTATAAAGATCGACCGATTTAGGACAAGCGTAAACATTGATATTTAACTTTTCAAATTCAAAAAACTTAAGATATGTGGGTGTGCAATTTTACAATTTTATTTTTATCTATATTTGGAAGATTTAACCTTCAAGTAAAAATAATCAAATAATTAAATAAACAAAATTTTCCCTTGTAAAGTAAACCCAACTCAATTGAGCCTAATAAAATAATAAATTATCATTCAACATTATTGCATAACATGATGATGATGATATGATAAACTAATAAAATAAATAAATAAATAATTAACAAACCCTTGAATAGATAACGGCTTTGCTTCTGCTTCATCTCCAGCTTCACCGGAGTCACCATCAATATTATCAGAGACCGCCGTATTATTCTGATCATCAACACCACACTCTTTAACTTGTTCCATGTCTCTTTCTTCAATCAAAGTCATCACCTCATTTAATATAATAATCAACTAGAACAGTAATAACAAACCCTTTGAAAAAGAGAAAAAAGAAAAAGAAAAAAAGAAGAAGATCAAAGTAGCCGTTTCACTTTCAAGAAATCCATTAGTTCTTGAAAACGCTTTCAATGTTTCTAAAAAAAAAAATAATGTAACGGCTAACAATTATGAAAAAGAAGAAACAAAAAGATTTTGTTAAGATAAAAGGTTTAGCATTGTTTTTTTTTTTTTTTTTTTTTTTTTTGAAAAAAAATAGAGATAAGAATTGGAGAAGAAAGTGATTGGATGTGAAGTGAGAAAAATTAGGTTTGTGCAGAGAAATTGAGAGAAAATTTAGCGGGAAAAAGAGAAGAAGAAGGAGAAGAAGTAGAGAGTGACAAGGAAATTAAGGAACAGAGTCCAAACAGGAAACTGAGGAAAGCTGAATTTTAAACTTTTTATATGTTTATATTCTGTTAAAGGTCTCCGGAATTTAGTAGATTTGGCGGTGGATGTCATAAATACTTAAATAGTATATAATTTTAGATTCCAAGTCCTAAAATTTAGTGTTCTTTTTACAAAAAAATAAATAAATAAATAAATAAAGAGAATTTTTATTATTATATTTTCTTTTTAGTTGGGATATTTTTTAATTATTAATCAAATTATAAGCTAAGCTAAATCGATAACATTAATGTTTAAAATACAACATTTTTTCGTATCGTTTATACTTTATATTAGATTTGCCCTCCAAAACTATCAATTATACGAAGAGATTTCGAAGGCTAAAGTTGGATTAAAAATAGATTCAAAATCCTAAGAGTTTAATATTCTTCATAAAAAAATTGAGAGATTTTTTATTTTATTTTTTTGACTTGGGATTTTTTTAAAAAAATATTAATCAAATTATAAAGTAAATACTATGTAAGATAATATTAATGGTTAAAATGCAACCTTTTTCATTATCGAGTATACTTTTATATTACCATGCAAAACTATCAATTATATGAAAAGAGTTCAAATGCCAAAGTTGGATTTTAAACTTTTTTATGTGTATGTTATGTTCAAGTTACCCTGAATTTAGTGGGGAATACAACGTATTTGGCTATGTATGTAAGGATGGCCATTTTCTCCCAGGACTCCAAATCCCCGCTCTCTCATTCCCATTTGGGAGAAATTTTTTAGGGGAAAAAGGAGAAATGAGAGGGGATGGGGATGAAAATCATCCCCAAATAAAAATGGGGGATGGGGGGATGGTCCCATTTCCCCCATAAATTCATGGAAATGGGGATGGGGATGGGGATGGGGGTAGGTGCCCCCCCTCCCCATTTCCTCATTTCCTCCAAATATTATATATAATATATTAATATATTTTTATTTTTATTTTTCAATATTTTTATTCTTACTAACTATATATACATCTTTATTATGTAATTTTTGTATCGGATGTTATTTTGTAATTGAATTTAATGGATTTGTGCATTTTTTTTATTATGTAATTTTTTATGATATAAGGAAAATGGGGAAATGAGGGACTCGGGAGAAATGGGGAAATGGGGAAAACGGGAAAATGGGGATGGGGTGGGGGGACCTCCCCCCAAAACTACCCCATCCCCATTTCCCTGTTTGGGGAAAATGGGGAAATTGGGTAACAGGGAAAATGGGGAAATTGGGTGGGGGTATTTGGCAAATGGGGATGGGGATGAGGATGGGGGGGACCTACATCCGCCCCCATTTCCCCATTGGCCATCCCTAGGTGGATGTGATAAACAATATATAGTTTTAAATTCTAAATCCTAAAAGTTTAATATTATTCATAAAAAAAAATTAAGAGATTTTTTATTTTATTTTTTAAAATTTGGGATTATTTTAATTATTAATCAAATTATAATCTAAATCATATGTAATATAACATAAATGTTTAAAATGTAACATTTTTAGCTATCGTTTATACTTTATATTAATATGTTACATATTTATCCCCCAAAACTTTCAAATTATACAAAGAGAGTTTCAATGTCAAAGTTAAATTTTAATTTTTTTTTTATTATTTTTGTGCTCTGTTAAAGTTCTCCAAAATTTAGTGGGGGATATAACGTATTTAGTGATGGATGTGATAAATAATAATATATAGTTTTAGATTCCAAATCCTAAAAGTTTATTATTCTTAGATAAAAATATATATATATAAAAAAATTAAGAGATTTTTCATTTTATACTTGGGATTTTTTAAATCATTAATCAAATTATAAACTAAATCCTATATAAGATAACATTAATGTTTAAAATGCAGCATTTTTCGTTATCGTTCATATTTTATATCAACATATCATAGATTTACCCTCTAAATTTGTTTCGAGAGTAGAGGAATGGTCCGAGTGTCATTTAATCATATAATTAATTGTTTTTATATATATAACTACTGCGGTGCAAATGAATATATTCCACCTGTTATAGATTAATATTTATTTAATATAATAGGTAACCAAATCCTAATATGAAAACCGCGATACTTTCTTTCCAAAATTTGAATTCTGTATAATCAAAAAGCTTTTGATAATTTTGGTAATGCCAACGCGGACCGGACTGGAAACCACCTAAACCATATAAAAATTAAAAATAGGGCCCGAAAAGGTTGGTATCTTTCCCTTATATAAATATAGACCCACACGGCCACACTAATAAAAAAAAAATCATCATAGAGACATAGACATCCCAAAACATAGGACAATCGACTCGTTGATTTTGTCCGAAAAGAAAAAATGCCAACGGGAAAGCTTGAAGTTCTTCTAGTTGGCTGCAAAGGTCTTGAAAACACTGATTTTCTGGGTAAGTTCTTTATTTGATCGAGTTGTATTTTTACTTCTTAAATACGTAAAAAAAAAAAAAAAAAAAAAACCATACTGCATGTCTCTTTATTTATTTTTTTGGGTATAAATTTTGTTGTGATTTCTGGAAAAATGGATTTTTTGTTTTTGAATATATGAGAATTTTTATAAGCCGATGATAGTTTGGATTGTAATTCTGAATCTATTCAAGCATTGGATCTATAAGTGGTTTGATCTGATGTTGATCTTATAGAACGATCAACTTACTAGATTGACTTTAAAAAAAAAAAAAATTGTCGGAATTTTTTGAATTTTTTGTTGAGAAGATGTGATTACTTTTGTATTAACAAAATGATCTGTTGGTGGTGGGTAATTCGATCTTCTTCTTTATCTATTATAATTCCATACATTTTTCATTAATATTTTCAATGGTATTTGAAATCTATTGAAAATTGTGTTGATCTGTTATAATTCCATACATTTTCATTAATGTTTTCAAGGGTACTTCAAATCTATTGAAGATTAGATATTGCAGATGTTTGCAAAATTGTCTCTGTCAATGCACTTTGTTTGGATTCTTAAATGGTTTTTTTTTTTTTTCCAAGCAGTCAACATGTCTCCTTATATTGTTCTTACTTGCCGAACCCAGGAGCAGAAAAGCAGCGTTGCATCAGGTTCATTTCTTGCCATTTTACCGATTAGATCTAGAAAAGAAGATATGATCTGATCAATATTGATTACATTTTCATGTTTATAATATACATTTGTGCATATATAAAAGCAACAGAGTCGGTCAATTCAGATTTGTCAAACAATTAGATCTGTTCATAGTTCTGTACTTTCTCAAGTGTAACTTATAAAATGGAAAATGCAGGCCAAGGATCTGAACCAGAATGGAATGAGACCTTTGTTTTCTCAGTTACTGGCGATGTTTCTGATCTCTCATTGAAATTAATGGATAAAGACACTTTCTCCGCTGATGATTTCGTCGGAGAAGCTAAGTGAGTTTTCTTTCTTCCTAGCGGACTTGTAAGATAGTTTTTACTTATGTTATGTTGGTAAATATGGCTCCTGCACTTGCAGCATTTCTTTGGAGCCTGTGTTCACGGAAGGAAGCCTCCCACCAACTGTATACAATGTTGTCAAGGATCAGGAATATTGCGGAGAGATAAAAGTTGGCCTCACTTTCACTCCTGAGGTAGATTCACTTTATTTGATTTGCTTGAAGCTAGATGATGATATCTGCATTTCCGTGTATTCATTCAAAATTGTGGAAAATCTTCACCTTTATTGTCGTTAGTGTCTTGATCTCATTAACTCTGTTTCTTGTTGCAGAGTAATCGGGAAGGCGGTGCTGAGGATGAGAATTTTGGTGGATGGAAAGAATCTTCTTACATAGAATGAACCCTGTGTCTACAGTATGAAGTTCATCGCTCACCGATCATTTTATGTGTTTGGAAAGAAGTTGGCCTGTAAACAAATAAAACAGATGTAACCATTTTGGAATCTCCATTTTGTTCTTGACATTGTCTTTTTAATTTCAAGACTCAAAAAAATTGTTGCAAGAAGAAATCATGAAATTGCTTGCTTGTTACTGTTTTCCGGATGAAATTCTTGCTTGTTCTTCATCCAAGGCTAGACTTAAAGAGGCATTTTTGAACCCTTTTGCTTCTGATGATAAAAATAAGTTCGCAAAGAACAGAACATCATCACCTTATCCAACCCGTAATAGTTGTCGAAAAAATACTAAAGCTACACAATCTACACATAAAAGTCCGCCAGATAACTTAATATATGACGTTTAAATTTCACTAAACAAAGGTTAACTTGAGTTCGAAGAACAACACATAAACCGAGTTTAACACAGGGAAAAAAGTCATAGGTTTACCACAAACCTTATAAGCATTTATTTTCATACAGGAAGGGTCTTTTAATCTTTCTTTGAGCAGCGGTGGCATTTCTCAGGGTTCCCCAGTGCAGGAGCTCCGACGCTGTTTGCTACAGTACCCCAGGCTATTTCCAAGAAAGTTTCAGAGTCCATTGCATCCATGGGACCAGTGTTCCCCAGTGCAGGAGCTTCGACATCATTTGCTTCAGTACCCCAGGGTTTTACAAAATATGGTTCTAAGTCCATATCTGCCACATCTACAACAAAATGAGGAGTCTTGGGACCAGTGTTCCCCAGTGCAGGAGCTTCAACGTCATTTGCTCCTGTACCCCAGGCTTTTTCGTAAAATGTTTCCGAGTTCATACCTGCCACATCTGCAACAAAACAAGGAGTCCATTTCAGAAATAAAGAAAACACTTCGTAAGAAATCACAGGCCATGCAAATTTGAACTAAAATGTTATTGATCTGATCATTTCTCCAGCAGTAACCATCACCAAAATTAAGTCATCATGGGGTGAGAGATATTACAGAGAAAGTGAAAAGCTTTTCACACATCACACAATGCTCAACTCAAGAGAATCTTCAAGTTTTATTGCAAGTCAGCTTGGAAGGTAAACACGGAGTTATTAAAGTAAGGTTGCTACCTAGCCTGGGTGGTAAAATCTGAGTGTCGTACCAGAGAATTGGAATAGAATCCCATATTCCAATCTTTATTAAGAATTTGGAAGTGGTGGGCTAATAAAGTTGTTTCAGTATAGTTATTGTAGGTAAAGAAATTCTAATTACTGATATCAGAAATATTAATAATTAATCTTCCAATAAAATTAAAAAAGAAGAAGAGGGGGGGTGTGTGGAAGGGGGATGGATAGCAGGATAGTTTCAAAGTGAAGGGCAGAACATTACCATTGAGAACATCCTCATAGGTTTGCTCATCCACATTATCCTCATAGGTTCGCTCATCCACATTGAGCTTGTCATACTTCTCAACATCAAAGCTCTACAAGAAAAAAGAGAACGTAGCAAAATTAATCAAGGACAAAATAAAGAAGAAGAGTTAACCCTTTTATGTAGATTGTAATTTATATGACTAGATTAAAGGGAAAAACACTAATAAGAAAATGTGCATCAGAGAAACCCCATTAAAGGAGATACGGTATGCAGATGTTAAAATCATTACAGGACATGAAAGTAACATTTCAACCTCAAATAAATATCAAACCTAACAATCTAAGCCTGAAAGGTTGCCAAAAAGAGAAACAATCATCAAGACCAAAAGCTGCTTTTCTAGCTCAGGGTTCCATCAACTAGCTCAGATGAGCACCGACCTCTGTCTTGTTGGTTACTTCAGAGGTTAAGCCGCTAAGAGCTTTGATACATTAGAAAAAACACCTTCATCACAATACACCCAGCTATCAATTTGAATATTGAATTAACTTACAAAAGAACAACAGGACAAATTTGGTTATAAATATTTCAGGAAAGGGTAGGCTGGTTCAACCAGGATTCAAATTTGGAATCCTGACATGTTGGCGACATCAATGAACTTGATAATTATGACTAAATAGAGTCTAATTCTTTTATGTATTCTTTGTATCATGATGATGCTGGGTCTTTTTTCTTTAATTTTCTAAAGTTAATAAGAGTTCAATCGGGTAATTAGATATACTTCTATGGTCTTACTAATCACAGCGCTTCTAGATTTACTTAAATTATTAAGATAAAAGCTAGTTTTCCACAATATAGGTGTTGCAGTTCTACCAACAATTAGAGATACCACTACCAGAGTACCAGCACAGCCAATATAGCACTGCAAACTATTAAGTGATTGCTTAGAAACCTAGGTGTGGTTACCAAGATCTATCTTCTTATTCTTCTTATTTCTTTCAACTTCCTGCTACTCCTGCAAATAGATACTTACCTCAGCTTATTAATCTCATCAAACTATATACAGGAGCATAGAACTCTTCAAGTTTAACTCCTTACCAAACTAATTTATCATTCACAGAAATGCAATACTAACTTATAGCATTGAAATGTAAGATCCTTGATCATCTTTTTAGGGGCACCGTATCTCTAAGATCAAGCTTATACTTAATGAAGGTGATTACATAGGACAAAATTAGTTCGTCCAGTAGAATACTCAATAGTTAATACAAAGATCAAGGTTTGGAACCTATGCAAAATCACTTGCAAAAAGCTTTGTTATGCTGCCCAATAACTTGTCAGGGTCACTACTGTGCAGGACATACAAAGAGAGCATAGTCAAGTATTCACCAGACCCTTTAACTCAATAGTAACTTCCAAAATTTTTGCTAAACCATATTAGAACTCCCACCCAAAAAGATCTAATGCAAGTGAAGAGTAAAAATCAAGAACAAAATGAGGGTCAGAACTGAGGTTGGCAACAAACTCTGCATGCATTTTAGGAAAATGGAAATAGATGACTACTAGTCTCATATGATTTCCCAACCTTGAGTGCTTTTCCATTATCGGAACTACTTTCCACTGTTGGTATCAGTATGGATACCCAGTTCTTATAGTTTATAGTTCAAAATAAATTTCTTATAAAAAGCTTTTATGCATAAGAATTCAAACTCACTGGCATGTAGACAGGCAACTGGGCTCTTCTGGCATAGTTGACATATCGCATCATACCTTCATAGTCATAAAAATGCTGTCCATTTTTCACGCAGACATAGCGCTACAACAGCCAAACATCAAAGGAACATGGTCAATTACATTATATCTTTTTAAATTGTTAAGTAATACATAATGTTTGTCGTCATCATAATCAATACTTGATTCTTAATACCATCGTTACATGCTATGTGCCTTTTGCTATGAAAGCAAACTAGTCTAATAATAAAATATGATTTCATGTCAAAAAATGCAAATTGAAGGGACAAAATTTACAATTTCAAGGAGAAATTAAGGTTACGTGATTACATCCACATATATGCTCATATATGTTTAAACCTCAACAAATAAGACATATCTTCTCTACAAAAAGTCTTTATAACGTAGCAACATCTAAAGATACCTATGGAGATAGAATAATTATTTGATGTGGGATCACACAGAGAAACAATAAGCTAGCACACGATGATGCCTATGCTTTAAAAATAACTAATGAAACAATGACATAGTATGCTTGCAGACAAAATAATGCATCAAAATAAGCATTCAAAGGAGCCAACATTTGACCAATGAAATACAAACCCAAGCAATGGTAGAATGTAACGCATATGTGCAGAAAAAGAAAACCAACTTCAAAACTCAAACCAACATGGCCAAGCTTGAACTGATTTTGAGCTTCATTTCTTTTCATCCTGCCAGTCCAAGCTTGATCCATGAAAGACTGCCCATCATTGAGTTTATTCATGAGCTTAAGACAGCAAGACTATTTTCCTAATAGAGGGTCCGTATTCATATAATGACCACCAAACCAATGTAGAATGACAGCTACAACTTAATTCAATTCAATTCAATTCCTAGACATCCAAATTGACCTTATACCCTCTATTTATTAGTAAGATTTTTAACCTAAAACCACTGCCAATCTCACCCTACCAGCTTAGAAAAATATTTATTGATGTAATAATTGCTGCTGTCTCACTGCATGTGTCTGCCTTCATTCAAGTCGACATTAGTAAAAGGGTACCATTTTAAACACTTGTAAAGTCAAATATCATTCTTCGCATTTACAAAAATAATCATAACAAAGTTCTGCCAATTAGTTTTACCCATTTTTCCAATAGTTGATACTCATACAAACTTAAGACATCACAATTTCATGGAGTCCTAATATCATTTGATAGCACTATGGGAATATCTTGATAAGAATAAAATAAACTAGTTTTCCACTTAAGCAGTTAGGACATTTCCTACTCCAGATTGGATTTAATTCTCTCTCTCTCTCTCTTCATTCTTTTCCAAAATCCTATAATTAGATTGCATCTGCATTACAGCATTAGTGACTTCATAACTTTTTATGATCCCCGCAGAAAGGGATCTGCAGATAAAAATAGAGGAAAAGATAAGTACCCTAACGTCTAAGGAAATTCTAGGAGGAAAATAATGCTAAAGCATACCAAGCAGCCCTATAGCCCATGAGAATTAGAAGTGTGGCATCTATCACCAGATACTTTTAAGTTCCAATACATTATTCACAGAACAAGAAACAACAGTTGTGGAGACAAAGGAGAACCCTCCTATGTCTTTCGTAAGCTGAAGCTAAAAGCACTGCCGTTACCAGCCAGTGCCTCGCTGTTTGCTGTCCCATGATATGCTTATTTTTTATAATCTATTGGTAAAGAGACTGTGCTCATAGAAACCAACCTACACCCAGTCAGCTACTTGGTTTCTGGGTTCAGATACTTTAATAGCATCACTATGTCCAAAGCCTCAAAGACTAGAGACGCGGTGATGTCCCACATCAGGTGGGTGAGGCACTCCTGAGTACTGTTATTAGAATTGAAACTAATTGCTCTGGTAAAATGGTCATTCAACATCTTACTAACAATTACAAGTAGTAGGGCTAATTAACGAGTCCCTGTGATATGGATTTTATAATTTTATCAAAACAACACCACAAATACTTGCTAAACTTTATGTATCACAGGTTACACTTCGCTTTAGATCTATCAAATAAAAAAATTCAAAAGCATAACATTCACCAAAAAAAAAAAAACAACCATGTTCAACAACTCACAATTCAAAAAGAAGATTCAAGGTTCAAGACTCAGATAAAATATATGATCTAACAAATTAGGAAATGAAATCTATACAAAAAGAATTCAAATCAACAAAATCAATCCATCACCAAAAAATATTAACGCACGCAAATAATTGACTGAAGTGACCTCATATAGTCAGAAAAATTATAATTAGGTATTTAATTACCGAATCTCGCTTCCCTTTTCTAGTAGTTTTGGTGTCATCAAACTTCCAGCCCTCTGGAATCGGTCGGCCCTCCGAAATTGGCTGAGATGAATTATTATTTGCCATATTCGAAAATATCTCCTTTGGTTCTCTCTAAGGGAAAAGCAACTTAACTAGGTTTACAATGAGAATGAGGATTTAAAAGGAGGCATAAGAAATAGAAGATGCCTCCAAAGCCACGTGTCCCCATTCTCTCCACGTGTTACAACTGGGAGCCAACGGCCCAATACGTGCCCGATAATAAAAAAGGAAACTGATTCTTCTCATTCCCAATATCCGTCTTTTCTCTTAAATATTTTATTTTGCTTTTTTGGGTCCGTTGTAATAAGAAAATAAAACAAAGATAGTTAATTAAACTCATTTTCTATGATGATAAAAGCACAAAGAGAAAAAAACTAATACCAACTCAAAAGTAAAGGACTATAAGTCAACTTAACAAAGCCATCCACTAGTTTAATCGATATACTAGAAGGAATGGCTTAAAAAAAAAAAAAAGAGGCAATCCCATTAAACTTTGATAAAATTAGCAACATTAGCACTAGCCAACCAATTAGCGATAGGAGAGAAGGACCATTAATAATAAACTCTTCATCAACAAAAGCTCTTCGATGAACAACCAGATTTGTAAGACTGACATGAATCTGCAATAAAGAGTGTAAAGATTCATTACCTATGTTGATATGGCCAAACCTAGGCTGCACATGAAGACACTGCTTTACTTGGATCACACTCTGGCTCTTGACACCCTAACACTTTTAGCATTGCTTTACTTGGATCACACTCTGGCTCTTGACTCCCTAAAGTAGAAGGCAATGCAATCTTGAAAATGTTAATTCAAGTTTCAAGACAAGTGGTTACCTGACTTGCTATGTGAAATAAGGATGATAAAAAGGAAACGTCCATTC
Source organism: Acer campestre (assembly GCA_954870605.1). NCBI lineage: Eukaryota > Viridiplantae > Streptophyta > Magnoliopsida > Sapindales > Sapindaceae > Acer > Acer campestre. Next base: position 4,100,750 of record OX940802.1, read on the forward strand.
ATGAATAAAATATTTTCAGAAATTCAGTTTTAGGATATCTAAAGCTTGCTTTATAAACCAATTCACCACCGCAGCAAGACCTAGGAATGTATTTGAGCATAATGTCTTTAAATGTTGACATCAAAAGGCAAAAAAAATAACAGCAAGGTTATAGACAAATAACTTTGGCGAAAAGTATCCTCTACCAGAATGGACCAACAATTTCAGTTAAAAACTAAATTGCACAAAAAGGAGTCCCATAATTAAGCATTTTTCTTTTCTTTACCTCTGTCTTTCCAAGATTTGACTGCAAATGAATAAAAAACAGTTGCTGTGAAACTCCCAAAGTATCCTTCTACCATGACTACCGCAGAGATCGCTCTTCCCTGCCACAATTTTTTTGAAAGAAAGTACATATTAAGCCCTCCATTCACGGTTTACTTTATAAAACATGCCTTAAAATGACAAGATGTTTCAACTTGGAATGTAAAACAACCATGTCCAAAAATCACCGTTTAATCAATATTATTGCCACTTTATTTCGAATAATCAATAGCCATCCAGAATTATTTCAACGGAACAAAAAATTATATATATGGAAAGCATTTTATATCCTCCAAATTTAAAGGCTCCTAAGAACACAAAAGAAATTAATAATGATAATAAGAACAAGGAAATATAGTTAAAGAACCTACAAAAATTTACTGATTTTGAGTATTATTTTTCTCAACGTCACATAGATTGATTACTACTAATCAGTATCCAATTTGATAAAAGTTACATGACTACAATACTATAAAAAGATTGTAGTCTATAAAAAGATGGTTGCATGAAGCCAATACGCAAAGACGATAACTTGGTAAAGAAATAAAACGAGGAACAACAATATCGTGATTTGAATTTATTTACATGAAAATAAATGAGAAACTAGGAACATTATATTTAGAAACAACTACTTTGAGATATTAAAGAATAGAGTGCACCTTTGTAGTCAAACAGAATGTGAAGATGATAGCAGCTAAACATAATAACAAGATGCATAGTGTCAACACCGATTGATATATTTTCCTTTTTCACATAACGATGATGCTAAATATTTGTTTTTCTGTTACAGATACTTTCAAGTGTTTTTCTTTTTCTAAATTTGTATAATTATATGACAGGGCAGGCCAAATAAAAAAGCAAACTTTTTAAAAGAAAATAAAAATTAATTTTTTTTTCACCCGGTGACTGCAAACTTCTACAGGATAATTTATAAACTGCACACTTTAGGACCACAAGAAAGCATCATGGATGAGCGTTGTTTGACTCCTCAAAGAAGTAATAAATTGGAAAAGGTTGGCTTCTCAACAACTCCTATTAAATATTCTGTGCCAAACAAGTACTATAACAAAAAACTATGAGGAAAATGAACATTTTCTCTTATGTTTTTGATAACAAAAATATGCTCCCAATCAAAAGAACCTCGGCACCTCATTCAAGTCATAACAGTAAGCGAAAGGATTAAAGCTCCCATCACTACTCATAAAAGTCCCCAAGGTAACTTATTATATACTTTTCAAACTTCACTTAACATAGGTAAAATGAAAACCAAGAAACAATACATAAACTGAGTAACACTATAGACAGTCATTAGTTTACCACAACCTTGAAGCATTTCATACTGGAGGACGGTAATCTTTTAATTTTTCTGAGAGCAGGTGGCGCTTCTTAATGCTCTTATAGAGTTGGTTTTTTGGAAAGCTGGATGTTGGGACCAGAGTTCTCTTGTGCAGGAGCTTCGTCATTGCCAGTTTGCATGAGTTCCTGCTCCCCTCTAAACCCAACCTCAGGAAGTACATTTCTTGCTTCAGAAGCTGAGAGTTTTTCCAAAAATGTCTCCAAGTCCATAACTTTCACATCTGCAAAAAAATGAGGAATGCATATCAGAAATAAAGGAAACACATCACATGAAAAATCATAGGCCACACAAATCTAAACGAAAATGTCATTGATCTGATCATTTCTTCAGCAGTAACCATCACTAAAATTTGTTACATACTTACATCATGGAGTGAGATAATACAAAGAAAGGGAAAAGATTTTTACATTCATCACAGAATACTCAACTCAAGAGTATCTTCAAATTTTATTGCAAGGCAGCTTGGATGGTAAACATGAAGTTGTTAAAGTAAGGTTGCTACCTAGCCTGCTGGGTTGTAGAAATTGGTGACATGGCAGAGAATTGGAATAGAATCCCATCTTTACTAAGTAATTCAAAGTGAAGAGGGGTAAGAAAGCTGTTTCAGTATAGTTAATGTAGGTAAAGAAATTCAAATTATTGACATCAGAAAATAAAATATATATTGAAAATAAAATTAAAAGAAGCTGTAGAGGAGGGGTGGGTGGCAGGAAACAGTCAAAGTGAAGGGAAGAACTTTACAATGGAGAACAGACTCAGAGCTAACGTCACACACATTGTTCTTGTCATCATTCCCAAAATCAAAGCTCCTCAAGAAAAAAGAGAACTAGGCCACACTAATTATGATTTTATGACTAAGTATTTTATCTGAGAATGTATAGAAAATCTTTTCATATAAGGACAAAAGAAAGAAGAATGGATAACCCCTAGAACAGAAGTAGATTGTGATATATATGATTAGGTTAAGAAGGGAAAACACTAATAAGAAAATGTGCATCAGAGAAACCCATGCAAGGAGACGCAGTATGCTGTATGCAAAATGTTAAAATCATTACCGAACATGAAAATAACATTTCAACCTCAAATAGATATCAAACCTAACAATCAAAGCCTAAAAGGTTGCTAAAAAGAGACACAAACATCAAGACAAAAGGCTGCTTTTCTAGCTCAGGTTTCCTACAAATATCTCAAGAGGAGCACCTTTCTTGCTCATTCCCAAAACACACAGCTATCAAAATATTGAATAAACTTACCAAAGAAAAACAGCACAAATTTGGTTATAAATATTTCAGGATATGGCAGGCTAGTGCAACCAAGAATCAATTTGAAATCATAACATGTTATGGCCATCGGGAACTTAATAATCATGACTAAATAGAGTCTAATTCAATTATGTTTTCTATGTATCATTATGGTGCTGGGGTCTTTTCTTTAATTTTCTAAATTTAAAAATAGTTCACTCGAGTAATTAGAGAGAGAGAGAGAGAGAGAGAGAGAGAGAGAGAGAGAGAGAGAGAGAGAGAATTAAAGACAAGTGCCTACTTGACGAAGAAGATAACACAATCTTGAAAATGGTTATTCTAGTTTCAAGACAAAGTGCCTACCTGACTTACTATATGAAATAAGGCCAATAAAAAGATAATGTCCATTATGGAACTAAATATTCAGAAATTCAATTTTAGGGCATCTAAATCTTGCTTCACCTCCCCGGAAAGACCTAGGAATGTATTTGAGCATAATGTCTTTAAGAACATTACATCAAAGGACAAAAACAATAACAGCAAGCTTGTAGAAAAGTACCCTCCACCATTATGAACCAATTTCAAACAACACCAACCCATACTTTATAATCTCAGTATTCTGCCTTATTTAAACGGTGGTAGCATCAAGGGGAACAACAAGAAAAGAAAAGAAAAAAAAAAAATTAACCAAACTATTTAATTCTTTACCTTTGAAGCTAGTGCACCTCTCGTCTTTCGAAAGAGCGTTAATAAAATCAACAAAGCAGCCCTGCCTGATGACCATACTCTCGATTGTCCAGCTCACATATTCTGCAGCTATTTGCTCCAGCTGATCAATCATTCCTCCTTTAAACTGTCCCTTTTCTTAACATTCTGCTACTTTTTTCCACTTCCAAACACTAGGAGTAAATGGAGCTATTCAGGTCAGAAAAACTAAAACAACAGATTTAAAGTAGCAAGAAACCATATCATGACAAATATTGTCTTCAAAAATGCTAACTTTGGGTGTACAACTGAAGCCAATCGAACAAGTTGTATGTATACCTTTAATCCCCAAATTTTTATATATACCTTTATTGTTACTATCTAATAAAGAGAATGCCCAATAATTCAACATTACACAAGTCCAGAAGTTATCATCGTTTTGGGATTTTCCAATCAAACTAAACCGATACACTGATAGGACTCACATGAAAATAATAACAATAATAATAATGAATAAATAAGAAATACCTTAAAATGCCGACACACCGACCCCATTTCAATTTCGACCATGATTGCTCACATTTTTTTCCGAAGAGAAAGAATATACATCCATTCATGGAATAGTTTATACAACAAACGTTGTAATGAATTTTAAAATGAATTACTGATTTTGAGTATTGTTTTTCTCAACGAAAATATCGATACATTTTCTAACAATTTATTTAATAAACAGTATTCGAATTGACAAAACTTACATGACTACTACAATACCATCAATAAACAAGAATATATAGGTTTTAATTTATTTACGTGAAAATATTACCGAAAACATACGCAAAATAGGAAACATTATGTTTAGAAATAACTAAATTGAAACGTAGAGTAATAGAGCGAAACTTTACTTTTGCCGCCGTTTTCTTGGCAGCCAAACAGAGAAAAACAATTGCTTGAACAAAGACAAGGCCCACTTTTGTTGTTTTTTATTTTATTTTTTTTAAGAAAGAAAGATTTGCTTGAACAATACCTTCGCGTAGATTTGCTTGAACAATACCTTCGCGTCAAGCTGTATTTATATGTGCTTTTCGGCCTAAAGATGATGCTAAATATTTGTGTTTTTAAAACAAGGGCAAATTACACTGACACCCCTGTATGCAATGGTAGTTAACGATTCTGTTAACTTGACCCAGTTTGACCTTTGTAAGGTCCAAAACACCCTTAAACTATAATTCTTCCAATCTCTCTCTCCATATCATCTCTAACACCCAATCACCGAACCTTAGCCACCAAAAAAATATCTCCATCATCTTATCTTAATCTCATCGTCATCATCAAACCCTAACCAGCTAAACCCCCCGCTCCGCTACCCAAATCTACCCACTAAACACCGCCACCGCCCAAATCCACCACCCTAACCCGCACTATCGGGATAAGATTCAAATATCCCTTGTCAATTTTGCGGAATTCCAATCAAATGTGGAGCGGCGAAATTCCAGTCAAATCCCCTCGGGTTTTGAAGATTTGTTTAGGCACCGGTGAGGATTAGAGAAGAAAATGGATTTTGATAGAGCATTCAGTTCCGATTTTTTTAAAAAAAATATATATATATTGTTGTTCTAGGTTTGGTGGTGGTAGAGATGGTCATTTTCCCCTGGGGCCCCAAATCCCCGCTCCCCCATCCCCATTCGGAGGAAATTTTTGGAGGAAAAATAGGGAAATGAGGAGGGATAGGGATGAAAATCATCCCCAAATTAAAATGGGGATGGGAATGGGGGGACCTCTCCTCATCCCCATTTCCCCCACAAATTCATGGAAATGGGGATAGGGATGGGGGTAAATGCCCCCATCCCCATTTCCCCATTTCCCCCAAATATAATATATAATATATTAATATATTTTTATTTTTATTTTTTCAATATTTTTATTCTTACTAACTATATATACATCTTTATTATGTAATTTTTGTATTTGATGTTATTTTGTATTTGAATTTAATGAATTGTGTATTTTTTTTTTTATTATGTAATTTTTAATGATATAGGGAAAATAGGGGAATGGGGAAACGGGGGATGTGGGGGAAACGGGAAAACGGGGAAAAATGGAAAAAAATGGGAAAAACGAGGAAATGGGGATGGGGGTGGGGGGACCTCCCCCCAAAACTACCCCAAATGGGGGTGGAGGGGAGGGTTTGGCAAGTGGGGATGGGGAGACCTATATCTATCCCCATTTCCCCATTGGCCATTCCTAGGTGGTGGTGTTCTTGGATTTTTTTTTTTTTTAATATATTTATTTGGTGTTAAGGATTTGGTGGTGGTTATGTGGTTGGATTTGCGGGGTTTGCGGTGATGTTTTTGTGGTTGTTGTTGGTTGTGATTGAAGTTGTTTTTGTGAAGAAAATGAAGTTTAACCTTAAAGAAGAAGAAGATGGTGCAGTGAACAGGCGGCATCGACGATGGTAGCTGGGTTTGGTGTATGTTGTTCATGGGATGGCAGCAAAGTTGGGTTTGATTGGAAATGTGTTCGTCAAAAGAGGCAATTTGATTTTCTGGGTTTGATTTAAAGTTCAGGATCTCCATTTTTTATTTTTATTTTTGTTAAATATGTTTTTTTTACCAAAATAGCCTTATACCGTTAGAAGCTAACTAGGAACCATTAAGTATTTGGGGTCCAAGTGTAGAATAACTAAACTTTTCCATCTGAGTGTTTTTGTGCCAAACCTCAAGGGTGTGACTGTAATTACCCCTAAAAACAAAATTACCGCTGCGAGCGTACGATAAATTCAAATCACGATATACTTTTTTTCATTTTTTTTCTTTTTCTTTTTAATAAATAAAGCAATAATGTGATAATAAACTAAAATATTTAATTACTTAAAAATTGAAGAAATAATAAAAAAACAATTAAAGAAATTACAAGATGACTCATATTATATATATATATGAGTAACTTTTCGGTGCGGGAAATCCGGTACGAATCCGTCCTTAACTTTAATTGTCCTTAACTTGTTTTTCCCTCCATTATATATTGTAACGTGTCTAATATAACAAAACAATAGTTTTGATTATTTCTATTAATTTTTATTTCTTTACTCTATCAAATATAGAATTAATTAAGACAATTTATTTAGATAAGGACAAAGTGAGGTGAAGAGGGGATCCAAATCCTATATATATATATAGAGAGAGAGAGAGAGAGACACGCACACTTTTTTTTTTTTTTAAGTGATTCATATATTCAAATTACTGTTATTTAAGAGAGATAGAAAAAGAAAAAAAAAAAAAAAACTATAATTGTATAATTACTTCATTATAATAATAATAAAATTAACTTTTAAATAAAAATGTCAAAGATTCCATGGCATAAAACAGTTAATGGAGAGTCATAAACCATCTCACAAAATTCTTTCCTTCAAAAAAAAATAAAAAATAAAATAAAATAAACCATCTCACAAACATATCAAATCCAAAACACAAGCAGGAAACATCCTATGGAAGAGGTCCATGGCAAGTGCGTTTGTTGTGGCCGTAACGGCCACATCGGCTGCACCGGTATTTAGTTCTCCGACCAGATTGACCTCTCCTGAAAGGTGGAGGCGCAAACGATTCGTTGAAAGCCTGAAAAAAATTTGAAGAAAAAAATTAGAAAGTGATAATGCAAAGTTAATTATAACAGTGATAAAAGAAATGAGTGGAGATTTAAACTTACAATCGCATATGCTTCACCGGAGGTATATTGCCCTGCAGTGTGTTCAAAACACCTGCACCCAACCAGGGGCGGACCCAGAAAATATTTGTTACCCGGGCTAAACTTATATATGTGTAGGGATATAAATAGATTCTTCTTTTGATATAAATGATTTTACCCATATGGACATTTACTTTTAAAGACTAGTTTGAATTGTTTAATATAACAATTAAAAAGAAATGGAGTGAATATGAAATGCTTAATCTAACAATTAGAACAAAATAAAGTGAATATAGAATATATAATCAAACAATTGAAACAAAATCAAGGAAATATTTTATATAAAACATACATAAAATTACATATTTATAAAAACTACTTAACTCATACAATGCTTTTATATTGAGTTAGAGTAGGTAATTGATTGAATTTGATTTTTATTATTGGTAAATTATCAAACATTAAACGCACTAAAACCTATAAATTAGAAGTAATCTAAGACTAAAGTTCTATAAATCACAACCCAAACAAATGAACAAATATCATATGCTGAATACAAAAAATTAAAAGTAGAGTATGAAAGAAAATAACAATGGATGAAAATTAAATAAAAGGCAATGTCATGAATAATACTATATTTAATGGTAAGTTTAATAATATAATATTGGTTGAAGTTAAATGTAATTTACTAGTAATAAAAGGGTTTAAAGGAAATTGTGCAATAATTTTTTTTTTTTTTCTCACAGAAGGCTGCCCGGGCTGTAGCCCGGGTCAGCCCTCTCAAGGTTCCGCCCCTGCACCCAACGCAGTGCCCATACGGCTGAAAAAATGAAAGGGAAATATTGAGTGATAAATAAAATCAAACAATTTATAGTCATATATTGCTAGAGAACAATCTAAAAGAATTTTTTTTAATTAAAAAAAGCTCCTTTTAACTTTTTTGGTATCGTTTAGTTGTCACTCAATAAAGCTTTTAGATAATTAAAAAAATTGTTATACGTGTCTGCTTGGAGAAACTCAAATTTTAGACTTTTTTCAAATAGATCTTTTTGAGTTTTTTTTTTAATAATACTAAAATGTCTAATATAATATTATAACCCTATCATTTAAAATAGTTTTTGAATATTTTAGTAATCCTACCATTTAAAAAAGTTTTTTCTAACCAAACGACCAACGTCTTCGTATTAAAAGTTCGACTTGTAAAATGTCTACTTTAAAAGATCTATTTGAAGAAATTCTTCCAAACGGAGCCTAATAACAATACATGTATAAAGAGTTAAAACTGACCCGGCCAAGAATGGTATTTATCCTTTGATGATGCTCATATCGAAACACATCATCAATTGAATGATATATCAGTCCTGTTCTTATATGTCGATAGTACTGCAATGGTCATAATAAAAAAAAAAAAAAAAAAAAATTGTCTTACAATTAGTCAAATACAAAGAAATGTTCCCATTTTAGTGCATTAGATAATTCTAGACTTCTAGTAGCTGTTTTTAATAATTTAACTCATAAAAATTATGCACGTTGGAGAGCTTGTTAATTTGCATGCATTCAGAAGTGATGTTATTAAATAGATAGGAAATAAATTAAAATGTAATTTGAATTATTATTAAAAAAAAAAAAAGCTATTAAAGCATAAAATTTGAATTAATAAAAAAATATATAAGTTAATTAATTAAAAAAATTATGAGCCCTTTGGTATGGGGTAATCAAAATAATGTGATTCATAGGAATGTGAAACCCAGGAATCACATTACTAGGAAAGTTGTATACATATGTTTGGTTGTGTATGGGATATTATGTTAGATTCTTGGGAATGTTAGATAACTGTGTTTGGTTGTGTATGAGAATGTTTTTGTCTTTATATATAAAAACATGTCAAAATTAATTTGAAAATAAAAAATACTATAAATAAACAAATAACATCACGCATTCACTCGTCATTGTCATCTTCATTGCTGTGAACAAAACCAGATCAGGAAGCCAAAAAAGAAAAAACTGGATCGCTCGTCTTCTTCTTCATCTTCTCGTTGCCGAAGTTCGTCTTCTTCTTCATCTTCTCGTCGTCGCCGAAAAGCTCGATGTCGCCAAGAAGCTTGTCATCGTCGTCAGCGTCGTCATCATCGAGCAAACCCAGATGGTGTGATTTGATTTTAAAATTGATCAATTTAGGTTTGAGTTTGGGTTTTTGAAAAATTGATTCGATTGGACAAGATTGGGATTTGGGGATGAATTGAAGGGTTTGTGTGATTGAAAATTGAAGAAGAAGAAGAGGTGGTGTGATTGAAAATTGAAAATCGAAGAAGAAGAAGAGGTGTGATCTGAGTGAGAACGAAGAAGAAGAATATAAAAATAAAATAAAAAATTAATGAGGTGGGTCCCACGGTGGGAATTAGGAGAAAATCTTGCATGCACCCGGTGCAATGCATCCTAGCCAATGGTTGTGTGCCACGTGGCAAGAGCAACCAATCAAATGAGTTCTCCCTGCCACGTGGCACACACCCATTGGCTAGGGTGCATTGCACCAGGTGCATTAAAGTTTTTCTTGGGAATCGGATGGAGGGGTATCTGAAACCCACCTGTTGGGGTGGGAATCACATTACCCTCCCCCCAAGAATCTGAAATTACAAACCTAGTAACAAACATGGGAATCCTATCAGATTCCCATTCCCATGCCAAGATATCCCCATACCAAACGGCCCTTTAGAGATTTTACCTCACGTCTGCTGTGGACTTCATTGACGACTACCCAATCTGCAGGCAGCATGAAATTGTTCCTTTCAACCGACTCGATGGCTGGAACAATTTCACAAGCCGGTTCCATTTGCTCAATAAACCAAATTAATAAATTAATTAAAAAGAAAATTCTTTGAAAACTAATTAAATTTAAAAGTTTTGTCTGTAAATGTGTGCAAGGAGGAGTTTAAATAGACGGTTAGTTGAATGAGAAAAATACAAGCTTGCATGCATGTATTCTCATTAAGTTTATAAAAAAATTAATTGAGTCATATATTCTGAGTTGTTACATATTTTTATGGTGTTTATTTTGAGTTAAAAATATTAAATGAGACAAAACAAAGTAAAGAGTGGTGAGTTGTATTGCTGTAATAAAAGGATAGTGAGTTCACTGAGTTGTATTGTAATACAAGGATAGTGAATGGGTTTTTTTTTCTTTTTATGTGTTGTTGGGCTTCTGGAGGGTGATACAATGGGTTGGTGCTATTAAACGAAGTCGTTTTGGTATCACTCAACAAGCAGTTTATATTCTAGATATGGAAAGTCTAGTTAATTGTAAAACTAGTAGATTGAATAAAATGAAAATGGTGAATTTCAATTAATGCATGCATTAAATTGTTAGATATATTAACTATTTTTAAGTAAAGTTTCTTAATTTTAACAATCAACTGTAATTAGATTTAAACTTTTACTTTTAACATTTGACTATAATTAGATTATAAAAATAAAAAAATGTATATATTTACCTCATTCATTTTAACAATTAACTATAATTAGATTTAAATTTTTAATTTCAACAATTGACTATAATTAGATTATAGAAATTAAAAATGTATATATATATATACAAAGAGAGAGAGAGAGAGAGAGAGAGAGAGATCATTAATTTGTGGGAGCAAAGTTCTGGACCATGCTTTGGAGTCTAATCTCGCTGGTCCTTGCAGTTGTTGTATATTCAAAAAAAAAAAAAAAAAAACTATAATTAGATTTAAATTTTTAATTTTAACAATTGACTATAATTAGATTGTAGAAATTAAAAACTTATATATAAAATAACCTTAAAGATGGCCTTCTTATCGAGCCGAAGCCGGATCCATACCATAACCGATTTTACAATGATGCTTTAACGTGTTACTCTGTTCCAATTTACTTGGTTTATTTTACAATGTCTTACGGTGAAACTATGAAACAATACAATTCAAGATAATACAGAAATTACAATCAACATAATACAGAAATTACAATCAACTTTGCCTTGCAGTGGATCACCAGTGAAAGAGGCCATTCTTCTCTTCCAAATTATACTTTTGAGCTTTGATTATCAGCAGGGATTGCCAACCCGAGCTCCTTGCGTAGCTCTTCATCAGGTTGTAGGCTCCCTGGAATTGCACCAAATACTCTTCTTGATACTTCAAACCCAGAAGCAACATGATGCACATATGCTGAAGCATCCTCCAGGTTTCTACTCACATGTAACGATGCGGATGCAAAGTTCTTTGAAGGGATTTTAGACAGTTTTTTATCAGAAGCTTGGTCCAGCTCAGCGACACTCAAAAACCGTTCTGTGGCAGCTTCCCAAGACAATTCATGACGTTGTGCATCACTCAGTTGAGCAGGCTCTTCAGTGAGTGCTTTTTGCATTGCTTCGACAAAACCGTGATCGTCATTGTAAGTTCGGCAATTTGGGAACTGCTTGAAGAAGTCATTTGATGGGTGATTGGCACAGACAACAATTTTCCCCATCGCCAATGCTTCAGCTGTGGTTGTGCAAACCACATCTGTTGTGCTTGGATTCAGGAACACTTTATAACTGGAAGACGAAAAAGAAAAGGAGAAAACTTATTCAAAGATACCAAAGGGAGATATAACTACATAACAGTATAACACCCCCTGCAGCAATCTCAAAAGAGAAAACATCACATTAGACAAGGGAAAAACAAAATAAGTAACTCTTTAAGTGCCGTCAAAGCTGGACATAAAGCAGAAGCTTACTCATGGAATATAGGGTCAGCATGATCACGCCCGGGATGAACTCTGACTACGATTTTTAACTTTTTAGCAGCTTCATGAATTTCATTGGAATCCTCCCCAGTGCCATATAAATCCACCTCAAGCCCATCTAGTTCCTTTTGGTGATCTTGAAGAAGTGTAAGCAGCTCTTTGTAACCTTTATGCCACACCATCTTCCCAATATAGTAGGCACCCTTGGTGAAAGCCTGGTTCCCGCTTTGTTGTTGCTCTATCTTTTTCTTTCCAATCTCAAGAAATTTGGGATTGACCCCATGAACATTGCAGATAATGGAATTAGGATAGTCCTGTGTGGCACTGGATAACCTAATGGCCTGCAATACCATAGTGGGATTTGTTGAGAATGCAATTTTTTTTTAAGACAATGACAACAAATGAGATCAAACAAATTCGTTAACGTATCTTGCATAGAACAATTTCTTCCTCAAGTACGGGGTGTTTTAACTTTTAAGAAACCCCTAAAACTTAAAAGCTTAACAAATAGATAAATGCTTACATACTAGTATTCAAACCCTTCACACACAAAACTAACAGACTTGTCAACTAATTTAAGCCAAGATTCAAATACATATATAAGCAAATAATAATGCAGAATGAAGTCAAATGAGGCGATTTGAACACACAATCTCTTGGACAAATAAACCGCATGTTTACATCTTATTGTGTTATCATGCTTCATTTTGTAATTCTATCCGTAATTTATACTGCAAATGCCTGATTGCTTATGTATTCTGGATATTCTTTATAAATGTCCACACATGTTAAAATACCATTTAGTCAATCTGAGGACATAAAACCAGATAAAGAATATTCATTACTGTATGGATGTGCCTTTTAATATCTTTAAAAGGCAGAAAAGATGCAGGCCCAACCTGCAATCTAGTGTTAACTGGAAATTGGTTGGTCAATAGGTACTCGAGCAGTCATATCAGAAGGAAAAAAATCATTGTACTCCTCCCGAAACATGCTTCTTACACCTAAGAGAAAATTTTAAAAGATGATAAATCAAACAATGTAAATAAGATGCAAATGTGTGATCATGTGTGTTATTGTCCTTAAACAAAAAAGGCTAGAAACTGTAGCTAGGAATGATAACTAACATTCAAATATTTAACCATCCAAAGATATTCAATAATCGTGAGTACATGTATCTAAAAATTAAGAGAGAAAAATACCTTGTGGCAATAGATACCAACAACCCAATTATTCATATATTTTAAAAGAAAAGATCGCACTCGTCCATTCTTCTCTCGCTTTACATATTCCAGATAATTGGTGTGTATAATTCCTATAACAAGGCGGAATTTAGTTTTCCATCTCTTGCCATGATGGTACCATGTAAGATGCTCAGGCTCCTCAAGGACAGCAATATCTGCCTCTTCATCAGGGATGATTTCTGAGATGTCTCCAACAGCAAGGATGCTCCTTTTATCTATCGCAAACTGCACCAGAAGTGATGTCTTGAGTGACCATCAAATTCATATTATTGATTCAAAATGCTGTCTAGACCAACATCAGCGAAAAATTAAAATGAAGGTTTAACCTGATTCGAAGCGAGGCTTATAAAGTACTAAATTTGTAATGCAAAAGACCAAAAACAACATTTTCAATAATTTTTTCTTCTTCATAAGATTATAAACCCTCTTGAAATGATGAAATTAATAGAAACACACACATGTAATATATGTATATGAGATCGTATTACAAAATTACACTTACGATTACCTTTCCAGGATAAAACCGTATATCAAAACCAGATGTGAATCCGGTCCTCTCCTCAAGCCACTGAAGGACATATTTCTCCTGCTCGGATGGGGAACTAAATGTGATGTTGCTGGGATAGACTAATTCTTGATCTTTCAAAGACAACCAAGGAATCACCAAAGTGATTTTCCTTTCCCCGTCTTTTGCAAGATATGCAGCACGAAACAAAGGGTTCACAGCCGTCCCAGTCATCCATGGAAGGCTTGCAGTGGTGAAAATTGCAATATTCTGTTTTCTATCCATTCAATCATCAGCCTGATCCTCAACAATATCTGTTATAAAAAAAAAAATTCGAAGTTAGGTCCAGCCACCTATAAAAACTAGACAAAATCTTACATGAAGTAATTCTAGCTAAATTTGCATCGTCGTAGGATACAATTTTTTTTTTTAAAAAAAACATAGATTGAACCAAAATTCACAAGCAAATTATTCGCATATTCTCAGCAAAACATCCAAAAACACAAATATAAGACCTTAAATTTGAAGCAAAGCAAAAAAAAAAAGATGAATAATTGTACCTTTCGATTTCCTTTTTCTTTTTTTGTCGAAAAGATTCTTCTAACAAAATCCCAAAGCTTTACGAGAACCAAAGCAGCAGCGTAAAAGCAATAAAAGATGATACCCTGAAAAATTGGTTGAAAAATGAAAATGAGCAGAAAGCGAAGAAGATGTCTGTTATGTGGAATGTAATTGGACGGTCTCACCTCCACATGGTGAGACCGTCCCACACAAGTTTTTCTCCTGTTATGTTGTGTTGACTACGTGGACAACAGAATATGCCTTTTCACCCTGACAGCCTGGCCAAACTACACGAACCCGGTTAGGGTCGGGTAGAGTCGGTTTAATAACCGACCCACGGTTTAAACGGCGTCGTCTGTAGTCTACTAAAATCATTGGTAAAGTGTAAAATTTTGAATGTTTGGTGGTGATTTGGGTGCTCACACTCCGTACACCGTTAAATCATCGTGAAAGACTTCCAGTCTCTGAACTCTGAAGTGTAGACTGGTAGTTTAGTTTCGTCGCTCTACCAAGAACACCTAAATTTCACAATCAAAACCCTAGAAATAAATCTGCAAAATTTCAACGCAATTCGACTAATCAAAGCATCCGCAACAATTTTCCAGGTAACTAACAACAGCTTCAATTTTGATTTTATGTTGTTGTTTGGTTTCGGGAATAGAAATGAATTCGAGTTTGCTAGCTATAGATTGAGGAACTTCAAGTTTGAGGGCATTTAAATTTATTTTCTTTTTGATTTTTACAGCATTATAGAAATTGTTGATGTTTTGTGTTTGATCTTGATAATGTATTAGTTTACATTTGGTTGCTTGTTGTAGTCTTGAATTATTTTATTGTGTTCTGATTATTGGTTTTGTGCTTGAAGAAATGTTGATGGGTCACACAGACGGTCTATCAGAACGTGGGTCGTCGAAGGAACAGCTACTTGCCGATCCTGAGGTGGAGTTAGATGACGACGACGACGAAGCTGCTGATAATTCACAACGAATTCTATATGCAGCCTCGTTCGATGAACTTGCAATTAATTACATCAAGTATGACACTATTATTTGGTTTTCGATTTCTCTTTTGCTGGTTTTAGCATGGGGAGTTGGCATCTTCATGCTGCTTTATCTGCCCTTTAGAAGATATGTGCTTCAAAAGGATATTTCCTCTCGTAAACTGTATGTCACACCCACTGAAATAGTTTACAAGGTATGGAAAGACATATGCATATGTATATTCAATTGTTATCTATCAGTAAGGAAATAAGGAAATCAGTATTTAGGTATATCTCTTTGTTTATTTACTTTTGTTCTTGTTTGTTTTGAAAAGATTTCGAGGCCTTCCTTCATACCCTTTTGGGGTATGACAACAATTGAGAAGCATGTGCCCCTTTCGCTCGTGATCCATATAATTATTGAACAAGGTACTAATGCAAGTCCTATCGTGTATAATATTACTTGTTTCTTACGGTTACATGCCTTTTGTTACCAAATGTACTAGATTATTGATTAATTCCTAAGAAAATGAAAATAGTATCAGCAGACACACAAAAACATGCAGATAATATTGGGTATATGGTCAAAAGCAGAGGCATAATAATATTGTTGTTTGTTTGTTGCTATTCTAATTCAGATAAGATCGCTATGGGAAGAAGTAGACCTATTATCAAATTACTATCAGCTTACATTACATGTTTACGTGTAGACCAACCCCTAAAAGGAAAATGATTTAAAATAAAATAAAAGCCATTTGCTAGTAGAGCGTTAACTTAAATGGGAAAGGGATGTTTGATTTGTTCTCTGATGCAGTCTGTATACTTGATGTGGTCATTAGCTTTACGACATAGATCTTTGTGTTAGCTTCTTATTTTGTTCAAGTAATACAACTTTGATTCGTCTTTTAGGTTTGAGAAGTATGTTGTCCAGAACAAATGTGTCACATAGAAAGGCTAATTCCCTTTTCCTTTTCCAATGTTTATAGGTTGCTTACAGTCGGTGTATGGAATACATACCTTTAGAGTTGAAAGTATAGCACATGGAAAAGCTTCACCCGTTGATGAACTACAGGTGCATGGCGTTGCTAACCCTGGTCTTCTTAGGAAGGTAACTCGAATCTCTTTTACTATTTTGCAATTCTCTTAACTTGAACATTTTGAAACAGATGGGATTTTCTTGCAGATAAAATATATAGTTTTGGAAAAGGTTGATAGATGAGCATCATAAGCTAGTTTATTGGATTTTCTTCAGGTCATCGTTACAGAAGCCGCTAAAGTCATACAGGATGCTGGAAAAAATTGGAAACTTAATGCTCTCACTAGCGAAGGGGAAAGTATGTCTCGAATGGCCTCATTGTCAGAGGGACCAGTTGGTTTGAAATCGCCATCCAAAAGTCGGAAGGTAATTAGGAAGCTTTAAAACTTTTTACATTCTTCTCATTCTCAGTCAAAAACTAGCCTAAACTTTGTCTTAAGCACCCGTCAACAAGTAAATCGCATAACACCTCACTCGCTCCCTGAGCGGAAGAGATTCAGATGAATAATTTTTATGAAACATTTTGTGGCCACAGTTCACTAACTGTGAGAAGAGTGAGGTTTCCTCTTCTGTTTTGTTCTATAAGTAATCTGCTGTCTAAAAGCCTGGCCTTGGATATAAACTTAGTTAGGCCTAGGTTGCTCTAGTCCTTTGTTTAGTATCTATTCATCATTTTGTATCATTCCTTTAATGATATGCTACTGTTATTAAGCTTAAAATGTAACTGGATTCAGGTAGCACCGTAGCAAAGTTTAGAATTGACCCGGATTTGAACTGACATTTACTATTAAAGAAGCTGCAAGGAATTGTAAAATGGTAGCAAAGTATTTTTTTTTTTTTTTTTTCATCTTTTTAATCTTCCAAATGTGGTTATGTGTCTGTAAAGAAGATTGGTGCAGAAAAATGTTATGTTTTTTCATGTTAAAAGGATTTGTAGTGGAAATGATAGCTTTCTCAAGAATTGTAGAAGCTGAGCAGAACATCGCATCATCTGAGGAGTTGGCTTCTTTTGTTTTCTCTAGTTATTGAATTGAAGTAGTAGCAATTGTTGGGTAACAATTTAAAAACTCCTTCTCCCCCTACCCCTAAGAAAAAGACAATGTATGTGCATTACCTGATCCCTCCTCCCAAATATTATTCTAGACTTCGACTTTGCTTGTTTTGATTTTCTGGGTAATTTTATAACATTTCATGTTATCAATTGTTATGCAGGTGTTAGGTTCACCATACCATGCTTCGGTGGAGCGCAGAAGCACAGTACACAGTGAATTGCTCCTACAAAAACTTGATGAAGTCAATAAATCTGTCAAGGTATGGAACTATGAATGCGATTGTTATCATTATTTCTCAGTTAGATTTTGAATTCAATGCGTTCTAGGTTCTAAAAAATAAGTTTTATATCTTTCTAAAATGATTTCACATTAGCAAACATGGAGCATATTAATTTGATAGATCATTAGAAATCATATATTTCTGGCTCTTTACCTTAAAATTGAACTGAGTTTTTTTTGTTTTTTTTTTGTTTATCCTCATATCCAGAAAATTGAATTCCTCCTTGACAAGTACCAAGATTCCGCTTCAGGCAACTGAAAATTGGTGGCAAAAGCAATCAAGAACATGATTGAATAGCTTTCAAGGGTTAAATCTTTTGCCTCAGGGCTCAGATGTTGTACAAATACTCCATTGAATCTGCTATATATACAAGCCTGTGATTTCGATCTCAAGTGAATCCACTATGTACCAACATTTAATTTCATTTAAAGTCCAAAAGTTCAATGGTAAAATCTTCTCTGACCGTCATCAATGAATTTATTTCACTTACTTCAAAACCTGCACGACTTTGCTGTTGAAATGTAAACTGCTCAGAATATGAATGTTCATTCTCATAGACTTTACAGTCTCTGAAGTCTGACATGTGAATTCTATTCAAAAATCATCATAGCAGTTTCAACTATCTAATCTAAAACAAAAATTGCAAATCCCAGAAACGAACGAGAACTCTAATACATTGCAGAGAAAGAATAGAAAATCACATTTCCTTCAAATTTGAAAACAAAACAAAAACAAGATTCAAATAATTAATGTATATCGAGAGATCAGACATTGGTAAAGGGTTATCGGTCACGGTTAAATCAGAAACACGGACCAAATTGATATATCATCATATCTCCCGACAGATATATTGAATCTTGATAAAACAAAAAACAGAGATCAAGTGAAAACAATAGAAAGAATTTGTGGAAAACGTGAAAGGGACTTAATGAAATCATCAGAGACTTAAATACTAATAATCACGATAAGAATCGCTCATGTTGTTGCAGTTATTTCTTCATCACTTGATTTCGCTTTTGTCCCCGCACCATCTACATATAATTTTAACAAATTAAAAAGGAAAACACAAAAAAAAAAAAAAAAAAAGGCTCAGACTCGTGATCGATTGGCCTACGAAACCCTAGAACGAATTGAATTAAAGATTAATCGAATGAGCTTCAAGAGAAAACCCTAAAACATGGTAAAAGGAATTCAAGGCTCGTCTTATAAACCCAAATGAAAACCCTAGAAAGAAGAAAAGAGGGATAGACAGAGAGGCGGAGAGGGAAATCCGTTGCGTTTGATATTTGTGGAGAAGTAGCGTTGGTGTGACGTTTATATAGAGACCAGTACGGAGTTAGAAAAACCCTAATTTTTTTGTTATTGTATAATGCACAGCTGTATGTCCTCCTTTATTTTCCGCCGTCCGTTGGTTGGACTGTCGCGCATCGAGAGATTGGTCTAAAATATAATTTGTTTATAATATATATTTTTTTAAACTGGTCTAAAATATAATTTTTTTTCTTTATGAATTATGATTTATGAATATTAACTTAAGATGTATTTAAAAAAAAAAAAAAAAAACTTATATATTATGATGACAAATAATAGTGGTGGTTTAAATAACTCAGAAACTTTTTACTTTTTAGAAATTCATAGTGATGCACTTTATTTATTTATTTATTTATTTATTTTAACTATTACATTAAAATGAAAAATGAAACGTTATATTATAAGATGGGTTTTGGAGTTCATTGAAAATTGTTCCAACATCAAAGGAGTCTAAATATTTTTAATGAAAGACGAATGTTATACTGCAATATGGGCTCTAGAGTTCAATGAACAACTGGCTCCAACATCGAGGGACCAAATTTTTTTTAATAAGAAATTTAATGTTATATTGTAAGATGGGGGTTTAGACTTTAGGGTTCAATGAAGAAAAACTAATCTAATATCGATGAAAAACGAGTCCAACATCAAGAGGACCAAAATTTATAATTTTTTAAAATAAAGTTGAGTATGAACAAGGTGTCCATTTTAGATTTCACTCTAGACCTCTAAAAACTCAAGGTTGGCCTTGATAGTGTTGTGAGGCTATTTGTTGTATGTAAAGGTCATCGTAACACTCTTATCATAATCACGAAAATAGGGTTAAATCGAATGATTTCTAAAAGTGTTTTCTCTCTATTTCAAGTTGCACATTGTTAGAGTACTTTAGAATTGCATGTCATAAGTCTATTTGTAGGTCTTATGGTAGTGGTTCATGGTAGCCGATACATTAACCACGGTTCATGGTGGCTATAGGTTGTTACATGTTCATTTGTCATATGACATGTCTCTTTGTGGTGTTGAGTGTGTACGATGCACCATCTTTGTGGGGTACCTTGTCACACCCAAGTCCCAACCCTTTATATGTGTCCACATCCATTTTGATCATATTATTTTATAAACGTATACGCCATAACTTATGGTGTATGACTATGTGAGAAGCATGTCAATGAATTAACATCATTTTGTTGCACGTTGTTCAACAAATGCAAAATAATTTAAAATTTGGGGAAAATGATACGACTCGAACCCTTACGTTAATTTTCATACTTTAGAATTGTTAATTTTACGTAGAAATTTGACACAATTTAGATACCTCTTTCATCTCAAGTTGATATTTGCATATTTATAAAATATCCAGATTGATATTATTGTTACAATAATATAAATTGATATGAAATGTGAATGATGAGTTCTCATCTTCTAATACTATTGCTCAATGTGGCTTGATGATAAAGGATGTTCATTTAGTCTAAAAATGTCACATTTTCTATGTTAGAGTATTTTAGAAAATGCCACATTCTCATTTTAATTTTTATGTACAGCATTACAAGCATGACATCCAAAGTTATAAATGTTGTCACACCGAGACAGAGTTATGAGTTGTATTATTATTTTAACTTTAGATAACGAGGGATTTGAATGTTACTGTAAGCATTATATGTAAATATAATTAGATCTCGTATTGTATGTATAAGTATGAATAGACGCGTACCTGGAAGTCCAGAATCCATGATAACACAAGCACAATAACCTGAAAAGAAAACAAAGAAAACAATAGGAAGTCTTCTACTCTCTTCTCACCTTACTTCAGATAACCTAATGGGGAGGTTACTTTTTGTTCTGAATCACTATGTGATACATGAGCGAGAGTAGGGACCCCCTATAAATAGTATAACTTACTAGAATCCTAACCCATAGAGGATTCTTAACCCTAATAGGATGGCTAGTCCCAAAAGGAATACTAGGCCCACACATATACAATAGCACATACCATATCCCACATATATATATATATAATGTAGTTAAGGTGCACCAAGCCCAACAATATTGATCACATTAATAACAGGCTTTATCCGGTCAACTCTCTCTTACTTAAACACTCCAATCAATTCGGTTTTCATAAAGTCAAAATATAATGTCATATGTTGCTCACAATTTTATAAAAAAACTTACAATATGGTTATACTTTTAATATTTATTTAGAGGCTCCTTCGAAAAAAAAAAATCTATTTGGAGTATTGGTTTTTCTGACCCCTTGATTTTTCTAAAAAAAAAAATGTATATTCTAAATCACTAATGCTAGACAATCCAAAAATTTAGTCAAAATTTTAACCCAAATGATTTGACAATTGATTTTTTCATTAATCACATCATCTCATGTTCATGTTGTGTGCGGTGATGACAACTCACTTGCCACATCATTTGAATTGAAATTTGGGCTAAATTTTTGGGTTGTCTAACATTACTCATTCTAAATTACATGTTTTATGCACAAAATTAAACTTGTAATGAGAAGCTATGTGATATTTCAAATTTATAAAACACATTTTACTTGTTTTTGAGTTACAAGTCTATTGTAAATAGACCATTATAATTGTACTCTTAAATTTTAAATCAATGCCATATAGATTTTCTTTTCAGATAATATATCTCAATTTCCATCAGACCACCGTTCAATATGGTTTGATAGTAAAAAACGATAATTTGTTTACAAGTCGTTATAACCACGTGTTATATGAAAAAAAAAAAAAAGATCTGAATTTCGCTTATAGTTGCAATGAATTTTAAAACAAATCAAAATGTCACCAATAAACATGATCACTTTCATTTAATAGTATACTAACAATTAGTGGGAGTCGGTCAGATATTTTTTTTTCCTCTCTCTCTGCTACTCTTCTTCTTCTCCATTTCTCCAGCGAAGCTCTCTGTATTTCCGTCGTTGGTTTCTCGCTGTGGCAGCGGGAGCCGGCGACGATGGGGCGATCTTCTTCTTCTTCCCCGTGCTTGGCTTTCCCGGTCAGAAGAGGGACGCCGGCGGCTGCTACGACGGCCCTGTCCGTCGTCTAAATGTCTCTCTCGCGTCACCGGGTGGGACGTTTTGTCCAGACGAGGACGACAGCTGTTAGATCGGCTGATCCTCTTGGTTATGGCCAGATCTGGTGTGTTTAGGCATGAGTAGTCTCAATCGGTGGTCTTGGAGCTCGTCCGACCCCGTCGTCCTCTCCGTCGGGCCACCGCCGGCAACTTCGGCATCCTCCTTCCCTGATCTTGGTGTTTGGCTTGGTCGGCTTTATGCTTTGCGGCGACGGGCATCGGAACTGGTGGAGGTTTGATGGTATGGTGGTTTGGGGTTTCGATCAGGCATCTCCGACGTCTCTGCTTGGTCGGTGGCGTCCTGGTGGGTCTTCTCCAGCGGCATAGTCTCTCCTCCGGATCGGTTCAGCTCGTTTATTTGTGTTTCTAGTTTGTTTAGTTTTGTTTAGTTTAGTTTACTATTTTAGTTGTAATCCCACTTCTGTGTACGTTTTTCTCCCGTTGTGGGACTCTGTTCTGGGCTTGTGCTCAAATAGCTTTATTTGTGGAGTCCCAGTTATGGTTGTATCCTTGCCTTGGATCTGGTTTCCAGGTTTTCAGGTGCCTTTCTATCAAAAAAAAAAAATAGTATACTAACAATTTAGATAATTGAGTTCACGACCTTAAATTTTGTATCATGCTATTATAGTATTATGCAAGTATAGTGAATAATAATGTTATGGGACAATGGGTATCCATTGATATTGAATCCAATGATCATACATTAATGCCGCAAAAATAAAATCTAAAATCTAAAATCTAAAATCTAAAATCATGTAATTTTTTGATACGAATAAACCTTAGTTTTATTGATTCGTTGTAAGTTTTAGGCTATTAATATGTTAAGAGCCTAATTCAATTAAACAATTTATACTATAGATAGAATCTTACATGGTAGTATATGCCCTAATTCGATTCTATTAAACTCTCAAGTCTCACCTCGATTAGATTGTACATTTGTATCTATACTTTGTGTTTAAGATTTGTAAGGAAAAAAAAAAAGTTATGACATGAGTAATGAATTTTTAACATAAAGATGTACAAGTATTAAAAGTTTTAAAAATTACAAAATTAAAAATAAATAAAATATTACTTTGGGGAATGAGATTTGAATTTGAAACCTCAATATTTGTTGAGAGGTGTGTTTATGATCAGATTATGTGTATTCAATTTTAGGGTAAATTACAATGAAGTACCCTCACGTTTTGCCATACAACAACCAAATTGTTTTTTTTTTTCTTTTTCTAAAATTGCAATGAGGTACCCTTGACCCATTTGACCGACCTTGGCTTTAACGGCGTCAGGTACCGGCAGTTTGGATCCATACTGGTAGTCCATCAACGGCGTCGGTTAACTCCGCCAATGGTCAGATCTGGAAGATCGGACGGCATTTAGTTCGTTGGCGTGATCGGTTTCGTCGGATTCACGATGGATAGGCACAGATCTGACGACGAAGCTTCGGCGGCGGCGATGATTTTCGAACGGTGGTTTGACCACCCAAATGATTTCGTTACATGACGGTCATTTTGAGAGATCGAACGGTCGGCATCCCCCGCACCTTCTGGTGTAGGCAGTGTCGACCCACTCTCTCCTGCAGTCGGTGATCGGCGAAGAGTAACGGTTGAGAGTAATCCATGGTCGGTTAAATGGGTCAAGGGTACCTCATTGCAATTTTAGAAAAAAAAAAAACGATTTGGTTGTTGTATGGCAAAACGTGAGGGTACTTCATTGCAATTTATCCTCAATTTTATTAAAAAGGTTGTACACTTTGTTCAACCTCCCATGGTAGGAATTATCATTTCGAATGATGTTCATAGCAGTTAATCTCGTTAAAAAATATAATAAAATATTTAAATAAAAAAAGTTACTACGACCCACGAAATAAAATCTATGTAATTTTACCACCGTCCAATGTGAGTTGGTGGAAACAGGAAAAAAAATTAAAAATTTGCCTCAATTTTTAATTTGGCTAAAACCCAGGTATTAATGTGTGAAAGCAAAATTTTTAAAAAATTTCCACGTGCAAGGAAATATCTTATTCTTGAGTCTTGACGCAAAATTTTTAAAAAGGATACCGACGAGCGACGACGATGTACTTGTGAGTTGTGAGTTGTGACTACCGAAATTTCCTAAACCAACCCGTATCAACTGTACGGATTTCGAATTGCAGATTAGCGAAGCTTATCTTCCCCGTCAACACTCAACCAATCAAGAAATTTTGTAAAAATCAGGAAAAAATAAATGAGTAGAAAGAGAGTGATGGTGGTCGGAGGCACAGGTTACTTGGGCCAGCATTTGTTGAAAGGCTTATCTGAGCTTCAAGGAACGCCTTATGACGTCGCAGTTACTCACCACTCGGCGCCGCCTCCTCAGCCGCTGCTCGACGCTCTTCCTCCGTCTTTCGTCTTTTTTCACGTCGATATGAGAACCGGATCTGGATTCGACGATGTTTCACTGAAATTTGGTCAGGTCTGTGCTGTTGCCTTCTGATTATTATTCTTATTGAATGGAATTCTAGTAAATTGACACGAATTTGATTAAAAGAAACGGCATTGCAGCCTGACGTGGTTTTGAACTGTGCTGCTCTCTCCGTGCCACGTGTTTGCGAGAATGATCCTGATTCTGCAATGTCTATTAACGTGCCTTCCACGCTTGTAAACTGGCTCTCAAGCTTCACTGAGAATAGAATTCTCTTGATCCATCTATCAACAGATCAAGGTATTATTAATTGTTATATGGTTGAATTTGGTTGAGATTCTTATATTTTATTTGCATAACCAGAGAAAAAAATCACCAGATTCATGATATATATGAAATTTACATTTGTTCCTTGAATTCTAATATTTCATCCCCAAATCAGTAGAATGTTAATAGTGAAGAATTAATTTTTGTAAGATTCATTTGATTTGAAGATCACTTGGTTTTTGAATTTTCATTATTTTCATGTGTATTTGGGCTATGTTTTGATAAATGCAATGTAATTTTATTATTAGTTTACGAAGGGGTGAAGTCTTTTTACAAAGAAGACAACGAAACTGTTCCAGTGAATGTTTATGGCAAATCAAAAGTTGTGGCTGAGAAGTACATTGCCGAGAAATGCTCAAACTTTGCGATTTTGAGAAGCAGTATCATTTTTGGTCCTCAAACTCTCTCACCTGTACCGAAATCTCTTCCAATTCAGGTGTGTATAAGAATGCTGTGACTTTTCATGATGTGCTTTCGCAGTTGTGTTAGCTTATAAGAGTGTACTGAATCAAGCTACTTATTGAGATTCACTAAAATATGATTTTTGTTGTCTTTTTTCTACATATATCTTTGTGGAGCTCATGGAGACCCCATTTGAAATTTGCATATAATATTCTTATTTCTTTGTCAATGTAGTATGTGTGAGCACAAATGAATAGGTCTATGCCGATGTTCTACTGTTGATCAAGTTGCAAATCAGAACTTTCTTAAGTAGTTTAGCTATTCTGTCTTGAAAGTTTTCTGGCAGACATGAGAACTGAATGAACTAAAGTCTAAAACATAGGATTACTAATTCAATCAAAGTTTACAATTCTTATCCAGCAAAAATAGGAATGAAAATTGAGGTAAAGAAATATGGCGGGATTGATCATATGGAAGCCTAAGTAACACCTACATGTGTGTTAGTTCATGGTTCATGAATTTTGTCTTAAAAAATATTAGGGACAATTATTTTTTCTTTAGGAAGAGTGTAAATTCATGATCTAAAATGTGTAAATTCTAGGTTAAGAAAAATGGAATGTGAGTCAATTTTAATGTTTGCATGCGGTCATTGTTGAGATATTCAGAATACGCAATTATACACACATGTATAAATATATATATATATATGTATCTGTGATACATGTTATGGCGATGAATGGGTGGTGAAGACTGGTGGTAAACTGTAATACAGAAAAATTGCAATTTGGTTGACTCTGTTTTTCAGAAACGTACAAGGATTAAATACGTATACATTAATGAATGCTTGGTCTCTAACGAACAATTTATTCCCAAATGATGCAGTGGATTGATGGTGTCCTTTCCAAAGGAGATAAGGTGGATTTCTTTCACGATGAATACCGCTGCCCAGTATATGTCAAGGATGTTGTGACTGTGATACTGACTTTGACAAATAGATGGGTGTCAGGTACTTACTTTCATTTGCATACTAACGGCAAATTATAGAATGTTTCTTGGAATCTAGTCTTTCATATGCTTTTGCACCCACAGTAGCTTCATGTGCATGATTAGTTGCACTAGGATCTTTTGACTATAGTTTAATTCTCTCTCTCTCTCTCTCTCTCTCCTCACATTCTTTTCTCTCCCATATCTAGTGATTGACTTTAAAAAGAAAAGAAAAAAAGAGTATTTAGAATATCTGTTTACATCTGATTTCTGTTTTTCTTTTGCTTTCTGAATTAAAAATCCTGATATAATGGCACTTGTCCAGACGGTAAGCAAATGCGGATGGTACTAAATGTTGGGGGACCAGACAGGGTATCTCGTGTTCAAATGGCTGAAGCAGTGGCAGATATACGAGGATACAACAACACCTTAATCAAACCAGTATCTGCATCATCTGTATGTATATATTCTCACAATTCCATTCAAATTATGCCTGAGATAGGGATACAGCATGTTGTATTTTCTTCATTATCTTTAACGGTGTCCTTGCCATATTACCCACAAATTATACAATTTACCCAAGAACGCGTATTCATTTAATTACACAATGCAACTATCTTTACAATTACATGCTTTTAACTTTTCCAAACAGACAGATTTTACTTTCTCATTTTATTCTTCTGTTTGACATTTTACTGACAAAGTTCATATCATTTCATTTATGAGCTTGACTTTTGAATGATTTTTCAGATTGATCGTGGTGTCAAGTCCCCATCTGACATATCTATGGATATCAATAAACTGGTTCAGACGCTTAATATTCGTCCTGTTACATACAGAGATGGTGTCAAATTAACACTGGCAGCCGAAGCTAAATCCTAGTGTTATGAATATACAATGAATTGGTTCTTTATTGTTTTCTGATTTTTATTGATGAGGTTTTAGTGTATAATAAAACGAATGCTATGTTTTACTATACCTCATATATTCTTTAATCAGGGCAAATTTGGTTTCAGACTTCAGAGTACAAGATTGGTATTATTCCAGGGGGAAACCAGTGCTTCTGTTTGGAGTCCGGGCAAATCTTTCATTGTAACTTCATATTTACCGTTGAAAATTGTTGGAGATAAGATGTATAGTTAGTCATTCGCTGGCTTCGTGTATATTGTTTGTTGTTTTTTTTTTTCCGAATTATATGGTCCATGTAAAACGAATTGTATTTGAGAATTTATGAAATACATTCTGCAACTTAGATGAGCAGACATTGTCCAATCTAGCTCTTTTTCTTCTGTTCTTTGATTGCTTCTCTTGGCATTGGGTAGAAAATCAGAAGTTGGAAAATCAGATATTCTGTATGTTAAAGAAAAGCGAGTCCATGAACAGGGAACTGACCAATGCTATGATCTGCGTCGGTTGGTGATGAGATCCCATTTTGTTCTATCAAAAAAATTGCCTACAAAAACAAGAAATAGAATGGCATCTCCAAGGACAAAGGAAGCTCTTTACTTCTTGTTTGGGAGGCCATACTCAATTTAGATATGGAATTTAACCCATAGTTTAATTGATCGAGGTGCATGATTGAGTTACGAAAACTTCTGGAGAGGTACAAGGAATTTACCGTTGGGCCACCTCATGTTCCATCAATGTTTGTAATTGTTAAAGAGTAATGAAACATAAAAGTGTATTTGGTATCGTTTTTAAAATGATGTTTTTGAAAACTATTTTAAAAAAATAAAAATCATGTTTTTAAAAATGCAAATGTATTTGGTAGTGTTTTTTAAAAGTAGTTTTCAAGAACAGAAAACGATGTAAATGTGTTTGGTAATGTTTTTGAAATTGACAAAATTTGTTTAGAGGAAAAAGTTGTGGTTTGTTTTAAAAAACTGTTTTGAAAATGGTGAAAAACAATAAAAAGTTGTTTTTTATTTTCGAAAATAATTTTACAAAATGATTAACCAAACAACTTTAGAGTTTTTTTTTTTTTTTTTGTTTTTTAAAAACAAAAGACTGTTTTTAAAAATGAAACCAAACACCACCTAGATTTTTTTATTTTTTATTTATTTATTTATTTATTTTTTCACATCATCTCAAGAGTAACATGGTAATTACAACTCTCGTGGTACATCGTATTTAGAAAAGAAAGAAATACATTTAGCAATACTTCCATTTATTGGGTCTTGATAAAGCCCAATAACCCTCAGAAGTGCAAATACTTCACCGCACGTGCGTAGTAGAATTGTAGAAAGACGAAACAGTCCTCCCTTCGGACCCTTCCCTTCACCCCGCATTAGCACACACAAGTGACTAGAATTTCCTAACATAATCTCGTCTGCATCTATCTTCTTCTTCATCATCAATTCCACATTTTCTTCAGGTAAAGTACCAACAATCCTCTTCTCATGCACCTTTTTCAGTTCGAATCATTGAATTTACATGACATTCAACATATACTAACTATCTATTCCATCGCGTATTTGAGTTCTAGAAATCAGATTATTTAGGGTTTTTGAATGCGGAAATCTAATCTGATCGATTTCTCTGCAGTTGAAATGGGAGGAGGAGCCGATCATGGACACGGAGGAGAGGCGCCTCACGGCGATTTCAGGAACAAGGTGTGGACCATGAGCGGTGGCCCAAACTGCAGGCCCAAGCACTGGAAGCGCAACACCGCCATTGCCATGGCTGGTATCTTCCTTATTTGCATTCCTATCGCCATGAAGTCAGCAGAGCTCGAGGTCTCTATAAACTTTTCTTTTTCTCACATAATTTATTTTCTTTTTATATTATTTGCTGAGGAAATGTATACACCAAGTAAGATGTCCATCTATTAGTTATTTTTCCTGCTTGTTGGTGTTTTTTGGTGATCTAATTATTTTTAGTAAGAGATCTAAAACTACAATGGTCCGGGTGAAAAATGTAGAAGTATTTAGTTTAGTTTAGTGACTGTTAATGACTAAATTGCGCTAATGGTAGAAGTGAATAGGAAGGTCAAACACTATTAATTTGATTCATATAGGTTTAGGCTGTTTTCTCGAAAATCTAATCGTCATTTTGGTTGCTATAAGTTTGATTTAACAAGTACAAGTATGGTTTAGTGACAACCAATTGCCATTTTGATACTCAAGTTTCTTATGTAATACTGTGTATCAGACACTTTTTATGTTTAACTCTGATTGTTTATTTTTGAAAACAAAGTCAAGTAGGATACCTTGATAGAGTATAGCGATGATGGCGTTCGTAATTTTTTTGAGCTAGAACCCTTTTCTTTTTATTCACTTCACAGAGATGGGCATGGCATTTTGACATGGCATGTTCGAAGTATCGTTTTAAAAAATTATGCTATCCTAGATAGTCTGTGAAGTGTGAAAAGTGATCTTCCAAATGATAAACCACAAATGTTGTGTAAGCCGAGTGTTATACTTAACCTAAACTTGTTTATGATAAATTACCGTTAGACTTATTAGACGCCTGCCTTTTCTCTGGATGCCTCTTGAAAGGGCGCTCCAAAATTGTTGAAATGTTAATTTCTCAACTGAATACATTGGATCATTGAGATAGTTATTATGTAAATCTGCTGAAGAAGAAATGGTGATCAATTATTGTCTTTGGTACTATTGTTCATAACTCTATATGTAAGAGAAGGAACATGTTGTGAAGCACTGATATTTATCATCCTTGATTGGTTTAACCGTTTAAGAATTACTTGTCTGTTATAAGCTTTAGGTCTATTCTGTTGTTTGTAGGGTTTTTCGTTTCAAGCAATGCTATAATTATATAGATCCTCACTAACCTAAATTTCTCGTGACATGCCATGATGATAAAAATAAGATAACCATATCTATGGACTAGGATATTATGGTCATTTTTATTGACAAGGTAACAATTTGGGTCTGGGATGTCATTTCGATAGAGATCAGAAAGAGGAACTCCTAAAAATGAAATTGAATCAGTGTATGGATTTGGAATATCATTCATAACAGAGATGGTTTTTTATATTCAATGATTGATCCAATATATTTTGACTAAGTACGTGGTTAAGCAAACCTTTCATCATTTGAAGACACTAATCTTTAACTGTGAGGAAAATGCCACAGAGGACCCAAATGTCTCCTTAGTTTGTTTTACTATATAAAGATGCAAACGATTGATTCCAATGCTGTTAAACATTTGTTTTAATAGATGCTATCAACATTTTCAGTTCAGAATGACACATCCAGAAAAGTGGGAATGGATGCTTTTATTCTTTACAAAATGCCCTTCTTTCGTTCCGTTTTTATACTTTTCCTTTTAATATCTGAATTTTATATTTACAGATGATGGCTATTTTGTTGGCTGTTTTTTAGTTCATTACCGTAATGATGCAAGGGATGATCACGATGTGTAGCTAAAAGGATTTTTTTTTTCTTTTCATGCAGCAACGGCCTCATCAACCTGTTCGTCCAATTCCTTCACAGCTTTGGTGCAAAAATTTTGGAAACAAAGACTACTGAAGAAGTATTTGTAGAGGACATCCATCCTATATCTTGCAGTTTGGCCAACTGCTGCGTATATCTTTATTGCTGATAGTTTAATTAGAGTTTCAGGATGGTCTTTGGTAATGTTTTCTAAGATTTGAATTTGATTTTCATGGAGTGGGTAAAAACC
Organism: Acer campestre; assembly: GCA_954870605.1. NCBI lineage: Eukaryota > Viridiplantae > Streptophyta > Magnoliopsida > Sapindales > Sapindaceae > Acer > Acer campestre. The sequence goes on from OX940802.1 coordinate 4,131,595, forward strand.
CCGATAACTATCAATAATTTGCCAAATGTTATGGTTACCACCATCATAAAATGTTGAAAACTGGTTTGGTTATTGTTATACGAATATTGTTCATTAATCTATCTTACATTTCCTGATGCTCAGCACTAAAATTTTCAAAAGGTCGATGTTGCGTGGGACAGGATTCACCCGAAAATGATAAATATAACAATCTAGGTCAAATTTGTATAAAGTGGGCATCACCCCGAATGTGATCTCACGATCAAGAATCAAGAGTGTATGTTATTGTCAAGTTGAAATCAGTGGAGGTGGATTAAAGTCAGTTTCGTAAAAGTGGAATGAACAATCTCAATTTGCTGCATCTTTGAAACAAGCCAAGCGAATCAATGGAATTGAATCAATTCGGTTTCATTGGTTTAACAAAATATAGTAGTTGATATTTCTACGTGTGTTCTTAAACTCGGTCGCTGGATGACTTTTTCTTCAAGCTATGTATTTAATGGAGGGTTAGTTGAAGTCGAACCTCCAACTTTTACATCATTGAAAGGTCAAATAGTATCAGCTAAGAAATGGAGACCACATGCACCCAATGCAGCATAATCAGAAGGGACAAAGGAATATATGGGTAGGAAAGTAAATTCACATGAGTTTTAAGCCTAGTTTGTTTTGTTATATTATATTGTACTGTATTAGGCAATTAAAATATACTAAAAGAGAGCTGCTATGTACCACCAGGGTTACGGCACTTTTGCGGCCCCGTAGTGGAAAAACAAGTGAAAACACTTGGGACCCGCGTAATATATTAAAATATATTAAAACACGTGTTTTTTCTCTTGTTTTCCACTACGGGGCCGCAAAGGTGCCGCGACCCCGGTGGTACAAAGTGTTTCTCATACTAAACACAATACAATGTGTTATTTTAGTATATTTTAATTGCCTGTTACAACAAACACAATACACATAAAAACACCTTTGTTTTTTTCAACAAATATGAAATGTGTTATGTTGTTAATATTTTTTATAACTTCAAAATTATATAAAAAATATTTATTTTCTTTATAAAGTATTATTTATTTAATTTTTTGGTTTCAATAATAAATATTTATTGACTTTTATATAAAATATTTATCGATTTATTCACAATAAGGATATTTAAATTTAATTATTAACTATTTTTTAAAAATATTATATTTTTATAATATAATAAAATACAATAGAGTCATACATGAATGACTTATAGTGTGTTTGATATGACTTTTCAATTTGAGATTCTAGAGTAGATCTTTTTGTAGTAGGGCTTCTAATGAGTAGAACTTCTAACAAAAAAAAAGCTCTTAATTGTGTAAATTATAAAAAAGGTGTTAACAATGTATTTTTAGAAATAGTTTTTGGTTGGGTGAATTACAAAAAAGATGTTGACAATGTATTTATAATGAAAGAGGTATGGTGGAATATCTAAAATTTATAAAGGGTAGTTGAGACAATTCATATGTTTTAGAAAAACTCAAAAAAAAGCTTATTGGATAATAGACATAAAATGACTTTTTTAAAGGGTAATTAAGACAATTCATATATTAAAAAAACTGTTTTGAGTTTTGTCAAACAACCTAAAAAAACTTCAAAATAACTTATAACATTAAAAAGTGCTTTTGATAATTTCAAAAGCTATACCAAGCAAATACTTAACACGATGTAATATAGTGCATTACCAAACACAAATTTGTATTAACAATAATACAATCAAATACAATCTAATACGGTGTACCAATCAAGCCATTAATGATTTGTTTAATATGGTTGGCACTTGCCACTTGCCACTTGGTGTGTTTTATTGGAACAATTATGACTTTTCAATTGAACGTGGAATTGGGAAAGATCATAGTCCATAGATCATGATATACTGGTCGAAGAACTTTCAATGGGTGGGTCCTTTTCCACGTGGCAGGAACCAAAAGGTAATATCTACCATCTTCAGGGATCTAACTCTAACTAAACACCTTTTATAAGTTTCTTCTTTCCAAGCAAAATACATTGCTCTCTAAAATGAAAGATCCTCTTTAACCTTTTTATTTTTTTCCCTCCATGATCTAGATTAAGAGTTTATTTGGTTGGGCTTTTGAAAAACCTCTATTGGTAAAATATATATTTGCAGTAGATCTATTAGAAATAGAGATTTTGAAAAAAAAAAATCATAGATGTTTGGTTGGTAGACTTTTTAAAAAAAAGGTCTATTTGGAGAAGCACCTCCCTATGAACTTTTGTCTAGTTGAGGTTTAAACTCTATTAGCCTCTACTCAATTTAAAATAGACAATCTTAAAAGCTCAACCAAACAACTCTAAAAAACTCAAATAGACGTTGGTAGACCTTTTGAGCCAGTAGAAAGCTCAATCAAACAAGCACTAACTTTTCTTCATTTGCTTCGCATGAAAAGGCTGTGTTGCACTATGATATCAATTATTTTTTCTTTTGTCAAGCTATTGTTTTTACTTGTTTAATATTTATTTATTAGAGTTTATTATAGTAGAAACTTTTTTCCTTTTTCAAATTACCAAAGTTAAAGCTAAGAAGAAACAAAGAAAAAAATTTGGGAGATTCAAGTGTTAATACTTTCTTGATTTATGAGACTAGCTGAAAAGGGAAAAAAAAAAAAAAAAAACCGTAAACACATCTATAGAATTTTTAATGCTTTAATCAATATTATTCTTTTGTAGGTTGCAAGAAATAATAAAAGAGAATATATTATTTAAAGGATTTAGGTTTAATAAAACAGGAAATAAAACCCTCTCACACTTACCACGAGTTACGAATTCGACTACTCCTTCCTAACAAAACTCTAAATTTATATAATATTTTAAAATATATATATAAAGAATTTAGTAAGTAAGTAAAATAAATAAATAAATAAAGGATTCAAAGATTTACTTACTAAAATTAAATTGTCCTTAAAAGTAGATTTCCTTAAAGGTGTATTTGTAATAAAAAAATTTACAAAAATATAGGTGGAACGAGATTTTTTTTTTGGTGGCAATAAAGCCCGTTTATTTTTTTATTTTTTATTTTTTTTGAAGTTACAACAACTGGGACCTGCTCCCACAAATGGGGAGAGATCACCCACACTAAAAGTGGAACAATGAAATAATAAGTATATATATACATGTGTCGGGCGTTGAACCCTGATGGTGGAGTCTCTTAAAAGAGAGTCACACCACATTGGCAAGAGATCATTGGTACAGCACGCTTATTTTATTACATGCATGAAAATTTTACATAATAAACAATATATTCGCATATAATACTCTCGTTACCCGTAATTTCGTCGGGCAGGCTAATCTCCGCTCCCTTTCAGTATCCGCCTTCTAATTTCGGCACATTCTCTATCTGCCCGCAAATCCGGGGTAGCCATTATTGGACGTCTTTTATGATTTATGATTTTTGATTCTTTTTGGGAAATTCTTCCTCGCTCTTTTTTTCAACACTCGACAACTTCAACTGTTTCTACTGTCACACACACACACGACCGTAGACAGAGAACCTCCTCGTCAAGAAATAAGGAAAAAAAAAAAAATAGGAAATTTAACTGGTGCACAAATATTACTATAAATTTTTAATCCCTTCTATAAATTGACCCAACGCACACTGAGACAGCTCCCACACTCTTCTAGCTCCGGTCAAAATCATGAGAAACAACAATTGAAGTATTTGTATCGTGGATTTGCGTTTTTGGCAATTTTTTGTTTTATAATTAATATTTGATTCTGGTTCTGGATCTCGAATTATTGGAGGCAAAATGTGGAAACTTGCTCAAGTTGCGGCGACTCGTTTGACCCGATCGAGGCGGTTCTCGACGGCGATTCCTGGTCCATGTATGGTTCACAAACGTGGTGCTGATATTCTTCACGATCCCTGGTTCAACAAGGTTTTATTTTCTTTCTGTTTTCTTTTTCCTTTTCAATTTAGAACGATTTTTACTTACTAGTGTCGATAGTAGTAGTTTGTTTTAGTATCGTCGGTGGTAGTTTAGTTTGTCACAAATCTTGTTTGGCATTTTGAAAGCAGAGAGTTTTGAGTTCTGCAAATAGATGAACTGTATGCAGTTTATAGTTTACATTATTGTTTTGTTAAATTGTACAATCTAGCTTGTCAGAGGTTGTGATGTTAGAAAAAAATGTATCGCTGTTGATGAACATGACTGATGAATAGTGGATTTTCTTTCCTTTTCTGTTTTGAAAAACAATATAGGATACTGGATTTCCTTTGACTGAAAGAGATCGATTAGGGCTCCGTGGCCTCCTTCCTCCGCGCGTGATATCATTCGAGCAGCAATATGCTCGTTTCAGTAAGTGAAAATACTATAGCCTCTCAAAGTTTTTAATGTTTGCACACTTTTTTTTTAGCAAGTGTTTTTCTTTTATGATCTCTTTTGGAGACTCAGATGTTTAGTTTTAACTTTGATGAACCAATCTTATCAATTTTCCTTTATTTATGTTGGCTTTTTAGGGTGGGTTTCTTCTTAATTTTCTGCTGATACATTGTTGTTCTAATTGTTAGTGGAATCATATCGATCACTAGAAAAAAATACCCTGGGTCAACCAAATAGTGTTGTATCATTAGCGAAATGGAGGATCTTGAATAGGCTGCATGACAGGAATGAAACATTATATTATCGAGTAAGTTTGGTGCCCTATTCCAGCCTGTTGGTGTTAAAGTAAAGATATTAAAATTATCAAAACTGACTTTGTTGCTTTTCTCTTCAGGCCCTTATAGATAACATCAAAGATTTTGCTCCAATTATATACACTCCAACAGTTGGATTGGTATGTCAGAATTATTCAGGATTGTTTAGACGCCCACGTGGAATGTATTTTAGTGCAAAGGATAAAGGGGAGATGATGTCTATGATCTACAACTGGCCAGCTCATCAGGTGATAAATTCCACAAGATTGGTTGAGAACATATTCCTTTTCCTTGAGTGATTTTCCATTCTGCGTTTGTGATGCCGTATTCTGCTCTTCTTCGTTTTGCAGGTAGACATGATAGTTCTGACAGATGGGAGTCGTATTCTTGGCTTAGGTGACCTTGGAGTTCAGGGTATTGGAATACCAATTGGAAAACTGGATATGTATGTTGCCGCTGCTGGTATCAACCCACAGAGAGTATGAACCACTCACTCTGTGTCTGTTTTTGTGTGGAAAAGCATGCTTGGGCATTTGCTTGTTCATGCATTCCTGTACTTGTACATGTGTGTGCTGGTCCCATGGTTTTATTTTACAATACATGCATGGACATGGAAATACACAGTGCTTGATAGTCAATATGTATTAGGCAAAAAATTTATGCATGGTGCATGAGTATGATTCCCCTGTGCCGGCTTCTCAGTTATCTCTAACTATATTGACAGATATCTTGGATATTTTTGTGCTTCTGTATCATATATGTGGACATAAATGTTTATTGTATGATCTGATAGGACATATGTGAAATCTCAGTGATGGATTATATTTTGTTTTGAAGGTTGCATTGTAGGTTTTTCGTGTCATTCTTTTCTTGCTATAGTTAATTGTTTTAACTCATTTTATTCATTTCATGTTCCTCGCTTACAGATACTCCCAGTTATGCTGGATGTTGGTACTAACAATCAAAAGCTACTTGAAGACCGTTTGTGTGAGTAGTAATATTTACACCCGTCATTATTTTCTTCTTGATTTTCTTGTCCATGCAGAAAAAGACCACACAATGTGTTGGAACTTTTCTTTCTTGGAAACATCTTGAGGTTATCTTGTCACTTTTTTGTAATTGAACAGATTTAGGACTTCGACAACCTAGGTTGGAAGGAGAAGAATATCTAGAAATTGTTGATGAATTCATGGAAGCTGTTCATGCACGTTGGCCCAAAGCTATTGTACAGGTATATTTTTATCTAATAATTACTTTTCTGTCATGTTAATTTCTATCATTTTTGTAACTTGATGATTTTTATTTATTTATTTATTTATTTATTTTTATTGTATCAGTTTGAGGACTTTCAAATGAAATGGGCCTTTGAAACTCTGGAACGATATCGGAAAAAATTTTGCATGTTTAATGATGACATACAGGTGACTATATGGTGTGACTTCTTGCCATTCTATATAAACTAAGGCGCATATGGTACAATCTGGACTTCTATGGGATAATTCTGGGTGCCTCCATAATTACAACGGTCATTCTTCATGTTTTGTAGGGAACTGCTGGTGTCGCACTTGCAGGATTATTAGGAACTGTAAGAGCACAAGGTCGACCATTGACTGACTTTGTGAATCAAAAGATAGTAGTGGTGGGGGCTGGGAGGTACTTGGAAATTTTGATTTGAGTTAGTTAGCTATATAGGCTTAAAATATCTTATTTGTTGGTTTTCTACTTGTTATTTGCTGTTCTCATTATCAAATTCCTTTTTGCTGCATTCAGTGCAGGTCTTGGTGTTCTTAGCATGGCTGTAAAGGCTGCGTCAAGAATGGCAGGGAACAGTGAAGCAGTTGCAAGAAGTCAATTTTTCCTGGTTGACAAAGATGTGCGGGTCTATACCTTTTTACTCTATTAGATTTGTATTGAAGTTTTCTATCAGTATTAATATGACATATCTTTGCCCTTGAATGACTATGAGGCCTCGATGATCATGGAACACAAGCTAAATGAAAGTGATTTGGTAGTTTTAGGGTTTATCAACTTTAGCAATCACTTTTCCTTAATTCTTGATGCAACGATTAATGTTCAATTAAACAAAACAAAAGCCATTTGAATGCTACAATTTCATCTAAACACATCATGATATCATCCATTTAAACTTTGTTTCATTGGTGTTTAAAACATCTTGTGGTGGATTCAGGGCCTTGTCACAAAAGAGAGAAATAATCTTGATCCAGCAGCTGCACCATTTGCTAAAGCTCCAGGAGAGATTGCGGGGCTTAGGGAGGGAGCTACTCTACATGAAGTGGTAAAGCGTATGCAATTAATTTAGGCAGTTTCTCTGAATATAAGACTGGGTCTTGTATGATACTTCTGAAAAGAAAATGGAAAAAAAAAAAAAAAGAAGCATTTATCATGTTGTTTTTAGTATTTTGTTTCAATAGAGTTGAACCATTTTGCTATAGTTTTATAATTATCATCTTCTAAATGTTATACATGATCTTTTATACTTACAAGAATTCTAATTGCCAAGAGCCAAATTTGATCAGGTTAAAAAGGTCAAGCCCCATGTACTTCTTGGTTTGTCTGGAGTTGGGGGTATCTTCAATGAGGAGGTGAATGCTTTATCATTTTTCTTTTAATTACCACTGAAGGGAGCGTGTTAAATAAATGAACGTACTTTGATTCTCATCAAAATTGTGATTTTTTGACAAATTCTGGTTATGCTGCATGCTGGTAGTGAATCGTTTACATTGTTTTATATTTTAGTTCCTCTAAAGTATTGTTTGGCATGTAAAATAGGTGCTCAAGGCCATGCGAGAATCTGATTCAACAAAACCTGCCATTTTTGCTATGTCAAATCCCACCTTGAATGGTTTGGTTTTCCTACTTTTTGGAGCATCCTCATTTTCCCTTATGACAACTAGATATATTTTGCTGACATTCACTTTGTGTTTACTATGGAACAGCCGAATGCACTGCTGCTGATGCTTTTAAGCATGCTGGGGAAAATATAGTATTTGCTAGTGGAAGCCCTTTTGAAAATATTGATCTTGGTATCTTCGCTTCCTATTGATGCATATTCTGTTAGTCTTTTGTCACCACGGAGTTAAAGTATTGTGTGCTGCCCTTTTTTTCTTCGTGAGAGCCATTTCGGGTCATGTTTTGGTGCTGATTATTGCCTTTTTTTTGTCCAATTATCTGATTATGACATCTTTCAACCATCATTTGATTGGCAGGCAATGGAAAAGTAGGTTATGTAAATCAAGCAAACAACATGTACCTGTTCCCTGGGTTGGTCTTCTTCTTTTCTCATAATTTATAATTTAATTTAGTTGACCATGATTAAAATCTTGATAACATGTATGTAAAATTTGCACTTAAATTCAGCATTGGTTTGGGAGCTCTCCTCTCTGGTGCCCGTTCTATATCGGACGGGATGCTACAGGCAGCTGCAGAATGGTATGTATATGATATTTTGGCTACTTTCTTCTTTGCTTCATTGCAAACTGGTTCTGTAGGAAAAAAGAAGAATTTCTTCAAAAGTGATCAATTTATAATTGTTTAGTTAGTGAAATGCAAATTTTTTCATACAACAGCTCAGGCAATATAAATCTCTTGTGAGGTTAAATCTTGGTTCTTGTTCCAATTTATGGTAAAGTATTTTTCTATGCACACATGAACTACAGTGAACCGTTATTAACTTGTGGGACAAAATTCAGATGATAAGTAAAATGATGAATTTACAAGTGCATTATAGTAAAAAAAATATTAAATAGACTACTCAGGATGTGGGTTGAAGCTCTATTTTGGTGCAAATTGTTGACATGATGTTCTGTGTACAGCCTTGCTACCTATATAACAGAAGAGGAAATTGAAAAGGGCATCCTGTATCCGTCCGTCGATAGGTAATATTCTTGCCTTCTGTGGTAACATGATTTCTTTCATTGGCTGCTCTTATGTTTTTCATTCTATTTCTTTCCAAGAACCAAACAGAGACTCAACCTTCAAGTTCTTAGACGTATGTAGTTAATTCCGTAAACATTGTGTATCTAGTATTTGGTGGTACCGTGGTAGCGAAGGTTACAAACTTTGATTACTTTGTCGGTGCTCTTTACAATATCAGTATTTCTCATAAAGCTGTTTTTGGGTAGTATGTCATGGTTGTATGGTATTTGGAATATGTTGAGATATGTGTTTGTTCTTCAGCATGTCTAGAAGAATAATGCTACATTGTTCAAATTCATACCCAAATGATGTGGCATGTGAATTGTAATTACCATGCCAATCATGAGATGCTGTGGTTGATGTTATGTTAATTACAACTCATATGCCACGCCATTTGGGTATGAATTTGGACAAATAACTTAGGAAGTCTAGCATTACTCTTGTCCAGAAATTCTCTTGTTTTTAGTTGTTTCTACCTGACATGAAAGGAAGTTTTTCTCTCAGTTTCTGATGGATGATGGACTTAGTGAAGTCATTTCATTTCCAAAACTGGTTTTTAGACAAATCTCACCTTACAGAGCTAAGAAAGATAGTGACCATGCTGTTTAGTCCCTATCAGAGTCTTTTTTTGATTATATATTCGCTTAATTAATGCTATTATATCTGCTGCAGCATTCGACATATTACAGCAGAGGTTGGAGCTGCTGTTCTGCAAGCTGCCGTTGCCGAAGAACTAGCAGAAGGACATGGTGAAGTCGGGCCCAAAGAGCTCCAGCAAATGTCAAAAGTATGGCCATATTAGCCTTTTTCTTTTTTTATGAACTACAAGCTCCCAAGTTATAAAAAAGGGCCATACGAAACTCATATAATTAGGAAGGAAGTAGTTAAACAATTCGGAATCTGTCAAAGAATTAATACATGGATTTTATTTTATTGTCTTTAAAATTGAATTCTGAATTGGCGGTACATCAGGTATTAATATAATGGTTTATATTGTTGGATGCAGGAAGAGATAGCGGAATATATCACTGCCAACATGTGGTTCCCTATTTATAGCCCTCTGGTTCATGAAAAATAAGGCTCGAGGCAAATTTTAGGCAGATCGTAGTAGTCCGATATTCTGCAGTTAAGCATGAAATTACTGGCTAATATTCCGATATTCGTAGTTTGTCATCTTGGAAAGGAAATAAGCCTGAACACAAGACTGATGAAACCCATTTGCTTGAACTGTGCTTAATTGATGTAATGGACATAATTCATGTAAAATCTCTTGTTTTTGTAGAGATACGGATTTAAACTATCCATTTCTTGAAGTTAATTATTGAATTATCCATCAAATAAAATGCTAGTTTAATTTTATTTTATGTTTTCAGAAGTTTAATGGGATCCTACTCTTAAAATTATAAAATATAGAATGAAAAATGAAAATTAGAAGATAATGTGATGACATCACAATGCCTAAACTAGACCAACCAAAAAAAAGGGTTTTGCTACATACAATCGGGCTGCAGCTGCGGCCCGTAGTGTAAAAAATTAAAAAAAACATGTGGCACCTGCGTAATAAATTTATGGGATATGTGTGTTTTTTTTCTTTATTACACTATAAGTAGGGTTGCACATTAGGGAAATGGGGATGGATATAGGTCCCACTCCCCCCATCCCCATCCCCACTTCCTAAATCTTTCCCCATCCCTCCCTATTTCCCCATTCGGGGAAAATGGGGATGGGGGATTTTGGTGGGAGGTACCTCCATCCCCAACCCCAGTTCCTCATTTCCCCCGTTTTTTCCCATTTTTCCCTGTTTTCTCATTTCCCCGTTTAACTAAAATTACAATTTTTTTTAAAAAAAAAAAACAAACAAACAAACATTCCATTACAAATACAAAATAAAATGCATTATAAATATAAAAGAAAATCCATTACAAAAAAAAAAAAAAAGTATTTCAATAATCCATTAGTGTAAATGAGGTTTATATAGTTAGGTTTTCAAATAATAAATTTTTTTTAAAAATATATATAATTATATTTATAATATTTGGGGGGAAATAGGGAAAGGGGGACGGTGGGATCTCTACCCATCCCTATCCCCATTTAAATATGTTAGTGGGGAAAATGGGGAAATGGGGATGGGGCAGGGTCTCCCCATCCCCATCCCCACCCATTTCCCCATTCCCCTCCCCCCCTAAAAAAAAAAATTTCCCAAATGGGGATGAGGACACAGGGAAATAGGGATCCGAGGGGAAAATGTGCAACCCTAACTATAAGGCTGCGTCGGTGTCACGATCCCGAATGTATATATATTTACTCAAAAAGAAAAGTATAGTCAGTAGTTTGTTTGGACCCGCCACTCCGATTGTATATATTTACTCAAAAAGAAAAGTATAGTCAGCAGTTTGTTTGGATAATTATCTTCAAATGTCATTGCCGGGTCCAAATATAATGCTTAGACAATTATCTTCTCACTTGCAATTATTATTATTTTTTTATATGCTTTTCAAGCAACAGTGATCATAGGCAGCAGATTGCTGACTTTCCAATGAAATAGAGATATTTTACGTGGTATATTTGTGGAATGAAAGTGACCAATAGGCAGCGGCGAAACCAGAAGTTTTTTTCTGGGTGGGTTGTGGACAATTTCATATAGATAAAAAATTATACTATATAATAATAAAAAAATCATTTTGATAGTGAATCTCAACAGTACGAGAGAATTTTTATTAGTTAAAATAAAAAAAAAATATAACTAGTCAGAGGACATAACAAATCTTATCCTCAAATGCATATTCTAACCCAGAAAAAACACAAGAAAGTAAAAAGAAAAATATGCATGCAATGTACATAAATAAGATCCTACTTAAATTTTGACTTTTGAGGTTTCAAAGAGACAAAAGCATGAATCCGAATCAATTGTAAAAATAAGTTATTTTTCAATATAAACAATCATACAATTCTCAATAAACTCGTCATCCATCTTGTTGTACAACGTTTTGACAAGTTTCATAATCGAAAATAAAACTTAATTTTAGATTAATTTTACAACATAAACTTTAAAATAAAAATAAAACTTACATTTTCCTCATACTGACGTTTGTATACTTCCACAAATCTAAAAGCTATGGAAACTCATAAAATTGAAATTCTTGGAGACTTGAAGATTAATTTATATGATAAATCTACTACTTTTGATGTATTGTTAAGGGGTTAAAATTTTCCAATTTGATTTTTGAGTCAGTAAAGGGTTAACATTTATCAATTTAATCGTTCACTTGGTTAAAAAAATACAATAGGCTTAATGAGTTTGATACATATTTTTAAATTATTGAGTTGTTACTAAGATAAAAATATATATATATATATATCGTAAGTTAAGTCAAAATCAAAATTGGACCGAGATATATATATTTTTTTGAAAATGGAACGAGATATATTTTGAATTAATTAATTTGTATTTAAAACTATTAATTTTTTTTTTTTTCAAACAGCTAGGGTGGGCTACAGCCTAGCCCACCCTAGGCAGCCCTATTTCCGCCACTGCCAATAGGCTATTTATATCCGCATATTGCAGAGCCAGATACTTGATTTCCATTTCCATTGTTTATAAATACGAAGCTCCATGCAAATCTAAAAAGGAAAACGGCAAATTTATCCAAAAATAAAAATAAAAATGGAACATGCATCCTCCACCTTTCTCCAAGCAAAGAGGTATATTCTTCTTTTCTTGTTTCTTGTTTCTGTGCTACTTTCTAGCCTTTTTATTATTTTTATTTTTTTATTTTTTTAGTTTTTATTTTGCATTTCTACTCACACCTCACTTTCATCTTATAAGGTATGCAGTAGTTACAGGAGCAAACAAGGGAATCGGGTTTGAAATATGTAAGCAATTGGCTTCAAAAGGGATTGTGGTGGTACTAACTTCCAGAGATGAGAAGAGAGGCCTTGAAGCTGTTGAAAAGCTGAAAGAATCAGAGGGTCTCTCTGATTTTGTGATCTTTCATCAACTTGATGTCAAAGATCCTGCTAGCGTAGCTTCTCTTGCACACTTCATCAAGACTCAGTTTGGAAAACTTGATATCTTGGTATGATTGCCAGCCCATTTCTTGTATTTCACTTCATTCTGCGACTTACTGATTAGCATGCCAATTCGGATTTAGTCTTGGTCTGACTGAGTTTTATCCGGACGCAATTTATATGAAGGACTATTATTTATTTATTTTGTGGTATATTGTCTGTTTATTGCTAGATATAGCATTCTACCATATGTATTAATGTCTTCAATACTTGAAAAAAAAAAAAAAAAAACTTGGATTTATGTACAGGTGAACAATGCAGGATATCTTGGAGCTATATTGCAATCTGATGCATTTGTAAGAGCCTTTGAAGCTGCTGGTGATCAGGTATATAATCTATACATCAATGTTTATTTGTGTTTTTAACTGATTTTGTAGTTTTATTTTGAAGCATGTTGGGAAATTGTGTGGAAATGATCTATAAAGAAAGTTGAAAAGGTTTTATATATACCCAACTGCATATACATATTGATAAAATTATCTGACCTTGTGTAAATAAAATGCTAATGTTGTTTAATATTCGCTTGAACTTCTTGTTGTAAGACCTTGAAGAATAGGCTAAGTATAACTTTCTTCTTCAACATACAGAGTAATTTTTAGTCTGTCAATTCTTGTTTTCTTTTTGGTATGGGGATTTTGAATATACAACAAATTGTCCAATGTTTGACAATGCAGCTTGGGGAACATAGTTTCAATTGGAATGAACTGGCAACTCAAAATTACGAGATGGCAGAAGAGTGTCTGAAAATAAATTACTACGGTGCCAAAAGAATGATTGAAGCACATATTTCCCTTCTTCAATTATCCGATTCACCAAGGATAGTGAATGTTTCCTCGTCGTCTGGGTTGTTGAAGGTAAAGACTACAAAACTATCCTTCCAAGAGATTTTTTTTTTTATGCATACTGTAATCATATGATTATATTATGCTTAGTTTGATTTAAATGGTCAGCTTATATCCGAGAAACAACATAAGAAATAGAAGATCATCAAGTATTCTCCACAATTTCTTGCATTTGATCTTTCATAAATATCATCATTGTTGAAATATATGTGCACAAAGTCCATTAACCCAAGTTTTTCTTTCATGTTTTACCCAGAATGTAGAAAATGAATTTGCTAAAACAGTGTTGAACGATGTTGAAAATCTAACAGAAGAGAAAATTGACGAGGTATTGAACAAGTTTATGAAAGATTTCAAAGAAGGATCGTTGGAGAAGGAAGGGTGGAAAACATATCCATCTGCCTACACTGTCTCGAAAGCAGCTTTGAATGCATACACAAGATTGCTTGCCAAAAAGTACCCAGATTTCTTGGTCAATTCAGTGTGCCCAGGCTATGTTAAAACCGACATGAATTGCAATACTGGCTTCTTCACTTCTGCTGAAGGAGCCCAACCTGCAGTGAGGTTGGCTCTATTGCCTCAAAATGGAGCTTCTGGTCTTTTCTTTTCTCGAAATGAGATGTCATGTTTTTGAATGAAAATTGTCCTTTCTAATTTGAGAATAAAATGGTTTTTTATGTATGGTTGATGAAACGTATGTAAATACCACTGTCCTATGTTGCTTCGAGGTAAAAAACACTCATTCAGTCTGAGTGGTTTGATAATGTCTAATGTTCGAGTCTATAAATATATATAAGGAAATGTATGGAAATATGTATTTCAATTATATAAGGAAATGTATGGAAATGTTTGGAAATGTGTATTTCAGTTAATTCTAAGCTCATTTCTCTACTTCTTCTATAAAAAATAAAAAAATAAAAAATAAAAAATAAAAAAATAGAAAATTTTTTTTTTTTTAGAAAACAAGAATCCGCAATCAAATTTAGAAATCGATAATAAAATAAGTAAAATTATTTAATTTATTTTTCTTATAATAACACTTGATTATTATTATTTTTTCCCCTACTTCGGACCATTTGGATGTTCTTATGTTGGTAATGGGCCTTGTTTCAGTTATATGGGTTGAATCAGTGGGCTTGACCCGATCCAACAGATTACACAGAACCCACGTCCAACCAACCCAGCCATAGTCCTTCGGACCCAGGCCCAGTAACCCACTCGTTATGGATTGGACACAAACTTCCTCGAAGATATAAATTCCAGATTCTCGTTTCAAGTTGCAGAAGAGAGAACTGTCACTCGTTCAATTTTTCAGCTAAAAGTTGTTAAGTAATTGACGGATGAAGATCCTCTCATTGGCTTACTTTTCTTTGACTTTCCATAATCCAATGATATCTCAGTAAAATACAAAATATATGGTCAAGATTGGTTCACTTTTCTCTCTCTCATGAAACTTGATATTTGATTTACATTTAAAGAATGCCAAAAAAAAAAAAAAACAAGGATCAAGGAGAAGATCTCAACTCGTAACTCACACACTTTTGGAGAGACTAGAAAAATAAAGTAGGCTTCAATGCCTTTACAATAAATGAGCTACCTTTTTATAGACTAGGCTTCAACGCAATTCATAAATACTCTTATTTACCCTAATTATCTTCATATACTGTATAATTGCCGGGTTAATTCACAATCATTAGATTTCATGCCAATCGTTTATAAAAATTAAAGATTTGAAAATTAAAATCCCTCTTTACTTACCCAACCACCACGATATAGATATTTTCAGATCATTTCCATCTCAGCAAAGTGAATGTGACTGTAAATTATTAATTAAATTGGATGAATTTGGTGTATTTAGCTGTCCTTATATTTTCTGCAAAGCTATTTGATTTCAATTCTCTGTAAAAGAGATGCTCACCTCTCCCGTTTTTCAACTGCACCATGCACGAAATACAAGTTTTATAATTTTTGACTGCTCAGAGTTCAGACTACACACTAGTTTTGTAAACAAATTTTCAATTCAACAACTTGCATTTGCTTCTTCCTTTTTCGAATTCCATTTTTATTTCTTCACTCACCCATTTTTTAACCAATTTCTTGAAGTTAATTATTGAATTATCCATCAAATAAAATGCTAGTTTAATTTTAATTTTATGTTTTCAGAAGTTTAATGGGATCCTACTCTTAAAATTATAAAATCTAGAATGAAAAATGAAGATTAGAAGATAATGTGATGACATCACAATGCCTAAACTAGACCAACCAAAAGAAGTAAAAACAAAAGTATAGTCAGCAGATTGTTTGGATAATTATCTTCAAATGCCGTTGCCGGGTCCAAAGATAATGCTTAGACAATTATCTTCTCAGTTACAATTATTATTATTATTTTTTTTTATATGCTTTTCAAGCAACAGTGATCATAAGCGGCAGATTGCTGACTTTCCAGTGAAATAGAGATATTTTAACTGGTATATTTGTGGAATGAAAGTGACCTATAGACTATTTATATCCGCATATTGCAGAGCCAGATATTTGATTTCCATTTCCGTTCTTTATAAATGAGAAGCTCCAAGCAAATCTAAAAACGAAAACGCCAAATTTATCCAAAAAAAAATGGAACATGCATCCTCCACCTTTCTCCAAGCAAAGAGGTATATTCTTCTTTTCTTGTTTCTTGTTCCTGTGCTACATTTTTTTTTTTTTTCACTATGTTTTATTTTTAGTTTTTATTTTACATTTCTAATCACACCTCACCTTCATCTTATAAGGTATGCAGTAGTTACAGGAGCAAACAAGGGAATCGGGTTTGAAATATGTAAGCAATTGGCTTCAAAAGGGATTGTGGTGGTACTAACTTCCAGAGATGAGAAGAGAGGCCTTGAAGCTGTTGAAAAGCTGAAAGAATCAGAGGGTCTCTCTGATTTTGTGATCTTTCATCAACTTGATGTCAAAGATCCTGCTAGCATAGCTTCTCTTGCAGACTTCATCAAGACTCAGTTTGGAAAACTTGATATCTTGGTATGATTGCCAGCCCATTTCTTGTATTTCACTTCATTATGCGATTTACTGATTAGCATGCCAATTCGGATTCAGTCTTGTTCTGAATGAGTTTTATCTGGACGCAATTTAAGAAGGACTATTATTTATTTATTTTGTGGTATATTGTCTGTTTATTGATAGATATAACATTCTAACATATGTATTAATGTCTTCAATACTTGAAAAAAAAAAAAAAAAATTGGATTTATGTACAGGTGAACAATGCAGGATATCTTGGAGCTATATTGCACTCTGATGCATTTGTAAGAGCCTTTGAAGCTTCTGGTGATTGGGTATGTAATCTATACATCAATGTTTATTTGTGTTTTTAACTGATTTTGTAGTTTTATTTTGAAGCATGTTGGGAAATTGTGTGGAAATGATCTATAAAGAAAGTTGTAAAAGGTTTCATGTATCTATACAACTGCATATACATGTTGATAAAATTATTTGACCTTGTGTTAAATAAAATGCTAATGTTGTTTAATATTCACTTGAACTTCTTGTTATAAGACCTTGAAGATTAGGCTAAGTATAACTTCTTGTTTTCTTTTTGGTATGGGGATTTTGAGTATATAAAAAATTGTCCAATGTTTGACAATGCAGCCTGGGCTACATTGTTTCGATTGGAATGAACTCGCAACTCAAAATTATGAGATGGCAGAAGAGTGCCTGAAGATAAATTATTATGGTACCAAAAGAATGATTGAAGCTCATATTTCCCTTCTTCAATTATCCGATTCACCAAGGATAGTGAATGTTTCCTCGTTGTCTGGGTTGTTGAAGGTAAAGACTACAAAACTTTCCTTCCAAGAGATTTTTTTTTTTTTTTTTATGCATACTGTAATCATATGATTATATTATGCTTAGTTTGATTTAAATGGTCAGCTTATATCCTAGAAACAACATAAGAAATAGAAGATCATCAAGTATTTTGTTTTTGTTTCTTCATCACATAAACATACACACTTTTCCACAATTTCTTGCATTTGATCTTTCATAAATATCATCATCGTGGAAATATATATGTGCACAAAGTCCGTTAACCCAAGTTTTCCTTTCATGTTTTGCCCAGAATGTAGAAAATGAATATGCTAAAACAGTGTTGAACGATGTTGAAAATCTAACGGAAGAGAAAATTGACGAGGTATTGAACAAGTTTATGAAAGATTTCAAAGAAGGATCGTTGGAGAAGGAAGGGTGGCGAACATATCTATCTGCCTACACTGTCTCGAAAGCAGCTTTGAATGCATACACAAGATTGCTTGCCAAAAAGTACCAAGATTTCTTGGTCAATTCACTGTGCCCAGGCTATGTTAAAACCGACATAAATTGCAATACTGGCTTCTTCACTTCTGCCGAAGGAGCCCAACCTGCAGTGAGGTTGGCTCTATTGCCTCAAAATGGAGCTTCTGGTCTTTTCTTTTCTCGAAATGAAATATCATGTTTTTGAATGAAAATTGTTCTTTTTAATTTGAGAATAAAATGGTTTTTTTTTTTTTTTGTATGGTTAATGATGGAAATGTGTATTCCACTTATTTCTAGTAGCTATTTAATAAATAAATATATTTAGAAAATTATTTTTCTTCTTCAAGTTCATCTAGCTCATTTCGCTCTACTTCTAAAAAAAGTAGAAAAAAATTGATAAATAAATATTTTTAAACAACAAGAATGCGCTAGGTCAGTGATTTACTAATAGCAATTCTACCATTCCCTTGTATAAATACGATAGATTAAATTACTTCAAAATAAAAAATAAAAAAAATACGATAGATTAAATTTACAGGCTTGAAATTTATAAATCCATTATAAAATAAATAAATTAAAATAACATTTAATTATTGTTAACATTTAAAAAAAAAAAAGTATTACAGGAACTATTACGTGGAAGAAAGGTGCATTATCAACTCTGTTGAGAGGTGATGTGCAATTATTAATTAATTTTTTTCCAAAAGTCTGGGCCTGTAATGGGCCTTGTTTGAATGAAATCGATTGATTCGGTGGGCTCAACCCGATCCAAGTCTAACGGATCACACCAAACCCAGGCCCAGTCACCACTCGCTATAGATTGGTCACAAACATCCTCCACCATCAGAAATTCATATGCACCAAAAAGACTATTAATAATCAAATCTCACAATCCAAACACAGACAATAATAAGAGAGTGTATAATTTCATTGCAAATTGCATTCGTTGGATTTTTTCATGAGAAGAAAATCAACGGATGCGATTCAAAACAGACCGCATTTCATTTGAGGTTAAATGATGCTAGAGACCGTTACTCGATGGCCACACACAGCTTGACTAGATATTATTTTTGTTTCATCTCTCACTGTATTTCTATTTATAGTAAAGCCATTTGATTTCAATTCTCTATAAATTTTTCTACGGCACCGTGTAAACAAATTTTCCAAAGATAACTCCCAAATTCATCCAATTCAACTACTAGCATCGCTTCTTCTTTTTCAAACCCCATTTTCATTTCTTCACTCAAACATGGAAGAAGCATCCACCTTTCTTGCAGCGAAAAGGTATAGTCTTGTTGTTTCACGAATCACTCTTAAAACTATATAAACTTGTTTAATTTTGTATATATATATATATATTTCATATCTATGTGATTGCTTTAAACAATTATTTACACTGCTGTTAGTGTTTCAATTTTCAAAATCAAGGCATGCAGTAGTTACAGGAGCAAACAAAGGAATTGGGTTTGAAATATGTAAGCAATTGGCTTCTAAAGGGGTTGTGGTGGTGCTAACTTCCAGAGATGAGAAAAGAGGCCTTGAAGCTGTTGAAAAGCTGAGAGAATCAGAGGGTCTCTCTGATTATGTGATCTTTCATCAACTTGATATCACAGATCCAGCTAGCATTGCTTCTCTTGCAGACTTCATCAAAACTCAGTTTGGAAAACTTGATATCTTGGTATGCTTGACAACCCATTTCTTGAATTCCACTTGTTAATTCTGTGGCGGCTTATTGATTAGTATGTGAATTAACCCAATTTAAATTAACAGCTCTTGATGAAGTTCTCCATACTAATAATAATAATTATTAGAGAATGATAAATTGGAAATTATGTGCTTTTTATCTTATCTGCACATGAACTTTGTGCTCAGTTATCAGGAAACAATAGCTCCAAATGATTTTTTTACGTCCTAGTGGCTAACCTGTGAATGTGAAGAAAATAATGTGAAAAAATGGATTTATGTTCAGGTGAACAATGCAGCGGTTAGTGGAGTTATATTGGACTCTGATGCATTTGTAAAAGCCTTTGAAGCTGCTGGCGGTTGGGTAAATATTCTAAGTTCTATATATTGATGTTTCTTTGTTTTTAAGTGGTTTTGTAGTTTTACTTTAAAGAATGACGGGAACCTGTGTGAAAGTGATCTATAAAACTATATATACATTTTGATAGCATAATTGACTTTGTGATATTCAATGCTCATGCTGTTTATATTCACTTGAACTTCTTGTTATGAGAACTTTGTGTATGATGACCTACTCTTCGATGTTTGAGATTGCAGTCACGGGGACAACATTTCAATTGGAATGAACTTGCAACTCAAACGTTTGAGGTGGTAGAAGAGTGCCTGAAGACAAATTATTATGGTGCCAAAAGAATGGTTGAAGCACTTATTTCCTTCCTCCAATTATCCGATTCAGCAAGGATCGTGAATGTTTCCTCCGTTGGAGGCTTGTTGAAGGTAACTCTACATATTTAGACATTCTTGCATTTATTCTTTCACAAGCATCATCATTATTGAATTACTCGATATAATGTGCACAGAGTCCTTTTAACCCAAGTTTTCCTTTCGTATTGACCCAGCATATACCAATTGAACGGGATAAAACAATGTTGAGCGATATTGAAAGTCTTACAGAAGAGAAAATTGACGAGTTTTTGAACAAGTTTAAGAAGGATTTCAAAGAAGGATCCTTGGAGAAACAAGGGTGGCAACCGTATCTATCCACCTACACCGTCTCGAAAGCAGCTCTGAATGCATACACAAGAATGCTGTCCAACAAGTACCCAAATATTTTGATCAATTGCGTCTGCCCTGGTTCTATCAAAACTGACATAAATTGCAATACTGGCCTCTTCACTCCTGAAGAAGGTGCCCAATTTGCTGTGAGATTGGCTCTACTGCCTCAAAGTGGATCTTCTGGCCTATTCTTTTCTCGAAATGAAATGTCATGTTTTTGAATGGAAATTATCCATTTTAATTCGAGACTTAAAATGGTTTTTGTAAATGTTATGTCAAATGATGTTGGCCAGGTAAATGGTTTTTGTAAATGTTATGTCAAATGATGTTGGCCAAGTAAATGGTTTTTATGCATGGTTTTTGTAAATGTTATGTCAAATGATGTTGGTCAAGTAAATGGTTTTTATGCATGGTTTTTGTAAATGTTATGTCAAATGATGTTGGCCAAGTAAATGGTTTTTATGCATGGTTTTTGTAAATGTTTTGTCAAATGATGTTGGTCAAGTAAATGGTTTTTATGCATGGTTTTTGTAAATGTTATGTCAAATGATGTTGGCCAAGTAAATGGTTTTTGTAAATGTTTTGTCAAATGATGTTGGTCAAGTAAATGGTTTTTATGCATGGTTTTTGTAAATGTTATGTCAAATGATGTTGGCCAAGTAAATGGTTTTTATGCATGGTTTTTGTAAATGTTTTGTCAAATGATGTTGGTCAAGTAAATGGTTTTTATGCATGGTTTTTGTAAATGTTATGTCAAATGATGTTGGCCAAGTAAATGGTTTTTGTAAATGTTTTGTCAAATGATGTTGGCCAAGTAAATGGTCTGTAAATTCATTGTCCAAATAACGTCATAAGCTGATTTATAACTATCAAATCATCCGAATATCGTCACAAATTAGTTTGTCATACCATTTTGGTAAAAAAAATGACTTTTTTTTTTTTTAAAGAGCCAGAAGCCACCTACAAAGTAACCCGAGGCGGAGGAAAACCAAGAACCTAACAAACAGACAAAAAAGGGAGTCAGAAACAATAAGAACCAAGAAAGAAAACAACCTAAACAAACCATTAACAACACAAGAAAGAAGAAAAAAACTAAACATGCCGAACATAAGCCATACCTAATTTATCCAAATGAAGGAAACCTTTTATTACTCCAAAAAGCTGACAAGAACTTAAAAACACAATATCCCTACCACTGCACCATGATGCGCCAAACATCAGCCACTATATTACCAAATGAAAGGGACTTGTAAGGCTATTTATCATATATTCACGTAGCACCACCCATCTATAAGAGTCAATTAGTGTTGTTTTCTTTCTTTCACATCAATCCTCTTATCTCTCAATAGTTTTTTTCTGAACCAAAAAACCAAAAAGAAAAAAAAAAAAAATGGAAGAAGCATCCACCTTTCTTGAAGCGAAGAGGTATATCCTTCTTGCTTCTTGAATCACTTTCATATCTTATGTTGTAATTTTATACTAGTTTAAGCTTAAAAAAACATTTGTTTACTACACTTTCATATATATATATATATATATATGTTCTTGCTTTAAACATTTGTTTACATTTCTGTTGATGATTCAATTTTCAATTTCAAGGTATGCAGTAGTTACAGGAGCAAATAAGGGAATCGGGTTTGAAATATGTAGGCAGTTGGCTTCTAAAGGGATTGTGGTGGTGCTAACTTCCAGAGATGAGAATAGAGGGCTTGAAGCTACTGAGAAACTCAAAGAATCAGGTCTCTCTGATTATGTGATCTTTCATCAGCTTGATGTGGCAAATCCTGCTAGTGTTGTTTCTCTTGCAGACTTCATCAAAACTCAATTTGGAAAACTTGACATCTTGGTACCTACATATTAGCAACTCATCATTTGTTGAAAAATTTACTTTGTTTAATCAATTTCATAGCTTTTCTTGAATCTCACCAAAATAATGTATAATATGTAATCTTATTTTGGGTTCCTTTACAGGTGAACAATGCAGGGATTGGAGGATCAATATTAGACTCTGATGCATTTGCAAGAGCCAGTGAAGCTGCTGGTGGTGGTTGGGTAATTAAGTTTCTATATTTCAATCTTCCTTTTCAGTAAACTTAATTAATTGACTTTCCAACTTCTAATCAAAAAGAAGGATGACTATATGATAATTTGCCGCCTAGATTTTGTTATACAATTTGTTGTTGCTCATTTTGACATTTTACTTTGAAACATGCTGGAATGTGGAGTTGAAATGATTTCTGAAGAAAGTTGAAAAAAAGTTTGATATGGCTATATAGAAGTAAGAAATTGAACCATAATTGATCTTGAAGAAGTTCAATATATATGCAATCACATGAACTCAACATGCAGTAATTTAATTTTTTACCAGTTCTTATATAAAGAACCTAAACTTACTACACCATATACATGTATAATATAAAGTCAGAATTGGAAGATTTTGAATCTGAAGTTTTTGTCCGATGTTTAACAAGGCGATCATTTTTTTGTTGTTGATGCAGCCAGTGGGGGAGCATGTTAATTGGAATGAACTTGTAACTCAAACTTTTGAGATGGCAGAAGATTGCCTGAAGACAAACTACTATGGTGCAAAAGGAATGACTGAAGCACTTATTCCCCTCCTCCAATTATCCGATTCACCGAGGATCGTGAATGTTTCGTCTACGCTGGGATTGTTGATGGTAAAGATCTTTCTTTCCAATACATATTTCTTTCTATTGTGTCCATGTACTCTGCTTCTAAAAGGCTTCATTAGTTAAATTTTACATACATATTTTTAGAGATCATTGTTGACAAAATGTTTTCGTTGTTGCTAATTTCTACGACTTCAAGAAACTAAAGGTGATCGAGTCATTTCCTTTCAAGATTCATCACTTAAATGCACGTTGTGTCCAATGAAATTCTGTTATCACCTTAACTATCTATATACAGATTCTAGCAATTATCTCTGATGAATGTGAATTCTTGTAATTTCTTTTATTCAAATGTTTGTCATGTCTTAATAAACCCGATTACCATAGTTTTTTGTGTCGTGTTGGCTCAGAATATCCCAAATGAATCCACAAGAGCAGTGTTAAGCGACGTGGAAAGCCTTACAGAAGAGAAAATTGATCAAGTACTGAACAAGTTTCTGAAGGATTTCAAAGAAGGTTTGTTAGAGAAAGAAGGTTGGCCTGCATATTTGTCTGCCTATATGGTCTCGAAAGCAACTATGAATGCATACACAAGGATCCTGGCCAACAAGTACCCAGATTTCTTGGTCAATTCAGTCTGCCCCGGATTTGTTAAAACTGATATAACTTGCAATACTGGCCTCCTCAATGCTGCTGAAGGAGCCCAAAGTCCTGTGAGGTTGGCTCTACTGCCTCCTGGTGGAATTTCTGGTCTTTTCTTTGATCAAAAAGAAATTTCATGCTTTTGAATGGAAATTATTGATGTGGTTATAATCTCCTATAGTCCTATTCATGGGGATATATAGACTAATATAAAATGTGACTTAAACTGGGATTTATGTTCCCATATAAATTTATTTCAAATGATGTCTGCCATTTAAATGGCTTGTGAATCTCTTTCATTGATCAAATTATTGATGTGGTTATAAAATATAATCTCCTGTTCGCGGTGATAGACAAATATAAAGTAAATTTTATGACTATTAAATTTGGACCGTTCAAACCATTAGAATTTAATAGACACAAAAGTGTGTCAAATCCCGTGTAAAAAACTGGGACTGTGGATCCCGCTATATATATATATAAATTATGTTATGTCTCATTATTTATATTCGGACATTTGCCCTATTTCTGCAGATTCTTCTTTCACGTCCTTAGAAAATTATCATTTGGGTTTGTGTTTTTAGCGGTTGATGTCCTAACAGATATCTGACCGGATGGATAATAATATACAAATTCAGATATATATTTGTTCAGTAATACTACACATCCCACCTAAAATCCCACCTAAAATCTCAAATTTTGCATCCCACTACATGTGGTATGTGAGGTATCAAATTGTGAGTGGATATATGAGGTAGGTGAGATAAATTATCATTAATGTGTATCCACTCACAATTTGACACCTTACATGCCATATGTAGTGGGATGAAAAAAGTGAGATTTTAGATAGGATGTTTAGTATTATTGATATTTTTTTACTAGTGCTTGACAATTGACTCTACATGTGTTGTGACAGACTGACAGTAGAGATGGCAATATTCCCCGTGGGGTCGGGGCCCCGCGGGGCTCCGTCCCGAACGAGGCGGGGATGGAGGACAATATTCGGGGACGGGGATGGGGACAAAGTCTTGTCCCCGAAGTTGAAGCGGGGCGGAGACGAAGGAAGCATCCCCCGCCCCATCCCCGCCCCGATATATATTTTATATACAGATATATATATATATATTTATAATATAATATATAATATTCAGATTTTTTTAATCATTTATATATATTGACACTACGTTTTGCTAGGTTATGATTTATTGGAATATATAACTGAATATATATATTATATATATTATATATTTATAACTGAATTTATATATATTATATATATAGATATATATTGACACCACGATTGTCAATATATAACTGAATATTTTGACACCATGTTTGTCAATATATATATATATTATATTTATAATATATAATTGAATTTGTATATATTTTTTTAATTTGTAAATTTTAAATATATAATTATATTAAACGGGGAATGGGGCGGGTATGGGGAAGGCCCCTCCAACGGGGAATCCCCGCCCCCGGCCCCGCTTCTCTTAATGCGGGGATGGGGATGATTTTGGGAGGCGGGGATGGGGATGGTAAAGCATTCCCTGACCCTGACCCGTCCCGTTGCCATCCCTAACTGCCAGTGCACCGGTTATATATATTATTTGTTTTTAAAACTTTTTATGTCATTTAACAAGTGTAGACATATCAGTAGCCGGTGCTCCGGCTGGACACTCACTTGTGTTGTGACTATCGAAATGGGCTTTTTGTCATTATCTTTCCAACTTGCCACCCAGCCTTGAAGTTTGTTTTAAACAAGACGCTATTTTTCATCGTCTCACTTCACATTTGTAATAAGTCTCTTCATCTTCAACGAAATTACGATGGCAGAAGCATCCAATTTTCTTGCATCAAAGAGGTAGTAAATTACATGGTTTTATTTCTTTTTTGGTATTTGACACTTCCAATTATCACAAGTTAGAAGTCTAGCTATAAAAATAACCAATCAGGTATGCTGTTGTATCTCTTTGACTCAGGTATGCTGTTGTTACTGGAGGAAACAAGGGGATTGGGTTTGAAATATGTAAGCAATTAGCTTTGAAAGAGATCACTGTGGTGCTAACAGCCAGAGATGCAAAAAGGGGTCTTGATTCTGTTGAAAAGCTCATAAAAGAGTGTGGTTTCTCTTCTGATATTTTGGTTTTTCATCAGCTGGATGTCACCGACTCTGCTAGTGTTGCTTCTCTAGCTGATTTCATTAAAACCAAGTTTGGAAAGCTTGATATCTTGGTATGTTTAATTACTTTCTCTGATTTCAGATTTGCTCATGATAAGAGATGTAGAAAGAGTAAAGTGAAGTTTTTAGAGAAATATTAATTAATTATAAATATACAGTATAATATAGTGTTCTTTTAAGAGTTTCATGTAATTAAAAAAGACTAATAAACAGAGTAGTTTCACATGATGTTTGCATATTAAAATATTTCTGGTTTATTCAGTGGATGATCATGATCATGATCATGAGAAAAGTTGGAACATTTTGAGCAGGTGAACAATGCTGGTATTCCTGGAGCCATGGGAAACGCTGATGCTTTTGTAAGAGCTGTTCAAATTGCTGGTGATTGGGTATGTTAGTCATGTATATATTTCTATTTCTTCTTGTTTAGCTGTAGTACATAGTCTTTTTCTTGTGTAGAAATCCACACATTTTGTGAACTGATGATAAATTCAATCTAAATTCGTTTAATATGTTAATGTTTTCTCTGTATTCTACATAGAATTCTATGTAGAATTGTTGTTGATAACTTGATTCGGATTCTAAAACATGTGGAAGCTAGGTTCACAATTGATTGTAGCGGGTTTGAAGTTTTGTCGAATGTCTAACAAGGAAGAGTATCAAATTTTCTTTTCGCTTATGTAGCCAGAAGGAGAACATGTCAACTGGAATGAACTTGTGACCCAAACATTTGAGACAGCAGATGAATGTCTGAACACAAACTACTACGGTGCTAAAAGAATGGTTGAAGCACTTGCTCCTCTCCTCCAAGTATCCGATTCGGCAAGGATCGTCAATATCTCATCTTTTTTGGGATTGTTGGAGGTAATAACAAATTTATTGGACCTTATTTTTTATATATACCATGTCCAACTGAAGTGTTAATGGTTATATATGTTGGTCCAGCGCATACCAAATGAAAAGGTTAAAGGAGCTTTGAACAATGTCGAAAGTCTAACGGAAGAGAAAATCGACGAGATATTGAACAAGCTTCTCAAGGATGTGAAAGAAGGATCTGTGGAAAAAGAAGGTTGGCCTTCATATTTATCAGCATACAGTCTGTCAAAAGCAGCTATGAATGCATACACAAGAATTCTGGCTAAGAAATACCCAACTTTCTTGGTGAATTGTGTTTGTCCAGGCTTTGTCAAAACTGATATAAATTGCAATGCTGGTCGCTTGACTGTTGCTCAAGGAGCTGAAGGTCCTGTGAAGTTGGCACTGTTACCATATGGTGGTGGCTCTTCTGGTCTCTTCTTTCGTAAAGATCAAGTGTCATGCTTTTAAATACATTTCAGCTTTCTTAGGGGCTGTTTGGTTTTTTTTTTTTTTTTTAAATAATAATGGTGCAATGTTCACAAACAAAGTCGTGCATGGTTTCGAATCCTATGTTCTTTGTATCGGATGTACCCTATGTCCCTATGGGTTATTATTATAAAATTCGCTTTCATTTGATTGTGCTCAACATGCCTACCTGTTTCATTTTGTACTGTATATTTTGTACCTCTTTCCACTAATATTATTTAATATCAACACCTTCAATGTTCATAAATTGGATATAATAACAAAATTTAAAGATACATACACACAGGGCCGGTCTTGAGATTTTGGGGGCCCGAGGTGAATAATAAAAATGAGGCCCTCGATCCTGTATGTATATTTACTTAATTTTCTTTTTCCTTTAATTAATATTAAATACTTATAAAAATCAATATAATAACTAAAAATCAAGACTAAATCACAATAAAATAGTAAAAAAAAAAAAAAAAAAAGTCACCGAAATAAAAATGTTATAATTATATCAAATAATGTATAACTTAAACAATACCCGTCTCACATTTTTAGAAGTAAAAGTACTAATTAAGTATTATAGTTGTGTTTTTTTCAAGATCCCTAGAATTGATTTCAATTTTTTTTAGAATGTCTGGTAGATTGATACACTATCTGATTTGATGTGGGTGTGGTTAAGTATTATAATTGTATTTCTTTGGTGGGCCTTTAAATATATATATATATATATATATAGTATTTCTGTTATCAGTTCCTTACATGTGGGTTATTGAATTTAAATGCTTTGACTTTACTGCATACACTTGTCAAAGCATCTTTTAAATCCAATGACCCACATGCAAAGAACTGATATATTTTATATCAGTTCGAACTGATATATTTTGGTCCGGTTTCGGTTTCGGTTTAGTCCGGTTTTGGTTTTGGTTTTTTATTTTTTTAAATTTGTTGCCACTTGGCAACATTTGATTGGTTGGATTTTTTTTTTATAAATCGGTGGTTTAAACTGCTGGTTTAGGCCGATTTGGAGGAGTCCCAAACCGAAACCGAAACCGGAACCACCGGTTTCCAAACCGACGGTTTTGGTTCCGGTTAAACCGCGGACAAACCGACGGTTTTCCGAAACCGTGGTCACCACTAGATGCAACATTAAACAAGGCCTTAGGTCCAGACAACCTTGTGGAATAAGAGGCCTTAATTTATAAATATTTTAGATAGTCCTCCGTGGCTATATCGTAGACAACTCAAATCCTTAAACACAAAAAAAGTTAGCAAATACCTTGTGGAATAAGAGGCATTTTAAACTATTTAGTTATATTAGTAATTTTACGTAAGGGTATTATAAGATTTTCAAAAATATACTAATTTGAGGTATACATACAGTTTTTAAGGGGTGTAAATATTTTCGCTCTTGCTTTTTAACATATAATTTTATATTTAAAATTAAAATGAGAGTGGTGCTAGACTGCTAGCGCCCTAATTATTTCTTGAAGCATCACCTTGCCGATAAAACCCCATTAAAAATTAACATCTCATCATTTTTATATAAACAAATATTAGATTGACAATCATTTCAATCAAAAGCATGACACTTTTTTTTTTTAGGAAAGTCATAAAGCATGACACTTGATAATGCTAGACATCTAATCTACAATCTCACATTTTCCGTCCCAACATATGTGGCAGCTGAGATGTTACTTGGTGAGTGGATACTCATTAATTGGTGTGTGGATACATAAGTAATTGAGATAAATTACAATTAATGTATATCCACTCACCAGTGACACCTTAATTGCTACATGTGTTGGGATGGAAAATATGGAATTGTAGGTTAGATGTCTAGCATTATCAAGTGTCATGATTTTGATTGAAATGATTGCCAATCTAATATTTGTTTAATCAGTATAATTGCACTAAAGTTTATATAAAAACGATGAGATGTTAATTTTTAATGGGGTATTATCGGCGAGGTGATGCTTTAAGAAATAATTAGGGTGCTAGCAGTCTAGCACCATTAGGGTTGCACATTTTCCCTCGGATTCCCGTTTCCCCGCTTCCCCAATTGGGGGAATTTTTTTAGGGAAAATTGGGGAAAGAGGGAGGGAGGGAGGGAGGGAGGGAGGGAGGGAGGGAGGGTGGGTGGGTAGGGGGGGAGGGGTGGGTGGGGTTTGAGAAATGAGGATGGGGATGGGGGGACCTATATCCATCCCCATTTCCTTAATGTGCAACCCTAAGCACCACTCTCATTTTAATTTTAAATATAAAATTATATGTCAAAAAACAAGAGTGAAGATATTTACACCCCTTGAAAACTGTATGTATACCTCAAAGAGAGCTTCTCCTTACAATCTACAAATTATCTATTCACACTCCAATTTAATTTATTTTTTTTATTAATGACAATTTTAACCTAAATTAAAATTATTAAACAAGACAAAAAAATAAAATTAAAGACATTCCAAACTAATTAAATTATTAAAAAAAAAATCTTTCTCCTAAATCATTAGATTAAATATTACATATTAAACTTTCTTTCTCTCATAAATCTATTATTACCATTTTAAACACTCTCTCCTAATTAATCTCTCTCCATTGTCAAAAAAAAAAAAAATCATATTTTCATACTTTCTCGATCAATATCTGATTAATAGTTAAAGAAAAAAAAACACTTATGAATATTTTAGCTTTCTACTAACAGAATATATATATACTCGATCAATCTCTGATCAATAGTTAAAGAAAAAAAAAACTTATGAATATTTTAGTTTTTTTACTAACGGAATATATATATATTAAAAAGTCAATTTTCAAAAAAAAAAACAAAGATATATGAAAGCTTGAATTGTTTCAACTAGATTCAATTAAACTCAGAATTTCAAAGACTAATGAAAGAATAAAAATTCTCTAGATAATCACATACCTACAAGAGTAACAAAAATCATTTTCATATTTCAATTTTTTTTTTATTTAAAAAAACAAGGTACTGTGCTTTTTTTTTTTTTTTTTAATATATACGTATTAACTATTAGTAAATCAAGCTTATTAGTAAGGGGCTGTTTGTTTTTTTCCCAATAAGACTTATTACCTCTTATATCTTAAATTAAGATAAATCAGTTTGTTTGTTTTTTCAACTTATATCTTATTTTAAGATATATATGTCTTTTAGAAAAAGTAAAATTTTTTGACTTATATCTTATTTAAAAAGTGATACAGTAGAGTTTTTTAATAAATTTCCAAAAATATATTATAACAATTCATACATTTATGATTTTATCCGCACATAATAAAATACTAAAAATCAATTTTTCAAAAATTCCCAATTTTGAAGAAACCCTAACACAACCTAATCAATTATATATTTGTAATAAGTCATCTAAAATGAAAAAAACAAACATATCATAATATCTTAATTTATAAGACTTATCCATATATCTAATAAATTAAGTTCTTATAAGACTTTAGACAAAAAAGCAAACAGCCCCTAAGTTTTTTTTTTTTCTTAATTGTTAATCTTGCTTGAGAAAGAATGGAGATAGAAAATAAGAGATATGTATTGGAGGAGAGAGTTTAATATGGTAATTAAAAATTTAGGGGAGAGTATTTAATATGTAATAATTAATTTAATGATTCATGAGAGATAATTTCTTTTTTTAATAATTTAATTCAAATAAGATAAAAAGGATAATCTTGTAACAAAATGAAGTGTGTTTAGAATTTTTTAAAATTTAAAATTTGAGAATAAAGTGTTCTTAGAAAAAATTAGATTGTCAAAAGAAGCTTTCTTTAATAAAAAATTTAATTACAAAAATATCTCAATAGGAATTTACCATAAGGAGAAATTAGTTTAATTAAAAATAAATAAAATACTATTTACACCTATTAATTATACCCATATCTTCAACTATAACACTTTATAAAAAAACAAACTCTAATTCAACTTTAATTATATTTCTATTTTAAAAAAAAGAACAAGAAGAACATGAACGAGAACAAAAATAAAAAATAAAAAAAAATGCAAATTTGAGGCATATCCTGATAGGCTTCTTATACTCTGGAAGACAGTTGCTTAAGAGTGCGAAGGAGGTTGACTGACTGAACAATTTTGTCTATTGCAATCTCCTTCATATTATTATTCTGACAAAGAATGCCTGGATTATGATGTCCACCCAGGATCAAGAATTTGAGGAGTGCTGTAACTATGAATCATGATCAACATCTGAATATACTTCTAATCTTCTTTGATTCAAGTCATCTTTTTTAACTGTCCCAAATGACCTATTTTTGTAATATAGTGTCCAGTGTGTAATGTAATTCATTTTTTAATTGATTTTTTTTTCTTTTTTAATCTTTCCCGTTTCGTTCTGTATATCGCCTCTCTATGATGCATCTATCATGTAATGATACTCTACTACATCATGTAAACTGGATTTGAAGTGGGTTATAAGAGGTAAAAAACAAAAAAAAACGTGAATTTGGTGCCTATGTGAGCACGTCACGCGCCTAGGCCGACTTAGGAAGGGACTCGCGTGGCACAAATACGGCAACGTTTTACAAGAGGTAAAAAACAAAAAACAAAAACAAAAAAACGCGAATTTGGTGCCTAAAGTGGGCACGTCACGCACCTAGGCTGACTCAGGAAGGGACACGCGTGGCACCAATACGGGGACGTTTTATAAGCTGTAAAAACAAAAGAAAAAAAAAAACTAGAATTTGGTGCCTGAGTGAGCACGTCACGTGCCCAGGCCGACTCGGGATTGGACTCGCGCGTCACTGAGTGCCCAAAAGGAACTTGGCACGAAACTGAGTCGACTCAGTCATCGTGGGCCTAAATGGGTTGGGCTTCTAAATGGGTTCAAATATATATATCTCCAGATCTTTCGAAGAAACTACCGGAAATTCCCGCCAATTCGAATTATCTTTTATATCAGAAAATTAATATAACAATTCTGTCTCTGAAAATGTAAAAAAAAAAAAACAAATCGACCCAGAAGAAGTAGAAAAAAACACAGAAATGGAAGCTCGAAGAAAGAGAAAAGCTCTCTCAGATTGCACCAACACGATCGTCAACACCACCAACACTTCTTCTACCAAGAAACCCTCGATAAAACCCTCTCTAGCTTCTGCTTTCAAAAAAATACTCGCTAACGACAGTGGCAAAGCCGTAATTAATTCCAGTAATATCAATTCGAAGCCCGGTTCGACTGCTGCTACCACCACTGAGAATGGTTCTGAATCTGCTAGGGCAAACCCTAGTAGCTCCGTTGTTATCGCTACGACGCCGAGAAAATCTTCGTTGGTTTCTGGTGACAGAGGCAAGACCGTAATTAAGTCCAATTCGAAACCCGGTTCGACTTCCACCACCACCAATGAGAATGATTCTGGATCTGCCGCAGCAAACCCTAGTAGCTCTGCTGTCATCGCTTCGACGCCGAGAAAATCTCCGTTGGTTTCTGGTAATTGTTTTCTGAGTTTCCAATCTATTTGTCGATCTGGGTCATCTAGGGTTTGTGAATTTGAAGTGGGTTTTTAGTTTGGGAATCAATGCTTGTTCAATTTATCTTCAATTTGAATTGGGATTTTTCGTTTGTGGTTAGATTATTGAAATTCAATTGTTACTTCTTGAGTTGGGGTTTGCCTGTTTTTGTTGAATAGTAATATTGTTTGAGTTTCTATGTACGAATTTTGAGCTCTAATGAGTGTGTTTTGTGATTAAATTTAATATTACTTGAAGGGTCTGTCAATTGTCTATTGAATGGAAAATTCCTGTAATGGGTTTGTTCATTAATGTGATATTCATTGTTATGTGTTCATTTTGATTGTCAATTAAAGTATGTGTTTGTGCTTTGATCCGAGTTTAGGTACTAATGAGCGTGAGGTTGAGGAGCCTTGTTCGGTTTATAGTCGAAGAAGAACTTCTGATAGAAGGAAGAGTAAAGGCAAGGAAGTAGTCAGCTCTCCAGCAATTAGTAGCACTGCTACTCGGTATGTATCAGTTAATCTACATTCAGCCATTGTATTACGAGCTATTTTTCTACATATTATTAGACAAATGACCAAATGAGAGGATCAATATACTTTTGAGTGTAATGAGACTTTAAATCACAGTCATAATACTGATGAATGAAATACCAACATCATAGTATAAGTATGATGGGGGAATATATTGTTATCTACTTATCTTTATAGAGTCTACTGGGATATGTTCATTGTTGTATGAATATGCAGTTGCATTTTGTGGAATGAATGATGGAATTATGTCATTGCTATTGAAGGTTTGGTCGATAGATGCTGATAAGGTCTGGGCAAACCAGGTTTGATTTTCATTTTCCACATTGTATTTTTTAGTGTGGATTGGATTATGGTTGAAGAGGTGGTGCCGCCAATGGGTGGTGGTCTTGGGTGAGTTTTTCTTGAGAGGGAGGGAAAATAGAGGGTGGTACCACTTAAAGGCCGAAGGATAGTGGCAATTCTGTTCATCGCCATCTGTGGTTTTCAGATCTATGGGTTTCTACTATATTAAAAGAATGTTTAATTTCTGTTTCGAGTTCAGCAAGTGAGAGACCAAAGGGAAAATAACAATGGTTGATAAGGCTAAACTAGATTTTTCTTATCTACTGTACTTTCTTAGATCTAAAGGTCGAGTGTATAAAGTGTTGTGGCGATGTCTTCTGTTCATGGTAATTCTTACTGTCAAAGTGGATTTGTAAATTTATTGAACAAAGAACTTGCTTCCCTAGTGAGATCAAAATCTAGGGCTACCCATTTAACCCTACATGCAGCTTTGCTGTTCATTTTTACTTCTGCCTTGTACCTCTAAGCCTATTTTCTATCTCTTATGTTATAAGTCATTTTATGCCAACGTACTCTTGGTATGTATTTGTGATATGATAGTAGTGTTGTCATTCTTGTACATATTTTTCCTTCATCTACCACTCTCTATTAATGCTGTTTCTCTGTTTGTTCCCTTTTATACAGGGACAACAAGAAGGAAGATAAAGCTACTGGTCCACCTAAGTCAAGCACAGTGCGTCAAAAAAAGGTTTGTTTGAGCATTTACAGTCTTTAATTTGGGGATATTTTTTGCTATCATTAAGTCAATTCTCAACCATACTGAATTTTCTTGTTTGAAAATACTGCCAGTACAATTTGCGAGACAAGAAAAGTTTTGATGAGATTGGGAAACTAGAAGTCCCAATTCAAAGCAAAAGTCTTTACTACTTGATGGTGGAATCCATGAATGGAGTGGTATGTCTAGTTGAAACTGATGATGATGAGGGATGGTATCCGACAGTGAACATGTTTCTCTGGAACCCTGCTACCAGAGAATTCAAAACGCTCTCAAAACCTTACATCAACAGATTCACCGGTCCGGTGAGAGTGGCTGCCGTTGGATTTGCTTTTCATCCCAAGATCAATGACTACAAGGTTGTCACAATTGTGCACTTTGTCGAGACCAACTCCTTTAAAGTTGAGGTATTCTCACTAAAAGAAGATTGCTAGAGAAATGTTGGTGCAGAAATGATGCAAGGTGGTGCACCAAGGATGACGTTGTCTTTCCAGGATTATCTGTCAAGTGCATTTGTGAATGGAGCTTTGCATTGGACTCTGTGCAAGAAAGATGGCTACTTTTTGTCTGAGAACTACATACTTTCATTCAATGTTTGTACCGACAACTTTAACAAGATGAAGCTACCCTTCCCTTATGTAGGGTATGAGTTGTCAGTGTATCAAGCTCCGAAAACTTTCAAAGGACCTCTTGCACTCATTGCTTATAACTCGATTGAGAACTGTGACATATGGATAATGAAGGAATATGGGGTTGTGGAGTCTTGGGTGAGGCAGTATTCAATAAGGGGATGGGTACGTTCTGTAATGCCTTTCGGATTTTTTGATGATGGCAATCTTATAATTGAACTAAGTATAGATAGGCATTTATTTTCATATGATCTTGATGTGGAATGCATGAGGTATCTGGAAGTTTTCGGTCATATCCGTATCTGAAACTTGCTGGAATGTGGAGTTGAAATGATTTCTGCAGAAAGTTGAAAAAAAGTTTGATAGAGCTATATAGAAGTAAGAAATTGAACCATAATCGATCTTGAAGAAGTTCAATATATATGCAATCACATGAACTCAACACGCTGTAATTTAATTTTTTACCAGTTCTTATATAAAGAACCTAAACTTACTACACCATATACATGTATAATATAAAGTCAGAATCGGAAGATTTTGAATCTGAAGTTTTTGTCCGATGTTTAACAAGGCGATCATTTTTTTTGGGTTGATGCAGCCAGTGGGGGAGCATGTTAATTGGAATGAACTTGTAACTCAAACTTTTGAGATGGCAGAAGATTGCCCGAAGACGAACTACTATGGTGCAAAAGGAATGGTTGAAGCACTTATTCCCCTCCAATTATCCGATTCACCGAGGATCGTGAATGTTTCCTCTACGCTGGGATTGTTGATGGTAAAGATCTTTCTTTCCAATACATATTTCTTTCTATTGTGTCCATGTACTCTGCTTCTAAACATTATCTAAAATATTGGTCCATATACTCTGCTTCTAAAAGGCTTCATTAGTTAAATTTTACATACATATTTTTAGAGATCATTGTTGACAAAATGTTTTCATGTTGCTAATTTCTGTGACTTCAAGAAACTAAAGGTGATCGAGTCATTTCCTTTCAAGGAATGTGAATTCTAGTCATTTCTTTTATTCAAATGTATGTCATGTCTTAATAAACCCGATTACCAAAGTATTTTTTGTCGTGTTGGCCCAGAATATCCCAAATGAATCCACAAGAGCAGTGTTAAGCGACGTTGAAAGCCTTACAGAAGAGAAAATTGATCAAGTACTGAACAAGTTTATGAAGGATTTCAAAGAAGGTTTGTTAGAGAAAGAAGGATGGCCTACATATTTGTCTGCCTATATCGTCTCGAAAGCAACTCTAAATGCATGCACAAGGATCCTGGCCAACAAGTACCCAGATTTCTTGGTCAATTCAGTCTGCCCCGGATTTGTGAAAACTGATATAACTTGCAATACTGGCCTCCTCAATGCTGCTGAAGGAGCCCAAAGTCCTGTGAGGTTGGCTCTACTGCCTCCTGGTGGAATTTCTGGTCTTTTCTTTTCTCAAAATGAAATTTCATGCTTTTGAATGAAAATTATTGATGTGGTTATAATCTCCTATAGTCCTATTTATATGGGGATATATAGACTAATATAAAATGTGACTTAAACTGGGATTTATATTTCCATATAAATATATTTCAAATGATGTCTGCCATTTAAATGGCTTGTGAATCTCTTTCATTCATCAAATTATTGATGTGGTTATAAATTATAATCTCCTGTTCGTGGTGATAGACAAATATAAAGTAAATTTTATGACTATTAAATTTGGACCGTTCAAACCATTAGAATTTAATAGACACAAAAGTGTGTCAAATCACGCTTGGGCCTCTTGTCAATGTGGTTGGACTCTCCCCTGGAAGCCTCTACCACCACGGTTCAACGCCCAATGTGTGCTTGTATATATTTAATTATTTGTCCCCTTTGGCCTTTTCTCCCAAGGGTGGTTTGGTGTCCCACCAATTGTGGGTGCTCTCTCCCCACTTGTGGGAGCTGTAATATATATTTTTTCAGTAATGCTACACATCCCATCTAAAATCCCAAATTTTTCATCCCACTACATGTGGCATGTGAGGTGTCAAATTGTGAGTGGATATATTGGGTAGGTGAGATAAATCATTATTAATGTGCATCCACTCACAATTTGACACCTCACATACCATATGTAGTTGGATGAAAAAAGTGAGATTTTAGGTAGGATGTTTAGTATTATTGATATTTTTTTACTAGTACTTGACAATTGACTCTACATGTGTTGTGACAGACTGACAGTGCACCGGTTATATATTATTTGTTTTTTAAACTTTTTATGTTATTTAACAAGTGTAGACATATCAGTAGCCGGTGCTCCGGCTGGACACTCACTTGTGTTGTGACTATCGAAATGGGCTTTTTTGTCATTATCTTTCCAACTTGCCACCCAGCCTTGAAGTTTGTTTTAAACATGACGCTATTTTTCATCGTCTCACTTCACATTTGTAATAAGTCTCTTCATCTTCAACGAAATTACGATGGCAGAAGCATCCAATTTTCTTGCATCAAAGAGGTAGTAAATTACATGGTTTTATTTCTTTTTTGGTATTTGACACTTCCAATTATCACATGTTAGAAGTCTAGCTGTAAAAATAACCAAACAGGTATGCTGTTGTGTCTCTTTGACTCAGGTATGCTGTTGTTACTGGAGGAAACAAGGGGATTGGGTTTGAAATATGTAAGCAATTAGCTTTGAAAGAGATCACTGTGGTGCTAACAGCCAGAGATGCAAAAAGGGGTCTTGATTCTGTTGAAAAGCTCATCAAAGAGTGTGGTTTCTCTTCTGATATTTTGGTTTTTCATCAGCTGGATGTCACTGACTCTGCTAGTGTTGCTTCTCTAGCTGATTTCATTAAAACCAAGTTTGGAAAGCTTGATATCTTGGTATGTTTAATTACTTTCTCTGATTTCAGATTTGCTCATGATAAGAGATGTAGAAGGAGTAAAGTGAAGTTTTTAGAGAAATATTAATTAATTATAAATATACAGTATAATATAGTGTTCTTTTAAGTGTTTCATGTAATTAAAAAAGACTAATAAACAGAGTAGTTTCACATGATGTTTGCATATTAAAATATTTCTGGTTTATTCAGTGGATGATCATGAGAAAAGTTGGAACATTTTGAGCAGGTGAACAATGCTGGTATTCTTGGAGCCATGGGAAACGCTGATGCTTTTGTAAGAGCTGTTCAAATTGCTGGTGATTGGGTATGTTAGTCATGTATATATTTCTATTTCTTCTTGTTTAGTTGTACATAGTCTTTTTCTTGTGTAGAAATCCACACATTTTGTGAATTGATGATAAATTCAATCTAAATTCGTTTAATGTGTTAATGTTTTCACTGTATTCTACATAGAATTCTATGTAGAATTGTTGTTGATAACTTGATTCGGATTCTAAAACATGTGGAAGTTAGGTTCACAATTGATTGTAGCGGGTTTGAAGTTTTGTCGAATGTCTAACAAGGAAGAGTATCAAATTTTCTTTTCGCTTATGTAGCCAGAAGGAGAACATGTCAACTGGAATGAATTCGTGACCCAAACATTTGAGACAGCAGATGAATGTCTGAACACAAACTACTACGGTGCTAAAAGAATGGTCGAAGCACTTGCTCCTCTCCTCCAATTATCCGATTCAGCAAGGATCGTCAATATCTCATCTTATTTGGGATTGTTGGAGGTAATAAAAAATTTATTGGACCTTATTTTTTTATATATACAATGTCCAACTGAAGTGTTAATGGTTATATATGTTGGTCCAGCGCATACCAAATGAAAAGGTTAAAGGAGCTTTGAACAATGTCGAAAGTCTAACGGAAGAGAAAATCGACGAGATATTGAACAAGCTTCTCAAGGATGTGAAAGAAGGATCTGTGGAAAAAGAAGGTTGGCCTTCATATTTATCAGCATACAGTCTGTCAAAAGCAGCTATGAATGCATACACAAGAATTCTGGCCAAGAAATACCCAACTTTCTTGGTGAATTGTGTTTGTCCAGGCTTTGTCAAAACTGATATAAATTGCAATGCTGGTCCCTTGACTGTTGCTCAAGGAGCTGAAG